>CM027573.2:8731479-9331479 GCA_015852605.2 Populus deltoides | reverse complement strand
ATGGAAATATAAGCTGGTGTAGTCTTTTATATCTACCAGTACAAATGGAAGACTTAGAAATTGATTTGAGCAAGTTGTGCCTGGAAGATGCCTTAATAAACTGTCCTCTATTTAAAATTTGCTGACCACAAACAAATTATTTGAATTTGACAAAATCAACCATTGAATGAATGGCGAATTCTGATGACTAGGTTTTGTATACGAGGCACGGCACCATTTCAATTATTTGAATTTGACAAAATCAACGAATGGTCAACATTATTGTGCTTCAGGCTATAAAAGGGACCAACAAGACTATTGCCAAAGAAATTACCTTCTATTAATCATTATTTAGGATTATTTTTTGGCCTTTTTATTTTTCACTGCTTCTATAATTATTATAATCAGCTAACAAAATGCAACCCAATACTTCTTGCTTCTTGTTATAATATATTACTAGCTTTCGTTGTCGTGTGTTTCACTGTGGATTAGATAAAAGCCTATAATTATATGAAAAATATAAATATTGTTATTTTTACTTGCATGTGATGAAATATTTAAAATAAAAGCTAAAAACTCGACTAGTGTATCATACTAGATTAATCGACTATTGTAAATATTAATAAAAAAAAAGTTGGCGTAACTTATTCAATCAAACGAGTTAATAGTGAACTAATTACCCTATTCAAATGATGATTTGGTTTAAAAAACAACATTAACACCGCCATCATTTTAGTCTTGTCTAACTCTAACTTAAATGTGAAAACAAAGAACTATCAAAGGATTAAATTGAAGAAAAAAAATAAGAGAGTGAAATGAAAAAATGACGACACATTGTATTGACCCCGAGTCAACACGTGAGATTCACAACCCTGGTAATGGACATGACCAGGCATCATAGCCATCTTTCAAAAGAGCAAAGCAGACTTTTTAGTCATGGAAGATGCCTCCAAGTGTATTATTACTCTCAACTATTGATGGAGTTCATTAAATCATAAATTATCTTTGAACAACATTACACTCAGCTAATTTAGGAATTTGTCATTACTAGATGCTATTTATAGTTTTGATGGATTTTGTTGAATCATCATTTGATTATGTGCTTGTTTACCCACAGTTGATCTGGATATTGTCTATTATCCCTCTTGAGGTCCACTGCATTACCCCCCAACCTCTCAACTTTTCAAGGACGAGTTATAAGAAATATCAGTCTTATTTTTGTCAAGGACTTTGCAAACTCGGTCAATGACCTATTTTTGTTTGAAAATCACTTTTTTGTTTTATAATCAACTTGTAAATTTCAAGTATCATGTCCATTCTAGTCTAATTGTTGCAAAGAAATCATGAGATATCATTTTAAAAGTGTTTATTTAATCGTAACCCTAAGACATGTCATTCATCAGTGAGATGCATCTTTTGTGCATTTTTTTTGTTGAGAATTGATAGGGTAATGGTTGAGAAAGAAATGTTAGCTCAAAGTTATGCTATCCATGGCTCAAATAAATTATTGTTTTTTTTTTTTTCATTTTGAAAACAAAAATTTACCCGATGTTAGCTTAAAAAAATTTTGTTTTGAGTTTCTTACAATTCCTAGGGTTTTAATCTTTTTTTAGGAAAAAGATAATTTGGTATGGTGGAGGTTTAAGATGAGGTGATTTTTTTATTTTTGTAGGTTTTAAAGCAAGAGGCTTGAGTGAAACTCGAGGTTTTGTTGAGAAAAATTTGTCTCTCTTTTTTAGCATTTATTTTATCAGCATGAATAATAACAAATAACTTGTTTGTGATGTCATGATTCTTGTGAAAATATCTTTTGCATTTAGAGAATATCATTTACTGGTCCAAGTTGTTTACTTGATTTGAAAGGACTTCTAAAAACACGTAATTAGGCTATGACTTTTTGGTTATAAAAGAAAGGGATTCGTAGGCTGAAAAAGTGTTTCAAGGTTCTAAATACTTAGGATCATTGTAATTATATCTTTCTTTTCTTTCATCATGTTTCTTTGATTTGCTCCTTTTGTTTTCTTTGGTAGGGCCTCCTTATCTTATTTTAATCTTGACTTTGTTATTTTTGTTTTTTCATTTGGACATGCCACTAAACATTTGGATTTCTCGTGCTTTTTGTATTTTTCACAGCATCTCCTTGGTTTTTGATCTTTCAATTTTTTCTTGTCCCTCAATGTAAAGGTGCGATCTTAGTCAAGATCAACTCTTGATCTTTGAAATTTTATTTCCCTCAATGTGAGATGTGATCCTAGTTAGGGTTTTTACAAATAAAAACTTATCCAAGCTTAGATTGAATCATAAGGGATATATTTTAGAATGTGAAGGGATAACAAAGATAATCTTTCATCATTTCAAGCACAAGCGATTAGAACCGATAAATTTTGTTCTTATTTAGTGTAATTGTTTTTAACTTTTGCATAAAGACTTATGTTTTTATGAATCAATGACTAGCAAATCAAATTACATGCGATTATGTATACAACTAAAATATGACCCAAGAGATATGGGGTGCGAGCTTTTTATATATTTTTCATGTCTTGGCTTAAAATTGTTCGATCATCTCATAGTAGGAATTGCTTGAATGACTTGTATTTCACACTCTTTTAAGCAAACATTGAATTATTTCTAAAGTCAAAAGGCAAGTCCAATTTTTTCAAGATTATTTTGACAAAAAAGGCTTTTATAAAATTGATGCGCCAAAATGTTTTGGATGGAGCCATGAAGTCGTAAGGGTCAATTTTATGAGTTTCAAAGGGTTTGCCTCTTAGTGTTTTGCAAGGCATACCTTGGGTTTTGAACATTTTCCACACTAAAACATAAGTTATTACTTTCACAAAAATATCTCTTAATTTCAAAATAACAAAAACAAAGAAAAAGCATATTTCGTTAAAAGATATGATTTAATCCCAAAACAAAGTGTAGAATAGAAAAACTTTCATAACAAAATTGTTGACAAGGCAACATCCTAATTAGGTCAGCTCCTTTAGCAACATTTGTGCCTCGTCAGCATTTATTAACCCTCGTTATGCTCATGATAATCCAGTGATAATGTGGCAGATGACATTATCCTTCAAAATTCAACTTGCTTCTTACTTACCAACTTCTAGACTTGATACCTACAATTCTTGTAACTTTTGATTGAATGACTGGGGATTTATAACACCCTTAAAATATAATGTCGTAAAGTCTCAAACATTTCTTTATGAATGTCGAGTATCGAATAATATGTCTAAGAATATGAAATTTGTTTTTCTGAAAATTCAGCAGAGTTTCCTCTATTTTTTGTTGGTACCAAGTTATCGACAACACTTCTATTATGTGTCATTACAAACTTCCATCTTGATTCAATTATCATGGATTCATGGATCATATCTCATTCCTCAATCAATCTCTCAATACTTATACTTATCAATATATTCAAGTGTCATAATATCAATTAATAAGTCAATACAAAAGAATTACAAAAACAAATTGAAAAAAAAAAAACAATTTCATCACTAAAGAGTAATAAATGCTAACTAACTACATATATGCATTTAGACTAAAAGAATATAGTATTATGATTAAGAGTCATGTTGTCTTAAAAAATCTAATGTGTTATACTATTTTATATTATAAATTTATCTAATAATTCTAAAAATAATTTAGTCATACTAACATCTATACATATATAATACAACCATTATATATTACACATCTACTATTTGATTTTTACAACACAAAGGTTATCAAGGAAAACAAAGACATATAAATATTACATTCTAAAATGATAATTCATAAACAAAAAATCCTACATCTAACGATCTGAAACACCTTGCAGTGTACCTATTTCAACAATAACCACGTTAATTTATTTACTCAGTATCTTAGTCATATATTAATTATTTCACTTATAACCTTTGAAATTTACTACTTCTAACTTCATTCAATCAATTCACAGAATCTCTTCAAAACTTCAATATCTGGAAAACTCATCTCAGTTGCCAATAATTCTGGTAAATTCATATAATTACCCATAAATTTGGTTAACCTTCCTCGATTACTAATAAATCCAGTAATTTCATACTAATTACCTATCATCCGGCTAACCTCTTTTGTTAGCCAATCAATCCGGTAATTCCATACGAATTACCCCATATTTGGTTAACCTCTTTGTTAACCAATAAACCCGGTAATTCTTTTAATTACCCAAGAAATTCGGCTAACTCATCTTAGTTGTCAAAATCAATCTGGTAAATTCCATAAGAATTACTTAGCATTTGGCTAACCTCTTTTGTTAGCCAAATAATTCCGGTAATTTCACATAAATTATCAATAATTTTGATTTGTAATAATCACTCAATTTATTCATTTGCTTCATTTTTTCATTCCTTTAACATCATTTATATAAATAACATAGAAATTTAAGGAAAATGAATAATTACAAAATAAGGTTGTGAATCACCTACCTTCTGCTCTTGATGGCCCAACTCCTCTTATCTGATAACCAACTCCAAACACTACTTCTGAATCAATCAAATGTTATTATATCATTAGTCCATCAATATTTTTCTTACGTGCCGAAAGGTAAAGCATGTAATTTTAATTTTTAATTCATTTTCATACAAAAAAAAATCATTCTTAAACATAACATCATCATTTCACATACAACTACATATTTAAATCAACTTACTTCTTTTCTTAGTTTTTGTTCATAATTCCTCCATCAAATAATCCTTTTATTCTTTATGCCTTCACATCATGTTATTAATTTTATCTAAACATATGTAAGAACTATATTCAAACATAATCTAAACATCTTGTTTTCATGCTTTTTTTTTAAGTAGTTCAGTTCTCTTTTAAATTGAATTTACTTATTTTTCTCAACTTTAATGTTATTTCTTCTTTTAGTCTTTCTTAAATATTTCAAACATCAGGATTAAATATGGTTTTCTAAACATTAACATCAAAGACTCATTGCTTCAATTTTCCTTCATTTGGCCGAATGTCATCTCCCCTTCCCCCAAAATTTTCTTCATTTAGTTGTTATTTCAACTTGTTTTCATGTTATTCCACTTCAACTTCATCATTTTCCTTCTCCTCCTAATTTCCTCAAATTCCCATAAGAACCCTAAGTTTAAGAATCAAGGATTTAAGGGAAATTAAAGTAAAATTGCATGAAATTACTTCCTAACTTAATCAAGTAAGCTTAAAACATCTAAATCAAACATTAAATTCAAACTTTTAATGCTTACCAATTGATTTTCTTCTAATTTCTCTTCTCTCTCAAGGTTAGCCAAATTCCCTCTCTCAAGTCCTTCTTCTTTCACTTGATTCTTCCTTAAATTAGTGTTTTATAAGTTGAATTTTGTAAATTTACAAGGTTATTCTCTCACTTTTCTTATTTTTGATTTTTATGTTTTTCCCTTACTTTTCTATCTTTTTCTCTTGCATTTTCTTTTCTCATTCTACTTCTACCCAGTTGGCAACATATAAAAGGAAGGGAGAGCTGATTTGTTTTATTTTTAATGGCAAATAACCATTTTGCCCTTAATGAGTCCTTTTGCTTCTATTTGAAGGCCTTTATTTTTTTCGTTAGAACTCCTAAGCTCTGTTTATCCTAAAATTTTAACCAGATTTTATTTGATATATTTTAAGATTCCTCTTAAAATTTCAGCTCAATCTGGTGTTCGGATTGAAAATTACGCCCAATAACATAAAACTTGTGAAATTGTGATTTTTCATCAAATTTATGCATTTATCCAAAAATTCCAAAATTTTAACCCAAGCTAAGACATCATATTATAAGGATCTACACAAATTTTTAGAATTTTTTAATAACCCGATCGATAGTTACAAATTTGTTTTTACATAAAACTAGTCGATTTATGATTTTTCACCCAAAGGGTTTACAGGATCCCATCATGATATTTACACTTCTCAATTGAATTGTATGACTTAAGGGAATGGTGACTTTATGAGATCTAGTGGAGCTGGGATAATATGTCCAATGTTTAATAGATGTTAGTAAATATTTTTTAGTGGTAAATGTATGTTGATATTTGACACTAGCGTTTGAGTAGCTGATGATACAATGAGATTCGATTGAACAAGATTCCCAATTTGATAGCCATTTCTCAATTCATTTCCATCATGACTTCAGAATTCATGGTTGGACCTTTTATTTTACCTCCTTTGATGGTTTGTTCTATCCTTTTGGCAACAATCACTAGGTTAGTAAAGTGTTGAGCTGCACTTCCAATCAAGAACTCAAAGTAGGGCATCTTAGAAGTGTTGGTAAATAAGCTATTCATCTTCTTTTCTAGCTACTTTTGGATTTCCATGTTGTCTAGCCTCATATATCAGCTTAATGTAGCTCCACCCAAGCTATCTTGAAAGAAGTGCATTGATAGCTTTTCATCATGCACAACTTATACCCTCTTGTTATAATAGGACTTGAGGTGAGTGGTAGGGCAATGAGTTCCAATGTACGTTATAAGCTCAGGTATACAAAACTTCTTTGGTACAACCACATTCAGAAATAGACACACCTTGGTGGCTTGAATATGATCATACAAGTCAACATTTTTTATAGTCCTTACTCTTGCTTCTAATACTATTATCTTATCATGATCAATATCATTATTTTGTAGGATTCATTGGCGAATGCATCCACAACTACTAGGGCCGGTGCATGTATTTTTTACTGCATAAATATTGTATTACACTAGGGTTTTGGAGTCTGTCTTCCCATCCTTTCTTCAATCTAAATTGTTGCCTGGGTTTAAACAAAAGTCATGGGCCGATTAGATGAGCCTTCACTAGAGATTTTTTTTTTTTTTGCATTTTCTCGACCAAGTTAGCAATGCTGGCCATATTAATTTTCAGGGAGTCTAACTCCTTTTAGAAGTGGGAATCACGGTGAGTGTGTTCTTCATCTTTCATGTTCATTTGTTGAAGTCGAGTGTTGTAAACTCTATGGATTCAAGCTTTTTAGGGACCTATATTTCAACTTGTATATGCACTCATGACATTTAAGACCCTAAAGCATGAATGCATGAATGCTTATGGATGCAAGTGTATGTACACATACATTGAATGTGGATGAACCTTGTTTAAAAAGCCAATCCGACTTTTTTGTTAAATACAGGCAAAAATCTATAGTCTAATGAATCTAAAAATATCTTTCCTAAGTCCTCATCTCAGTTAAATCTCATACACATTGGAGAGTACAAAACAAAAAGGTGGGTCTAATCCCCTTTTATTTTTTTTTAAATGACAAAATGGTTCTTATGTGTAATAATTTCCTGGTCTTAGTCCTTGGGCAATTCCTCATAGCTAGTTACATCTTATATTATTGCTTGTATTTAGAAAATAGTCATGGTCTTAGCTTATAAAATCCTATAGAGTTCAAGATTATTGATCAAGTCTATCTTAGTGCAAAATAAGTTATTAGGGAGTCAAAATCCTAAGGGCAAGTCCTAGCCATTACATGAGGGGTAAACTTACTAATTGGTCTCTCAAGGGTCTATGGTCTAACTAGTGACCAACTTTCTTGAAGGCATCATAGAGGTTTAAAAGGAATGGTTGGAGCACAATATGATCACCATTACTAAATAAACACTCAACTTATAATTGGATGTTTCACAAATCGCCCGACTAAAAGTCATGAGGCAAACTGCTACTCCCTAATTAACCTAGAATTGAGTTTATTTGAAAATTAAAATGCATAAAGGCATTAATCCATATCCGATATACTTATTCATTGGTTTATATAAGGTTCAAGAGAGTTCTCCCTTTGTAAGGAAGTCTTTATCTTATTAGGTTAAATCCTAATCGTTATAGGGCCCAAATTTTAGCATAACATTTATTTCCTTCTTTGTATCTTTAATACATGAGGATATACTTTATAAAATAATTTATACCCTCAAATAATAAAGTCTACAACTAATTCTTTTCAGTTAATTCTTAAGATCAATAACCTAGATCCACCACAACTATTAATCTCAGTTGCTTCATAAATTTATATACCACAACTCTGGTTTTGATAGCAAACTTAGCAATAGATTGTTTACAATAATAACTTAGAATCCGCTCTAACAATTAAAATAAACAATCATAGGAAATAAACATAAAAAAACAAACATGTTAATCATATAAACTGAAAAGAAAAAGTAAAATAAATCTCACAGTTCTTGAAATCCAAAGGTTTCTGTGTCCTTGCAACCAAGAAAAATAGTTTAGCCTTGCATGTTTATTGAAAAACTAATCAAAAGGAAAGAAAACTATATGATTTCGGATTTTTGGAGGAAGGGGTGATTTTTCTTCTCTTTTCTGGCCACCCCCCTTTCCTTTCTTTCTTTCTTTTTATTTGATAGGAAACCCTAATTTCCTTTTCCTACAAAATAGTTCTTTTCTAAGTAAACAATTTACATTTAAGTATTTTAATAACTATTTTCCTATAAAATGAAAGATAGCCTTGCATAAAATCTTTAAGCTTTGACTTTGGACTTAGAGGAGCTAAATTGCCGAAATAAAGACTTGGATGTCGGTTTTGATGCTTTGAGAAGTACTTTGGATTTGTTTCTTCCTAAAACTTGTCTGCTGACAGAATTCATGTGTCATCTTAGAAAAATCATATCTCTCTCATATGAACTTTTTTTTGCTGAATTTTGGTAGGCTGATAAGTCTTTGAATTAGGAATTCAAAAGAATTGAGTTTGCATCAAATAGACCTCTCTTGCTTAAGGTATTCAAGTTGGAATGGTTGAAGATCATCATTGACAGAATATGAGATTTTTCTTTGAAGGCTACGATTTCCATGCTCTTTCTCTTTTTATATTTCTTGCCATATACGTATAGAAAGGTATGGATGTTATTTTCTAATGCCACTAGAATCACTTCATTTCGACCTTTAGAGCTCAATCTCTGCACAAAACATTGATCGAAGGTCAAATTTGTCAATTATCTCCAATTTACTTCTTTTTGAATCTTACATCCAAAAGTGTCTTTAAAACATAAAATAAAGAATATCAAAACATTTTATATATAAAACATAGGCAAAATACTATGTATATATGGGTAAAACTATCGAATAATATGATTGTATCAAATATACTATAATATTCAAACATGCTTCGTATTATCATACAATGCATGCCATTATGTTACTATATAAAAAAAACCAAACAAAATTATAATTAGAAAATTTCTTTTCCAAATTTTCCCGATTATGGACAAAGCTTGTGTTATTTAGCACATATATTATTCAGAATTGAGAAGACACATTTCCATAATTTTTTTTATTTTTTTTTTCAAATGAGGAGCTTAAAGGAAAGCATGCAAGGTTACCTAGATTTGATCATTATACTTTCCCAAAGTATTTTTATTGGAGTCTCCTACTCTTTTTTATACCGATTGAGTTTCTCTCTTCTTTATTTTAATGTTGTTAGTTCAGTATACATATATGATACATTTCTATTAGAGTAAGTTTTCCATTTCTAAAATTATATAATTAAAGAAATAATAAATATTTTAAAAATTGATATAACAAAAAATAAACATGTAAAAAATAATTCATTTAAATTAATAAGGTTTGTTTAGTTATTTTTTCTTAATCAATTTATTTTTTTAATTATTTAATTTTCACCTTAAATGGAAAAAAAATAGAAGACTTATTTTGGATCCTAAAAAAATAAAATTGTGTCAAACATTAAGCTTGGTACTTTGATTGAAAGATGTCATGTAAAGTTATTAACTAAGAACAATATGATTAAGGGACCTTTACCAAAAAAGAAGAAGAAGAAGAAGAGTAAAATGACTTAATCAATATAAATAAAGACTCCAGTAAAAAAAACCAATAAATCATAAAGAAATTAAAATAATAATGAATTATAATAAATAATACAAAAAATGATAATATTAAAAAAATATATATTGTTATTATTATTATCAATTTTTGTATTATTTATTATTTAAAACAAGATACTAAATAGGGGATGTCTTCATCAATCCGACCAACATCATCAAACGAAGACTAGGGAGATCTCAAGAAATACACAATTGGCAAATAATCCACTTTAAAAATCTGATGTTAACTTTCATAAGCTCTTAACTTCCGTCTGATGATGCAATATTGAGGTTGATTTTTAGTGAGACCTACCCTAACATATCGTCTCCAAATCCATTAAACAAACTTTTCATACGCATCTTTTTACACATTAATTTTATTTTTTAAAAATCAACTCTGAAATATCAACAAATACAAACTTATATTTAATTATTTGAGCCAATACATAAATGATATTTATAATAGTATTTCTTAAATGACATGACATAAATGTTTGTTGTTGAAATGATATTAATATTAGAAAGGAAGAATCTAGTAATTGTTTTTTTTTAATACCCAACAATGGTACATAATTTATTAAAATTAAGATAGCATTTGTTATGCATAAAATATTTTATAGATGGATTATATTTAAAAATAAAATGGTTTTTTGTAATTATATATATAACAAATTTTATGATTTTCAGTAAGTTATAATGTTAAGATATATTAGTACTGAAATAATAATGATGTGTTTGTGATAATAAGACTATGGTGATTATAATATTGTTGATAATAAATGTGATAATAATGGTAATAGAGTAGTAGCGATGGTGGAGTTCATGGTTGTAGAATAGTAATAGTGGTGTGGTAAAGTAGTGGCGATAACGAAAATGATGTTAGTGGTTGAAATCATTTGATGATATTATAAGTTAATAATTTTTCATAAAATGTTTTAAAAATCTTAAGAGTGAAATTTTTTTTTAATAAATAAACTAATTTTATAAGTTGATCATGTAATATTTTACATTACTAATTTTCTCATCAAATATTTTACTTAAAACAAATTCCTACTAAATTATAAGAACAAAACAGCTTATCTAACATTATATTCTCTAAACAATTTAAATGTTTCAATATTAATATTGTGACCCTCTTCCTATTCATTATGAATGAGAACAATATAATAATCATTTGCTTTATCAAACAAAATCATTTAACTTGCTATTGAAAACAATAGAGTATTTTTTATAGGATTCATTTATCATTATTGTATTGAATGGATATAAATTAGTCTATAAAACATTCTAGTAGTATAATGAAATGACTAATTTACCCTTAAAAACATTAAAAAAACATTCATGGGCTTTTTTGTATTTTTATTGTTTTTAAAAAATATAGTTAAATGATTAAATTACCCTTGAAATCAAAATTTCTTTAACTTGCATCAAGGGGTATTTTCATCTTTTTTTTATTAGGTCTATTTAGGGATGATTTAGTAATTTAATAAATATAAATATTATTTTAAAAAGGTAGCTGACATATGGGTGGTGGTCATGCTCTTTGAGCGGCCGTGCAACATTTCCAGTTAGCCAAACACCAGCTTTCAGGGTGGCGTTGGAATGGCCTCAGTGACCCCTTTATATCTAGGCATAACATGTAGTCAAAAGACCTTCGGTTTGGCGTCAACTGTCTTTTATTTTCCCCCATTCTTTTCTCTCTCATCCTCAATATTCACATATGGTTTCCAATTTTTCAAAGCATTCCTTTAATTTGTTTTTCTTTTAGATTTGATTTATATTCTTTTGATTATTATTTGTTTTATTCAAAATAATTTATAAAATTATAATTTTCTTTAATTTCATCCTTTAAAATTTTCATATGTTAGATTTGATCCCCATTCTTTTGATTGATATTTTTTTATTTGAGATGATTTTTAAAATTATTTTTTTACGATTTCATCCTCCTCTAGTTTTTATTTTTCTATCAGATTTGATTTTTATTCTTTTGATTATTATTATTTTTTTTACTTTGGAAAAAAATTTTAATTGATATTTTTTTCGATTTCATCCTTAAACATTAAATTGGTTAAGAATTGAGATTCTTGATTAAGTTAGGGTCTAAGATTTAATGAGTTGCGAGTTTGAGATATTAAACTAGGTTTAGAACATTTGCCTAGGTTTGCTTGTTTTTTTTCCCTCTTCTTAAACTCATATCTTTTTAGTTTTATCCTTTAATATTTATTTAATTAGAAATTGGTCTTCATTATTTTTTTATTTGCTTTATGTAGGATTTTTTACTGATTTTAAAAATAACCTAAGTTGTATTAGATCTTTTTATTTGTTGTTCTTTGTTAAATTTACTTTTTTTTTTAAAGAAATTTTGTTTTAGAATTAAATTAAACTAATTAGTTAGTTATAAGCATAAGATGCTAATGATATTTTGTTTGGTTTATTTTCTGGGTTGTTGTTTTAGTAGCAGGTGTGATCTTTTTTGGTGTTATTATGCAGCCTTTTATAGTGGCGTTAAAACCGTTACGGTGAACTTTTTTTTATAGTGGAGCAGTATCTATGACAGAGTAATGGTGAGTTCCCAACAAGTTTTTTTTTTCATCCCGAGAATGATATTAATTACATATTTTTATAATTGTTTTTATTTTTATCTTATATTAATAAAATAATTATATTTATTAAATTTAATCAAGTCAATGATTTGAGTATTAGAATTTGTTTTTAAATACTAACATAAACATTTGTTTTCTTTAACAGGAGGAACCCGACCCACGGCCACATGTGAACGTGTGTATGACTTGAATTGTGTATCTTCTATCTCTATCTCGGACGAAAATTGCCTAACAAATAAGTAGCCTTTTAAGCAGAAAGAAGCAATTAATGGTCCCCACGACATTCAATTAATCCAATTTATTGAAAACAGAAGATCATATCCTAATCCCTAAATCCATGGACTCAAATCCACCTATTTAGCACCTAATTATGCTAATAGTAATAAATAAATAAATAAATAAATAAATATAGCCATTCACCTACCCAACCTAATGGAACCAAAATCCACCTATTTAATACCTGAATAAATGCTACTACAATCCATTATCCACCCATCCGTATAAGTTATAACGCAATAACGGTAGTAATAATTAGGAAAAACCTCGATTTAGCCATAGATTTACATATTTGTTTTCAATTAAATCCTAAATCTATAAAGTTTGCCTGTTAGGTCCCACACATTTTTTTTTTAAAAAAATCCTCAATCAAGTGTTTTTGTTACTAGTAATCAATATGTTTCTCTTTTATATATATATATATATATATATATATATATATATATATATATAATAAATTGATGCTATTTTAGTGCATAAACAAGCACGATAGCTCATAAATGTTAATGTTGATTAACTTTTTTATTAAATTCACATGGTTTTAGCATATAAAATTTGCAAATTAGACTTAGACTAGTAGTGAAAATGAAATTAATAAAAGAAAATAAGTTTGGAAACTAATTGATATAAACCTGTTTGAAGTGTGATTGCGGTTGTTTTTTAAAGTGCTTTTTGTGCTGAAATATATTAAAATAATATTTTATTATTTTTAAAAAATTATTTTTAAGATTAGTGCATTAAAATGATTTAAAATACATATAAAAAATAATTTTTAATAAAAAAAATTAAAATTTTAAAAATACAGTTATAACCCCGCCTCACAAAATTTATAGACTTGAGAAGTAAATGAGAATGAGCAAGTAAGTTTGTGACTAAATTTGAGGTTATCTCTGATAATCCACCAAGTCATCCTCGTAACCCTTTTTTCTGCAACGAATATTATTTTTCCTCGTGTCACGGCGAGGATCAAAGTCACCCCTTCTGTCCCTTCTACTCTCCACTTCCCCTTTACCTAAAAATAAACCCTCCGAAACTTCACTCCTTACCAGAACCTTAATCACTACTACTGCTCCTCTCTGGGTTTCTCTGATAAAACTCAAAAGCAAAAAGGATAATGAAGAGATTGAGGAGTTACTACATGCACTTACGCCACCACCAAAACATGGAAAGAAAATGGATCTTTCCATTAGCAATTGGCTCTCTAGTTTCTCTCTTCCTTCTCTTCCTTACAACAATTACTACCTCTGACGGCATCTCTGTGTTCCCTTTCCACCGTTCTTTCTCGTCTCTCAGCTCTAAATTTGTTGAAACAAAGATCCACCCACTACCCATTTCGAATCTTCCTCCACCCCCTCGATTTGCCTACGTAATATCCGGTTCTGCTGGTGATGCCAACATGTTGAAGAGGACTTTACAGGCTCTTTACCATCCCAACAACCAATATGTTGTTCATTTGGACAGGGAATCCTCGACTCAGGAGAGATTAGATCTAAGCAATTTTGTTAAACACCATCCTGTTTTTCTCAGGTTCGGTAATGTAAGAATGATCAGTAAAGCTAATCTTGTTACTTATAGAGGACCCACTATGGTTGCTAATACATTACATGCTGCTGCTATCTTGTTGAGAGAAGGTGGAGATTGGGATTGGTTTATTAATCTTAGTGCATCTGATTATCCACTTGTTACACAGGATGGTAAGCTTAGTGGCTCTGATTTTCTTTTTTTAGGTGGGATTTTTTTCTTTTTCAAGTTTGGATGATTTTGATGTTGGTTTTTGTTTTTCTTGGTAGATCTGTTGCATACATTTTCATATCTGCCACGGGATCTTAATTTTATTGATCATACAAGTGACATTGGATGGAAAGAGTTAGTATAGTTTCGTTCTTGTTGTTTTTGTGATTTTTTAGTCATGGGGATTATTAATTGGTTTTTGATGATTCTTTATAGGTTTCAAAGGGCGAAGCCAATAATTATAGATCCCGGGTTGTATATGACAAAGAAAGCTGATGTTTTTTGGATTACACAGAGGAGGAGTGTCCCAACAGCATTTAAATTATTTACAGGTACATAATTTCTTAATCTTGAATTTAAAGTATGTCACTTTCTACCTGCTTTGTTAAACTTCCTCTCTTGGATTCTTTAGATGTGGCAAGTGCAAGTTCCATGGTTGATCTCTGTCTTCAGAACATGATTCAAGATTACCCTTTTCTTTTACTGCTTTTTCCACCAGTATTTGGAACGATTTAGTTAGAAACACTGTGTCGTATGATTAGAACACTCCTAAGAACGAGCATGTTCTAAATGCCAGGATTTGACATGCAATTGCTTACTAATGGATCAATAACTGTAAAAAAGATGACCTGCTTGCAATCAGCTTTATATCAAAATTGACATAACTAGAAATCCTTCAGTACACCCCTTGTTCAATAACAAGAAGTCCACAGGCACAGGGTATATACATGTCAAGCAATCTGAGAGCAGTTGTGCCTCTTCTTCCTAGCAGTTTCATTTATAGATTCTGATATAATTTTGTAGCCTTGGTTTATGTGGTATTGACAGTTGTATTACTGCAAGAGAGGTCAAGAAGATACTATATGTTCAGCCTTGGTATTGCAGTTACGGATACTTGTGAAGTGTTTTAATACCTGTTGGCTTAATTTTTGTGTAGTCAGGTTAAAGAAATCTAAATTAGGATCCATGAGGAGGATCCTGGATTTATTGAACCCTCCAGCAAAATCCCTGGTTTTTGGATTTATGTTATCCTGAAATTATTCTTTGGATTCTGTTAAAATTTAGCTGCATTTGAAATCAGTTTGTTGGTTGGAACTTGAGATGGAACACGGGCTGCCTGATCAGTAATTTGTGTTTTTTTTTTTTGGATTTCCTTGGACCCAAAGTATTTCGATTGAAATGTTTTCCGAAAAGTGTTCATATTTTATCTAAGCGGTATAGAGATATGACCTAGATTCAGCTTCAGTTGCTCAAGACAATTTAGTTAGTAGCTGGAGGAGCTTTTGCCTGACCAGCTGTGCCTATTCCACTTTTTTTAGCTGGAGCAACTTCTGGTTTTACAGGCATAGGCTTCTAGGGATCTTTCTATTTTTAAGCACAGAGGGAAACAGGGGTGTGGCTATAAAGATGCTATTTATTGATGGAGTAAGGGAAGAGAAGGGTAGGCATAGGCATTTAGAAAGATTGACTACTCTTCTTTAGGTTAGGCCATCTTCGGCTATCTATATTATAGAGCACAAGTAAGGAAGACCTGGAATGTTTTGATATTACTAATTTTCAACTGGTATTTCATGGCACAAAGAAATAATGATACTGGTATCTGTAGTGCCTTAGCAAATGGAAGCACTTGTAGCGAGCCGAGGTCAAGTAGTTGCAAAACAATATGTAACTGTCTTTTAAATGTTTGTTTTACATGAGTGAGAGCACAAGTTGCAGTCTTAAGTTCAGTATTTTATTTATTTATTTATTTATTATCATTGTAATAGAACAGCTCTCTTCTTCATCTTGTATATTATTCTGATAGCCTACAGGAGTACTGCTGAGATCTTTTTTTCCTTTGTCAGAAGATGGAAATAATATGTGGAAATATAGACCACAGGGTTGTACACCACGATTACGACCCCAGTTTAGTTCTACGATGTTGGACCATGCCCTAATACTAAACAGAACCTAGCTATTGTTGACCCTGAGTTATGTAACACACTACATTCAATATTTGATGCACAGCAAACCGTTGTTTGATTTCTTGGGGCGCCAGAGTGTGCAAGTATTTTTCATCTAGCGTCTGTCTTCTATATCACAACTGAATTGCTCATGTGATGGTTTAAGTTTGCACATGATTCCCTTTATTGAATTTAATGTCAGCATGATAGTAATTGCTTAGATGGGCCCCGTTATAATTGAGTTTCTGCTTTCTGCTTTAGGTTCTGCCTGGATGGCACTATCTCGACCTTTTATTGATTACACCATATGGGGATGGGATAATATACCTCGAACTGTACTCATGTACTATGCCAACTTTATATCTTCCCCAGAAGGTTACTTCCACACTGTCATTTGCAATTCTCCACAATTTCTCAATACCACTGTGAATAGCGATCTGCATTTCATATCTTGGGACAACCCACCTAAGCAGCATCCACACCACCTCAACCTTGCTGACATGCAAAGGATGATTGAGAGCAATGCTCCATTTGCCAGAAAGTTCCCCCATGAAGATCCAGTGCTTGACAAAATTGATTCTGAGCTCTTGTCTCGTGGTCCAGGCATGTTTACTCCTGGTGGTTGGTGCATAGGAAGTAGGGAGAATGGAACTGATCCATGCTCTGCTATTGGTAATACAACTGTCCTGAGACCTGGCCCTGGAGCTAAAAGGTTGCAGTCATTGATCAGCTCTCTGCTATCAAATGAAAATTTCCAACCAAGGCAGTGCAAGTAACGTATATGTAAAGCAAAGATATATTTGTGATACCATGGGGTTACTTTCTTGGGAAGAGCGGAGACTCTGATTCAGGTAAGTAATATGTATTGCCTCTAGCAGTATGAAAGAAATGCGGAGGGTATACTCAGTCTCTCTTATAGAATGATATTGGCAGAATGAATTGCGTGGAGGATATGTCAATTATAGAGCTGGGATTACTTTAACACAGTAGTATCATGGTATAGATGACGACTCATCCTTGTGACCAGGCAGCCCAATTTTCTTGTTCTTTACCCTTTCTTAACATCTGTATTTTCCATGATTGAATCACTCATTATCTTTATATCTTGTGCTGGATTGATGATGAGATCGAAGCACATTTGTCAAAAATAATGTTAGAAAAGAGGAGGGAGAATTCCATTTTATTGTATGATTCCTTGTATCAAACTGCGTTGCGTGTAACGGCTACAATTTGGTGCATATCGGGAAAGAAAACTCTTGAAATCGTTTGTTGCCTTCTTCACTGATTCATTTTCAACAATGTCCAGGCATTTTTTTTGAATTAAATGTGTACTCATTGGAAATTAATGCAATAAAAAGTGACATTCAATCCCTCATTGTCAATCTTTCTTTCTTCACTGATAACATTGAAAGAATAAGAGTCGATCCACTCATATTGGAAGGATTGAATATTATAAATGCGAAAGGACGGGAGGGATCCCTCCAATTCTTTCTTTCTTTAAATCTTTATCCTTCTTTCAATCCCTCGTTGTCAATCTCTCCCCATTTATCCATCATTCGCTCCTTTTCTAGTGCCAAACAAAACCTAAAAAAATAAAAAATATTGTGGTGTCCGTTTGATATTATAATATATAGTATTTTTAAAAAATATTTTTTAATTAAAAATATATTAAAATAATAATTTTTTATTTTTAATATTATCACATTAATCCCATAATAAAACACTTAAAAATATCAATTTCAAGTAGAAAAGCACTTTAAAAATTAAAAAAAAAAAAACACAAACAATGTTTCTCTTTTCTAGGTGCAACTAGCTATTTTACTTTGTTTCAAAAGCTTTTCTCCTCGATGAAGTTATGCTTTTGTTTTTTTTTTTTTTTTTTAATGTTCTCTTACTTGGTACATATTTATGATTATTTTAAAAAGTCTAAATAATAAAAAAAATACATATCTCTTTAACTATAAATTTAAATAATTACAATTCTTAATACAGCAAGATAAGAATTCTATCATCATACATTCTAATGGTAATGAGTTATTTATATACCTTATTATTCTATTATGTATCTTAATAATGCATAAGAATTAAAATATCCAATAGAGAGTAAATTTAATTTATTAAGAAAATATACACCCAATTCACACAAATATGGCATGTCAATACTATACATAAATATGCAATTAAGTAATGCTTCAATAATACAATATTTATTTGATAAATAAATATGTATAAAATCATGATGAATAGAAATCATAAAATTACTTACCATTTAACTATAAGACAAGGGGTCTATTAATGTGTATATAACATATTTAGTGGCCCCTAGAAAACTTTTTAAGCAGGGCAATTTGATTTTTGATAAATTAGAATATTAATTAACAAGCCAAGGTGTCTATGTGGATGAATGTGATATATGTTTTGACATCTTTTTACTTGTTTTTTTTAAATCCAAAAACAAATAGCAAAAAACAACAAAAATATATTTTTGATGCATTGCGTTGTTTTGGTATTTTCAATATCTTTTCAAGAAAATAAAAAATTAAAAAATCTACTTTCAACGCATTTGATTTTTAACATGCTCATTTCAAAATCATTGATCAAGTTTATTGAGTTAATATTAATGTTGTTTTTTTTCAAAAATATAAAAATACAAAAAAAATAATAAGAAAATTCGAAAACAAAAATATTTGGACATGGGGACCAAAAGTGCAAAAAGAAAAAAAAGAAAAGAAAAATGAGAGACCAATTTTTTTTTAGTTGCTCGGGTACCAAGCAATTTGGAGGAAAATGACAAGTTTGTTTTGCTTATAAATAATAGATGGTTGTACCACACATAAAAAAAGGAGAATTTTGGGAGAAATTAGTTAGAAAAAAAGAACACACACGTACTCTCTCTCCCATAAAAAACAAAACACTAAAAATACTCACCCAAAGAAAAAAGACCCTAAAAAAATATGACCCTACTACAAGCTCACAGTCTCCAGACGTATCCATTCATAAAAATAAATATAAAAGATAGAGCCTCCTCTCTTAACACATAACCTCTCTCATAGAAATTAAAAATCATTCTTCCTTATCTACTAGCCTTGTATCCTTCTCCATTAGTGACCTGAGCCACAATCCATCACACTTTCCTAAAGTAGAAAAACCATTTTTCACAAGCTCTAGTTTTGACTGCCAAAACCAGAAGCCATCACCCATCATCATAAGTGGCACTACCACTAGCCAACCTCACTTCCAAACCCATCAATTGGCTAATAAAACATCAACCCTTTTAACCCATAACTTTCTTCTCTCGATCAACACAACCCCTTTTCCACCCACAAACCGCCATGAGATCCAGTCACTATTAATAAAACTAAGTTGAGTTTTTGTTTTCTAAAAAAAAGACCATGATGGCCTTCATCCTTTCCCCCTTCTATTGCTAATGATGACAATGATAGCCCACTTATCGCGACTTGTGACTCTCAAGCTCCTCCATTAAACCCATTTCTCTCCCAAAGAACACACAACCATCATGAGCTATGCCACACAACCGTGATCAACCATCCAAACCACCTATCTATGATATAGCTGTGATAGTCCTCTCTCTCTTTTCAAGTACATACACAAACTCATTAAGCTTATGACCTCAACTCCCCTCTCACCAATAACGAATCGAGAGGAAGAAGAAAATAAAGCCGACTGTGTTGTGTATTTTTGTTTTTTTACAGGACACAATGAGAGTCACCGCCGACACAAGGAGTAAGAAGACATGAAACCTCTCCAGATCCACCCATTCTTTTGGTTTTGTCTACGACGGCGGCACGTGGAGACCACACATCGTCATTGTTCTTATGCTTTCAACCTTGATTTTAGTATACCCTAGACACATCAAACACATTGAAAGGTCAATCCATAACCTCAAATCATTTTTTGGATAAATTGATAAAATGTGGTGAATTTTAGGACAATCTCATTATTGTGTATAAATTTTGGACTATTTGAACATTTTTTGATTTGAATTGGTGTCTGTTTTTTAATTTGCTAATTTGTGTTGTATTGTGCATTTTATTTTTAACGATGAGATCGGTCGGTATTTAAACATTAAATATTGATTGAATTCATGTTAATTTGAGTATTGATTATTTATTCATCGATTATGTTCGGTTTGGTGTTGAGTCATTTGAGTTAGTATGTGATTTGAACGAAGTTCGTGAAATTAATAAGATTTATGTAGATTTTTTAATGTTGCTTGGTTTTGAGTTGATGATCGATAATTCATCTTGAGTTGATATCATGTTTAAATAAATTGATGAAAACACTTTATCTGCATTTTTCCAAACATGGCCTTGGTCTAGTTTTGATAAACTTTTAAATTTTTGGAAGATCATCTTACTATTAGTTGCGAGTTCCCTACATTTTTGGAATTGTGACCTACACACGAGGTGCTTTTTCAGTATTAAATAAACCAGTTTCCTTCCACAAAAACAACAATAAAAATCTTTCTTTCATAAATACAAATTTTATTTTAAATTGCGTATGGCCAAAGCTCTCAAAAATAAAAAATAAAATCATATTTGCATAAATAATAAAAATAAAAATATCAAGGCATGATTTTGTATCTTTAAAAACAAAAAAAATTAATTATTTTTTTATATTCTTACATACACTTTTGGATTTAATAATCAGTTTATTAAATCCATGAGAACTTGGTTTACATTTCAAACACACCAAAAAAATTATTTTTTTAATATACGAGATTATGAACTTATACGTAAGATATATTCCTCGATATTAAATAAAAAAGAAATTTTATTTTATTTTATTTATTTTATTTGACATTAGAATAGTTAGGTTTTAACCTGATAAGATAAGGACCTTCTTACTGAAGATGATTTTTCTTAAACCTGAGACAAACTAATGATTAGAAAACACAACATCATTTTAGTTTATCAAACAAATAAACATCGCAGCTTACCTTAGATAAGGTGTACTAGGGGTGATACATCCTCTCTATACACAACCAGTCCCTTTATCTAGATTCTGAGACCAGTTAGAGTTTCTAGTAACCAAAATATTAGGTGGCGACTTCATCTTTTTTTTTTACTGATAAGAAATAAGAATTCTTTGTTCTTTTCCCATCACACCTAGAGTCGGTTTGAGACTAGGCCTAGGTTCAAGCTAGACCAGTCCGGAAATTCCTAGGAGTTAGTTTGGAACTTGGTCCAAAGCACTTGATTTTCAAGTTGACATCAATGTCTAGGTTTAGGGCATCAAGGTTTGGATTAGGACCTAGTATGGATGCTCGAGGTACAGTCGAGTCCAAGGCACCTTGAGAGTTAGTTTGGAACAAGGTCCAAAGCTTATGGCGTTTAGCCAAGACCTAATTGGAGCACTTAATATTTGGGCCAAGACTAGAGTTTATATAAGGGCAAGGTTTGGGACTTCCGGAAGTTAGGCTAAAACGAAGATGAGACCAAGTTTGGGTTACCGATGTTAGGCTAGAGCAGATTATAAGGAGCTTGGGAATTATGAAGCACAAGGTTTGAGCCAAGATCGGTCCGGAACATCCAGGGATTTGGGACATGACCGGGGTTGAAGTGCTCGGGGTATAAACTAGGATAGGGTTGGGGCGTATAGGGTCGAGTTCAAGTGTTAAGCTCATAACCCCAAAGACTAAGTTAAGATCAAATATGAGCATTGAAGTGTTGGGTTGAGGTTAATTAGATCCAAAGCACCTAAGTTTTGAGTCTAGATTGTCCAAAGACTAGTCTTAATAACTTAAGTATTCAATTCAATCCAAGTGCATTTTTTTTAAAAGGCCAATCAAACAAGTTTTCATTTAAAAAAAACAAAAAAATAGAATTGATATTAAATTGCCTTTAATTATTTTGACAAAGTGTAATTTGTATTAAAAAATAAAATAATTATTTTTACTCCCCTAAAAACCAAGCATGTATCATGCATTTTTTTTAATAATTTACTAATGACTTAATAATTAAATTTTATCAATTTATTCTTTAAATTCATTTAAGAAGTGTGTGTAATGTATACAAAAAAAAAATATAAGAAAAACAAATCATAATAAAGTGTTAAGCAAAGAAAATAAAAAAATGGAAGAATAGGTACTTATTATATTTAGATGTATTAAATAGAAATTAATTTAATACTTTTATAATTTCTTAAATTTTGAAGAAAAAATACCATACAACTTTTTTAAAACTATCTCAAAATATAATATTGAAAACATATAAAATTGAGTTTGGAAATTCACATTTTCAAGTTCATTACTTAAAAGGAAGTTTGTAAATTTTTGTGTAACCATCCATTATAAATTCCATAATTTTCTACTTTAGAATAAGAAGCTTGGAAGCTAAACATCCATGGTTAGTTTCAATAATATTTCAACAATCTTAGTTAATTTGGAAGCTAAACGTCCATGGTTAATGTTATAACCTGTTTTTGGGTTATTTCTCACATTTTTATCTTTTTTTGCTTTTAAAATAAAAAATAAATAATAATGACAAGAAGACTGATGATTTGATAAAAGCAAGTTGAGGAGGATTTCAAATATAGAGAAAGATCAAGCTACAATTTTGAATGAATTAAGAGTTTAATTATGTCTCATTATACCCAAGACTAGAAAGACAATGCATATTTAAAATCAAATTAAATTATTATTGGATAAATCTACATAAAAATTAAGCCTAGAGACAATTAGATTTTTAATAGATCAATTTGATTTAATTATGGGCTAACTTAAAAGTTTAATTATGTTTAAAAGTTAATTTGGGTCAAATTAAATGATTTAACTAAGTGTAAGGACTTAATTATACTTTAAATGGGCCAAATTAATTTTATTAAGGACTTGATTGGTGAAAATTTAAGTTTGGGAGCCCAATTTGGGCTTAATTGAGAAGATTAAAAGTTCAGGGGACCAAAAATAATTTTTACCAAGTCAATTAATTGAAATCAAGGATAAAGTTGCAAGAAAATCAAAGTTTTGAGGTTAATTAGATGTTAAATTGAAGAAATTAGCAGCCAAGGACTTTTTTGAAAAAGGCATCGAACTCTAAGAACTCAATTGATTGAAATCAAGGGTGAAATTGAAAAAAAATAAAAGTTAAATGGTCAATTGAGAGTCAATTTGCATAAATCCAAGACCAAGAACCACAATGAAAAGGGTGTTGAAATTCGAGGCTAATGTTGAAGTTTGGCAAGGGTAAAATTACATAAAATTAAAAGTTATAATCAGGGGTGCAATTAAAGGAATCAAAAGTAGAAGGACTAAATTGAACCTTGATCAAATTCCTAAATTAAAAGCCTAAAGCCTAAAAACATGCCATTCATGGGTGCAATTAAAGGAATCAAAAGCAGAATAACTAAATTGAACTTTGATCAAATTTCTAAATTAAAACCCTAAAGCCTAAAAACATTGTCGTTTTTATTCTTTCTAGCCAATTGACACCGCAACAATTGTGGTGCTGACATAAAGAGGATAACTCATGCAGCCTTAATTGTCAACAATTGAGATCTTTCCGAGCTGAATCAAGGGCTAAGATTTGTCCCTAATAAAGATAAAATACCCCCTTTCAACCCCCTATAAATAGAGGTGGATTCCAGACATTAAGTATTAAGAAATCGAAGGCAAAAGTTGGCGAAAAACCAGCCTTCTTCCTAATTTTTTTTGCCATTATTATTCTCTCTCTCTCTCTTTGTTGTGCCCTCAGCCACGACAACCTTGATGCCTCTCCACTAATAGCTCCGTTACGAGCCACCAACTCGACCACCATTAGGACACCCTTGTGTTAGGAATAACTATTGCAAGCTTCTTCCTCTCCACCACAAGTCTTTTTCTCCCTTTTGCTTTTGCATCGCTAGATCCTCCACTAACATCACTGCCAGCCTCATGTCGATATTCCAGCACGACCAACCATGACCACTACACTAGGTAGCCTACTCCCCTTCTTCTTTTTCTTATTCTACAGCTCACCCAACTCACCTAGCCACTGCATGTAAAACGATTCTACATGCAATGAAAATAATTAACATGGTTGTTAGGTCGGGCCAACGAGAAAGTAAGGAATCCTTACAAAATAAGGATTCTACATGTCGCACGTATGTGGCGTCGCAGCGAAAACATCCACCCTCGAATTCTATCTTATGTAAATGTGGGGAGACAAGGAATTCTTGTCTTTTATTAGTGGAAAATGGAATGGGAGTCGCCACCTAGTATTTTGGTCACTAGGAACCCTAACTGGTCTCAGAGATCGGGTACGGGGACTAATTGCGTAAAGGGAAGGTATTAGCACCCCAAATACACCCTACCTAAGGTAAGCTGCATTGTTTTATTGTCTGATAAAATCTAAGGTCTTGTCGTGTTTTCTAGTTGTTGGTCCGTCTATGGTTTAAGAAAAGTCCTTCTCGGTAAGGAGATCCTTATCTTATCGGGTAATTCTGACGTCGACAAAAGAATTTAATATCCAGAATACGTCTTACGTATAAGGTCATAACCCCTGATATTAAAAGAAAACAAAATAATTTTTTTTGGAATTTTTGAAATATTGGCCTAGTTCTCGTGACTTTAATAAACTGGTTATTAAAGCCAAAATGCATGCTAATACATATTTTTCAAAATTTTCTTTGATATATGAAAATACAATATGATTTTTTTATTTTTATTATTTTTGAAAGACTTGGCCGTATGCATGAAAACAAAAAATATATATTTTTTTAATGTTTTGACGAAAACCAGGTATTTTAATACCGGATTTGTATCTTTACAATATAAAAATACAAACCAATACTAAGCAAAATGAAGTAGAAAATTGTGCGGGAAAATCACAAAATTTTTTGAAGAAAATTTCCTTTTTTTGGGATTTTTTTGCTGGGCCGGACCTGGCCCAAAAGGAAACTGGGCCGAAATCAGCCCTAAAATAAAATGGAGCCTCCTTTCTACAGGGCTGGGCTGATGTTCCAGCCCGAAACAAACATGGACTGGTTACTGTGCATGAGCACAGTAACCAGTTAATTAATTAGCCGGTTACTGTGCACCTGCACAGTAACCGGTTAATTATTTTCTTGCTTGCAGAACGTGCACAGTGCACGTTCTGCATGCAAGAAGATGAACAGTAAACGGAGATAAGGGGAAGAATTACCTGGGATGATGAGCTTGGATAGATGAGCTGACGGTGATGGTGGTGACCGGTTGGGCGGTGGTGTTGCTGCGGTCGCTCTTCCTATTCTCTTCTATTTCTGCGTTGCTTCTTTTTCTGTCACCTTGCTTCTCTGCTTCTTCTTCCAAGTGGTGGTTCAAAGAGGAAGGTAGGCGGTGGTACTGCTGCTGGGATGATGAGCTTGGATAGATGAGCTGGCGGTGATGCCGGTGACCCGTTGGGCGGTGGTGTTGCTGCGGTCGCTCTTCCTCTTCTCTGCTGTTTCTGCGTTGCTTCTTCTCTCTTTGTTTCTTTTGTTCCCTCTGTCAACAATGTTCTTCCCTCTCTGCAGCGGCTTCGTGGAGGTGCTGGTGGCGGCGGCCTGGGGAGCTGATTCTGGCTGGTCGACGGTTATTCTTCCTCTTCTCTGCGTGTTTTTTTCTGCTGTCTTTCCCTTCTCCGTTTCTGTTTTCCCCCCCTGTTTTCTCCTCAGTACTGTCTCCTTCCCCCCTCTGTTTTTCTCTTTTTCGTTGTGCAGTGCTGGTGCGGTTGTGATGGAGAATGGCAGTGGCTGCTGGACGAAGAAGATGATGAGCTGACGATGGCGTTGGCAGTGCTGGTGCGGCTCTCTCCCCTCCTTTATTCTTTCCTCTGTCGTTCCCCTCTGGTTTTCCCTCTCGTTTCCTCTTTTGTTTGTTCTTTCAGTTCTCTTCTGTCCTCCTTTCCCCCCTCTTTTCTCCCCTTTCTGCTCGGTCCTTCTTCTGGATTTTATAGCCAGAGGATGCGTGCGTTATGGCATGCATATGGTAATGGCCGCGCGAGACATGCTCCCCTGAAACAGCTCCGCTATCTCTGCAAAAAAGCTTCCCTGTCTCTTTATTTCCAGCCGTTTCTTTCCTTTTGAAGAAGACCATGAACAGTGCGCGCAATTCTTAATGAAACGGCGCCGTTTGCTAATTCAAAATGCATATTTCTGATTTGGTCCTTGGATTTTTTTGTAATTTTGTAATCAAACCCCTCGGAAAAATTGTAATTAGACCCCTTGATTTTAGCGCCTTTTCTGATTTAGTCCTTGGTTTGGATTGTTTCAATTAAGTCCTTAATTGACCACCAAACTTCAATAATTATACAATTAAGCACATGATTTGACTAAATCAACTCTTCAAAATTATAATTAGACCCCGGAACTTTAATTTCTTCCAATAAAAGCTTAAATTGACTTGAAAATCAATTTTTTCTTGTAATCAAACCCTCCATAAATTCAATTAAACCTTAGATAAAATTTAATTAAGTCCATAAACATCTGATTTTAGACTTTTCTTTCTCAACTTGAATTTTATTTGTCAACAGGGCTCTTATCAGTAAAAAATATACTGTTAAATTTCAACATTTTGCATTTTTGAACCTTCTCAACCAATTTTGTCCCTTTTTTTTTTAGCGTTCCAGTCCTTTTCTCGCTCTTATTATTTTTGGGATTTCTTTTGAATATTTTTTGATATATTTTTTGTATTTTCTCATTTTCAATTTTTTTTTTGTGAGAACCCAAAAATGGGTAACAACACTATATGTAATTAAATATTTTCCTTATAAGAATCTATAAATCATATGGAAAACAATCATTTTCTGACTTTTTTATTTGATGGTGAATTTCAAAATTGACTTCAAACACGTCGTTTTATCTTATTTGTATGAGTTACTGTGCCTATGATATATGGATGGAAAATTCAAGATGTCTAGTTTCCATACCAACTAGATTCTCAACGTAATTGCATCTATAACTTTTGATATGGCTTAAACAACATATAAAAACCTAGTTTGATATATTTGCAACTTTTTAACCCAAACATCATGAATCAGCCTAATCAATTTCTTTTGGATCTTATTGGTTTTAGACTTTCTAATTGGTCCAATTATCACCTCTAATGGATAATTTGGTGATGTTCATTAATTTTCATCATTCCTCATCTCTTCAAAAGAATTCATCATCGAATTAATAATAGAAACACCATTTATAGGTAATACGTCCTTATAATCCTTCAATAAAGAAATAGAAACACTATTTTGCGTAGGTTTGTTAGCATAAAGAACATTATCAACAACACTTTTTCTTACATAAAACCTCCCATACTTTTTTGTTTTTCCCCTAACACTATCTTTTTTCAACATCTAATACACTAAGTAGTGTTTGATTGTAGTAGTGGTTGATTGTAGGAATGATTTTTTTTTAAAGTATTTTTCACTTAATATATATCAAAATAATATTTTTGTAATTTATTTTTTACAGTAGCACGCCAAAACTCTTTAAAATAAAAAATAATAATTTAAAGCAAAAAAATAAAATATTTTAAAACCGCTTTTTAAATGCAAAAAACAAACACTTTCTAAATGAGTAGGCTACATTCAAATATATATATAAAAAAAAAAGTTAAACTTAAAGTGACACATTTAAAAAAGAAAATTAATAAAAAAATAGATATATAATATATAGTTTCCCTAAAATTGTAGGTCGAACCAAGATTTTTTTAGATAAAAAAATAAAACAATGATCTAACGACACAAATGTGCTCTAAAAAAAAAAAGAAAATCACAACTTTAGTCATTTGACTTGATTAGGTCAAATAAGTTGGTATCATTAAATTAGTTAATAAAATAATAGGTAACAATAATAAATGAATCAAATCAAACAAAAAAGAAGTTTTTATTAGAACTTGAATAAAAAGAATGCTTAGCTAAAGGTAAAAAGCAACGAAACTCAAAACCTGGCCAACCAATTGCGGAAGAAAAAAATTAAAAAGAAAAAAAATCCAAACCAATCCAAGCGAGCATGTCAAATCTGCAACCGGGTCATGAGATTTAGATAAACCACAATAAAGCAACTAAAAAAAATAACAAAGCCTAATTCTCAACAAATCCAATGTAAAAACATGAAATCAAAAGGAAAAAAAAATCATTTAACAAAAATAACTTAAAAATGATAGCAAACCGGAGAAGCCCATCAAACCTTGAGATATAAAGCATACGCATGAGACAACTCAATAGAAAGCAAACCCAGAAAAATTACAAACTTCAATTCTAAAACTCATGTTGAAGAATGAAAATATTAAATTAAAAAAATTAAAAAAAAAATCCCTATTCATCTTGTGCCAACCCACCAAACTTGTGGTCTAGATGATGAGATAATGATAACCTCGAATAAAAAAAAATCATGAAGCACAATTTATAAAAAGAAAACCCAACATGAATGAAACTGAAAAATAAAATTAGTGTACAAAACCCTAAAAAAACAAATGTTAACCTAGATTAAGCTTTTAAATCTATGACACAGGTCATGAAATCGAGATCACCCTAATAAAACGAGATCACCCAATCGAGAAAAAAATTAATTTCAAACGAATCAGATACCAAATGATGAAATTTTAAAAAAATCAATTTGATAAAATGACCTAAAATAAAAAAAAATAGCAATTAAAAAAAACAAGGATCAAATTAAAAAAAAGAGACTATTTACATTTTTTTTTAATTTAAGGATGAAATTGAAAAAAAAATTCAATTTCACAAAATAAAATTAAAATAAAAAATAACAACTAGAAAAATAAGAATCAAATTTGAAAAATAAAATAAAACTTGCAACATTTTTACAAAAGAGTGAAATTGAAAACACTTAAATTTTACAAAAGAACCAAGAAGAAAGAAAACATTGTCAGTGACAAATAATCGTGATTTTCTCTACATGCGTCACCCATATGGAAAAACACGACGCACCGCCTCTATAGCGATTGCAAAGCAAAGTGTTTAGAAATAAAACAAGTTTGAATGTATTGATAGAGCATTGTGACTTTTTTCACTCTCTAGCGCGTGTAGTGCATGTGTTTGCCAATCTTACCCTATAATTTTTTTTTTATAAAAGAGTAAAATTAAAAACACTTTTAAATTTTACAAATAAAACCAAAAACAACATTTAGAAATCAAAATATCAAATTTGAAATAACTATTATATGAGAGAACAATTTAAAATTCTTGATTGGAGAGCGCAAAATCTGATGAGAGGAGATAAAAAAAAAAAAATAAATAAGAAAGAAAACATTGTTAGTGACAAACAAACCGTGATTTTGTCTACACAACACGACACCTCTAAAGCCATTGCAAACCGCCGTGTTTGGCCATCGAAAAAGTCTGCATGCACTACCAGAGTATTGTGACCTACCTCACTCTCTAGTGCGTGTGCTTGCCAACCTTACCCTTGTCATTAACTTCATTTTCCCATATTTTTTTCGCATCAAATTTGGTCCTAAAAGCCTAATTGCTCAAATCAACGTAATTTAAACATATTTCAATAAAATGAACACCAAAAGTTTTTCTTATAAAACCCGATATCTATATCTAGGTAACTAATCATCATTATAAGACCCTGTATTTAGATAATTAAAATAAATTGTTAAGTCAATTCTCGAAAAATCATTTTAAAGGATCAAATTAAAATAAAATAACATAACAAAAAATAAATATATTTGCCTTAATCGTGAAACCCAGTTGCGAAAGGACAACATTAAAAGGGCTAAATAATTTTCAAAGTCTCAAACTCAATCCTCAAAATTTTAACTACTATAGACCAATAATTTTTTTCAGCAAAATTGAGTATCACCCAAACAACAAAATATTTCTTCGAAAGCTCGGAATCCCCATTATTAGACATATAAAATCACTTATTAATCCCAAAGTTATTAGTCCCAAAGTCACATTATTGCAATGTTCAAGATCCAAATTTTTAATAAATAAAGGGACGAAAAAGTAAAACTGAAAAAATACTTTTTTTAGGCCAGAAAACAAAAGTGGATTTCTGGATTAAAAAAAAATAAGAGAAATATTATTACAATCTGCGTTTAACTTGTATACACTCTGGCTGTTGGTTGTCAATTTTGATTAAAAAAAAAAAAAAAGTATTTGCAGGTTTTTTAATCCAGAAATCCACTTTTTTTAACCGTTTCAGCAAAAGGAATTTCTGCTAGAAAGCACTCTGCAGATTCTTGAGCCAAGATCAGGGGATACAGTTCCATTTATTTGATGTGGTGGTTTAGGGCGGGAGCGTTATTTAATTAATTCACGACTATGAAACTTTGCGACTGCATTTGACATCCAGGCAAACATTAACGATCACGAATCCGTCCATAAAGGGCCTGAAATCTATCCTTTAGATATTAAGGATATAATTATGTAGCAATTTCTTTCAAAATCAGCATTGAGAAGATTTGTAAAGGCGATGATGGAAATCCAAGAGGCCGACTCCGACCCACAATATATCCATGATAGACATACGTATCAGAGAAAGGAGTAGCCAGGAAAGAAAACACGTAGTTGAAGGCAATTCTGCTCAGAAGTTATGGAAGTCTCTTCTCATCGATTAAAAATCTCTGAAGTCTGACATGTGGATCTTACTCCATGACTTCATCACTGCAGAAGTATTGAAAGAAAAACTTTGCAAACTCTTTTCCAAAAATACAGAAAGATAATAGGGCGTTAAAAATTAAATATGATTTACTACAATGGTAAGAGCTCTCATAATTTCTTCAGATTTCAGCTCATGTAAGAATGATTTCAGAATAGCGTATATTGCCCAAATGGGGCATATAATCACAGAGCCAAACCATTATTTCATTTAAAAGAAACAGTCGAAATCTCATGCAAAATGAAAGCCCAAGTTATTTAATTTATATGTAAAAAAAAAAATAAAAGCAACAGATATCAGAGTGTTCTAAATGGATATCAGTCACGGTAAAATCAGAAACGCAGATCAATTAAGATACTTATCATATCTCACAATAATTGAAGAAAAAAATTAATAAAAACAAAAGACAAGTATTTCTTTAAACAAAGAAAACATCATCAGGGACTGAAATACCAAGAATCACACCATCGACTGATGGGACAGCGTCAAGAAATAGAGCGGAGGATGGTTTCTTCCATCGGCAGCGCAGCTAGGTTAACCAGAAAACACTACAAAATTGGTTTATTTATAGAGGTGTAACCCTAAATCTAGACCGTTTGTTTTAATGGGCACTGGAATACCAAACACTGTGCTTCACCCTTCAGCTGTCCTCCCGTGGAGGCCCAGCCTGCAGCCGTTGTTTCTTTTGGGCCCTAGTACAACCTCCGAATAGCAATGAGAACCTCCGAAGTCATCATGCCTTATTTATTATTTACTGAATAAAAAAGAAATTCATGGATTGGTAATTTAAAATCGAAGGTTGTAAATAAAATTAGAGAGAAGGATGGAATATAAGAATGAAAGGATTTATTATCTTTTTTTTTTCTTGGGAAAGGGAATATATAAGAGAGAGCAAATAGTGAAAGCATTGCACATTCTTAGTAACTTTTTTCTTAGAAATTAATAAAATCAACTTCACTGGCGTAAAGACATATTTTTTTATAATAATAAAAAAATAAAACAATTAATATACATAAAGAAATATATTGCATGCTTCAATTCTAATTATTGATTTTATGTGCAATTTAAAATAACATTTCTAACATAATATTTCTAATGATATAGAAATACTAAATCAAACTCAATTTGATAATTTCATAAAATTTATAAAATTTATTTATTTTAATTCTCTTTGATAAACCATTTTTCAAGATTTAATAAGAAAATCGATCATATTAAAATTTATTAACATCCTAAACTATTTTAGGATTAATTAAATAAAAAAATTTGGGCTTTAAAACTCATTTTATTTTAGAAAAATATTTTAATTAAATCCTAGTCCAATTATGATATTTCAAAAAATAAAAAAATCATTAAATAATTTAATTCAATCTTAATCCAATTAGCAAAACTAGTTTTATAATCCAATCTTAATATAAAATAAATATTTTTATATATATAGTAGAATCTTAACTCTACCTCAAACACCTTATTGTAATAAAGTATAAGATGAAAGGGCAAAATCATATTTTTATCCTTAAAAGTTTAACTTTTATTCTCTTCTTTCAAAAAACACACCACATTTAGGAGAATCTAGCAAGAAGTCTTTGAAGGGACTTGTATATATTTTTGTGGAAGTATAAAACTCCTCACCTATTATGTATAGAGTTGGGTTTTTCAAAAAATATAAATACAATAAAAATAATAATTAAATTTTTTTTTCCAAGAGTTTCAAGAATCATGTTAAATAATCTAGGATTGTTAAGGGTTTGATCTAAGATTACTTAAAGATTAATTCTTTCTTTTGAGGTTTGATCATGTCTTTAAGGCTGAGTTGCCACAAGACATTTAAATATCTGACCTCTAACTGTAATTTATAAAGATCACGCGATCAGAATTCTCCTAAAACCTTTTTAGGTTAAAGGGATTGTTATGCCTTGAGTACCGATTCTTTCTTTTTGTATTTTCATGTGTTTTATACCATATAGAAAATATGAGGCATGATAATTTATTTATTGAGAAAAATTTGATAACCCTATTAATGATAAAATATCACTTTACCCCTTGAAAACTATCACATATATTATTTTAAAATGGTTTTAGAAATTTGTTCAATCAAGTCACTACTTAATTTTTCTAGGTCTAGAATTGTAATCTCCTGAATTAATTACATGTTATTACTCAATTTCTAAAACTTATTTACAATCAAGTCATACTTGATTAATCTATCCAATTTAATTACTTACCCATGGTTCTTTATATGTGTGAGCCATTAAGTTTTCTAATATGTTGGCTTAAATATAAATCACAATCCTAATCAAAATAAAATTAAATAAGTTAAGAAATTTAATTTATTATCAATTTAATAAAATAATTGATTTACATTGAAGATTAAATGCAACATCTAAAAATACATCATGGTTTCTCAAATATTAGAACGGTTATAAGTGGTTTGATTAACCTTTTAGTGACCAATTTATCTGTGTAATTATCATCCCTTCATCATGGATGTTTTGTTTTGGATATTTGAGCATGAAATATATTTGCTTTGTCATATCATATTTGTTTTCAACACCATAGTCATTAATTCTTCAAACAAGGTTTGAAACTCTTTTCAAATCTCATTCCACATTGTGCAAAAGATTTCACAATCAATATTATTTGAGATTAGGCGGAATATTTTCTTTAATTCATTTAAGGTGATGAATCCTCTCTTGATCACTCAAGTACCTTTACATAGTTCATGTTATATCCAATATCTACTTGTTTGTTACCATCGATTAAGGCAACATCTAGTTAAGATCAAAGCATATCATTCTTTATATAAGATAACTTAGTGATTTCAAGTCTAAAGACCATTTATACAAGTATTATATGAGCCTTCCATAAACACGAATGATCTCTCTCTATATGGAATCTTCATGTGGATCAGTTAAATACATGTCATTTAATAAGCACCTTACGTATTAGTTCCAAGTATCCATCACACTTTAACTTATGAGAAAAATTTATTCACTTGCTAAAAACAAAAACATAGTTTGTATTAGTCTTAACAACTCTAATTAATATACAACATTAATAAAGCATCAACCCGAAGTATTTAGTAACAATACTTTGATTAAATAAAAATCTCATAATTATAACCATTTTTAAATTTATTTGCAAACTATTTTTGTCCTAAGAACTTTATCATTACTCTAGACTTATTAACCAAATATAAATGAATATTAAAGATAAAAAAGCCTTTATTAATAATAAATATGTTTTCACATGAACAAAGATAGTACTACATGTAATCAATCGATTGACTATAAAAGGTTATACACTAACATATAGGCCCTTAATTAAGTCCATATCATGTAAAGAAATAGTTTGCATCCCATACCTAAAACAAAGATGTTGGATTTTGACTAGAATAGAAAAAGAGCAGTTAACAACTCCATGTTAGGTTAAGTGGAGTTCTAGATAGCTAAATGACATCGAAGAATTTTTAACGCTTTCATTGTTCACTAAAGCTTTCTTGCATCCTACCTAACCATTTGATGTAATTGGCAGGGGCAATACTTAGCCATATTGGGATTGATTTAATCCATATTTTAAGATTTACATGGTCGTCATAAAAAGGAATGCTTTCTTTTTCAAGGTCTAGAGCAAAGTGCGGTCTTTTACTTTTTATAGATGTTTTTATAAAATATATATAGAATCTTCATTCATGTCTTCGAGTGTGGCACTAATGATAGACCAATTAGCGTTATGCTTGCAATCTACAAGGTTTTGATGGAGTAAAGCTTGAGGATGTCATTCTTGTCTTTAACAAGAAACAAGAAGATGAGTGTTTAAGGTTCTTGATTGGATATTTATACAAAAAGAGATTTTTATGTAACAAGGAATTTGGTACAATTTAAGAAACCTAAATATCATATCTAAAAGCTAGAGAACACATAATTTTTAAATTAAATTGATTGGTTGAAGCGTTTATCAAGTCATACATATTTCTAAAATGATGAATAAATTTTATATGAACAACGCAATTTTCCACATCATACTTGATTGATTTGATCGATCATTTTTAGTACAAGTGTGATAGAGGTTAATATCCATTCATTAAGAAATAAAAGCAATATAAGAAACATTATTTACACTTAAATTAAACATATAAATGTCAAACATAGTGAATAATTATTGTTCATCATGAAATAAAAGAAGAGCGTTCAAATTGATCATAAATTAGAAAAAAAATGAATGGGATGGATAAGTCCTTGATTGACTAGATGAGTCAAAGTTGCAGTTAACCAAGCGATTAAAAGTTACAATCGATGAAAAAAAAGCGATTGATCAATAAAATAAAATGTGAACTCATGCACAATAAAAGAGATACAATCTTTATTCACACGAATATTCTTCAATAGAATAACCCTTGTTTTATAAGCAAATCTAGTATATCAACTTTACACCCTTTAGAACATGTGAGCTCTACTCATATAGATTTAATATTAGTGATGTTTGGATCCTTTCCTCATGCGTTGAAGGGTTTGTTATTTTATGAACCATTTTACTAAACTCATTAGTTTTATCATATAAGTTTTAAATTAAAAGTTTATACTCATTTAGTTTTACCATACAAGTATTAAATTAAAAGTTTATGATAATTTTATTTAGTTTTAAAAAATTGTTGAGAATCAATTTCATATTAAAAGCTTGCACACGGGTGGTATTCCAAAACTTCACACCTTTTTTTACTTTTATATATATATATATATATATATATATATATATAATTATGGCATTCTTCATTGTGATACTTACTCTCATGCTCAAGAGTAAAATGTATCTATTATTGAAAAGAATAGAAGACAACAACTATAAGATTATAATTCTCTTCACACGTTTTCTCAAGCTAAGTTTTTGTATTTTTAACAAAAGTGGAATTGTATTGACGAGAATAAGAATTATCCTTTATGGTGTGAAAAGAACCCTCTTTAAATGGTGGGTTCTTTCTATGCATAATGGTTATTCGAGGAAGAGTTGTGAGATATGTTCATCCTGTACTGTTTTGGCACTTTTACTAGGTGAGAAGATAATATTCATCAAGCATTGCTATCTAGTCAATGGTTAAGAATTCCTTAACACTTGCAGAGAATTGTAATTTTTTTAATAATAAAATAAAAAAATAAAAGAGGTTAATGATTCATTGTAGACCACAACATAAAATATAATGGATTGAAATAATATTTTTATGTCTTTGTTATTCTCAACAAAAACCAGTAGTCTTGATGATACGAGTAATATTGTCATTTTCATATGATCTATTAGTCAACTGAATTGATTAGGACAAATCGGTCTTTTTATAATTTTTTAGCATAATAAAACTACTTAAATATTCTTAAAAGAAAATAATATTAAACTAGTGAGGGCTTCCTTTTCTTTTTCTTTTATAAGCATACTAAATTAACATAATTACCCTTAGAATAAAAAATTATTAAGCTTGTGTTTTGGTATTTTCAAGTTAATTTTTTTTTTGTTATAATTAAGTTGAAAATTGTGGAATTTTCTATTTTAACACACACACACACACAATATTATTTTGGTTGTCGCATGCAACGCACATGCCAGTAGGTGGAAGACAATCACGTTATTTGGGCCACGCATGAGATGTCTTATGACAAACTTATGGTGGCTTCCAGGGCAACATTCGAATTGTCTCGGTGATCCCTCCATCCCTGGGTTGCAACCTTTAGTTTGGTGCTGACAACCCTTTTTTTTTCCTTCTTTTATCTCCCCCTCGATTTTCATTTCAGCCCCTCCAATTTTTTAGAGTAACTCTTCAATTTGTTTTTTGAACTTGATCCCTATCCTTTTGATTACAGTTTGTTTTATTTGAAATAATTTATAAAATTTAATTTGTTTGTCAATTTCTTCCTCTAAATTTTTCAACATATTTGATTTCTATTCTTTTGATTGCTATTTTTTTGTTTTTTTGATTTATGTTATTTTTCAATTTTGTCCCTTATTATTTTATTTCATTTAATTTCTATACTAGATTTGGTTCTTATTCTTTTGATTGCTATTTTTTATCATTTCCTTGATTTATTTTATTTTTTTAATTTTATCTTTCATTGTTTTGTTTTATTTCATTTAAATTTTATATTAGATATGATCCTCATTCTTTTAATTATTATTATTATTTTTAATTTTGGATGAATGGGGATTTTACTTCATGACTTTTTTGGCTTTGCTTTTTTTTTTTTATAGGTAACCCATTCTTATAACTTGGGTCACAGGTTTTGAAGATTAATCCGATTTGACTTTGATTTTTTTTAGTTTTTTTTAAATTGTTTTTTTTTTAATTTTATCATTCGACAATAGGTTATTGGATTTTTAACTTTGTGATTTTTGCAATTTTTCTTTCTAAAAGGTTATCCTGATCTTATATTTCGAGTTATAGGTTAGTCGAGTTAATTTAGGTTGACTCAATTTTTTTTTTATCGATTTTTTTAGTTTAGCCTTTTATTGATTTATTCAATTTCTTTTGTACAAAGTTATTTGACCTCATAACCAAGTTGCGAATTTGACATACTTAAGTCAGTTTTTTTGTTTATTTTTTTAATTTGTCCTTGAACTTTGATTTACTGATAATTGAACTTTATAATTAAGATTATCCCATTCTCATTTAACTTTACTCTTTTTTTTTTTATCAAATAAGATCATTAAGATCTTTTAAGAATAATTAGAGAGTATTTTTTTTTTATAATATTAGCAATAGTTTATTTTTTTGATTTGTCATTATCTTTTTTTTTATTATCATTGATTTTTTTTTATAATCATATTATTAAATAAACTAAGCTTATTAAACTTATTCAAATTAATGATGCAGGTCTAAAATTTTTCTTTTTCTTGCTCCTTTAAAAACATTATTATATGAACATTTTTGTTTTATATTTGAAAAAACTTGACTGGCATAGCAGTAACCCTTCCATAATATATACCAAATCATTTCGGTATGATCATTAACTCTCATTCATAATTTTATGTATCAAATTGGGTCAATTTGACTTTCATATCATATCATTATTTTTTTTTATACACGTATTGATCAATTCAAACAGAGTCATGACCTACCTCTTTTATTAAGAAAAAAACTAGAAAAACTATACCGAATAAGAACATAAACTCAGTGAGAAGATGTTTCGATAGCTAAAGTGAAATGAAACGACCAAGAACAGAACGCCTTCTGTTTTGATTTAATTGCAAACCGGCTGTTCCAAGCGTATCGAGCCACCGAAACCATTAATGCAGAGTTGTCTATAGATTTATTATTTTATGGGGAAAAAAAAAAAAACCTTTTAAGCACTTTTGAAAAAGATTCAATGGGGTTTTGAAAGAGTAAACAATCAAGTTGGATTTTAGAGCGAACAGAAACATGCCATCATTTGGCATAATACTATACTTCTGAATGACGCTGGAACTAGAAAAAAAAAGAAAGTTCCATGAAAGTAGTCTACGACATGGCAAAGCAGCTTCACATAGGCGGAAGAGAGATCAAATAACAATGCGGAAAACGTTTGCATATATACTAGCAACATGAACTTAAAATCAGTGTCACACCTACGAAGAACATAAATAAAAACCTTTTACTTGGAGGCGCTGGTTTTTCGCTTGGCCTTCTCTATAAGGGGCTTCAGTTGCTTCTTTTCAGCAAGAATCTTGAGGAAGTTGAACAAAAACGGAATATAATTGTGCTTCCTACGGATATTTTCTGTTCTCCATTTCTTGAATTTTTCTTCCTCCATCAAAATCTTTTCTGTAGCACTTTCAATCGCAGCATTCACTTCAGACATGGATTTGTTCAGAGATTCATAGTTGCCATTGTCGACCAGTCTTTCTGCCTGGAAAGCAGCTAGCTGCTGCAAGATACGCTCCCTCCCCTTTTGGAGCTCCTTGAGTTCAGCAGTATACATTTCTTTCCTGTTTTTGACTATTGCCAAGAGATTAAATCTTATCTCACTATTGGAATGCCTTTCTATGCGTTCCTGGATCACTGGCTGCACCATAAGCAGCCAGTCCATATCACCATGCCCACCAGTGCACTGACCAAGGCTGATGGGTCCCTCTTTCAACCCATCAAGTTCATATAGCACTCCATCAACAGGCAAGTAACTTATAAAATGGTACACGTCATCTTCTTTGCTGGCTGCCTTCTGCTCTTCAGGAACAAAAGGCCCAAGTCGTGCAAAACTGTTATGGGTTGCACGTATAGCTCGCAGTTATTAATAGCCAACCCTTTGAGCTCAGGAGGAAAATTCTTGGTGAATTCTTTTAATTTCGACAATTCTGGACCAATGTCCATATCTGGGCAGTTCAAGAGGATAGACAAAATTGCTTGACTTGCACAAGCATTGTTAATAACCTACAAGAGAGGAAAAACCTTTTGAAAATTAATTAGAGCTTATGATCCTCCACTGATTGAAGATCTCATCTAAACATACCTGACGGGCAAAAAAGAGATTAGGATTTGGATCCGTAATTACAACACATTCATCTTTCTCTTCTGGGCGCCATTTGAAAAGAAAAACCAACCCATATACAGGTCTGCAAAAGGAGTAAGAAAAAGTCACATGTTAGTGTAAAGAAAATGGTGACCCAACATAAGATATAAAATGATATAGGGCCATAGAATTCAGAAACTAACCTCAGGCTGTCAAGAGAATCAAGGTCCAATGAATACAACTCTTCAACCTGTAAAGAAGCATCAAGATATCATATCCAGTTCATGGAGGTTAGGGGTTGGACCTCATTGAAAAAAAAATGCACAACTCATAGACTGTGCATTTCTAACAAACAAGTAGAGTGATTATGCCTTAAGTGATAGAAACACGTAGTACTTTTGGTTCCTGTTCTTCAGTTACTTCTAGTCTCCTAAGAAGGTCCCATTTGGTAACTGCAAATACAATATTTGATAATGTCCCGAATAATCATTTAAATTAGCAACATTGGATATAGAGTCTTTGTTATACCATTCAGGTAGGTATAACAAATAGGTATCAGGAATGAAAATGGAATCGAAATGGTAACACAAAATGAGAATGGCATTAAATTCTAAACACTAGATTGGGTATAACAGTTAAGAATCAGAATGGAACCTTGAAATGGCAATCCCTGGAAAAAAAAAGCAGTTAACTTATAGTGCTCCACAGAAAAACTGAAAAACTTGTGACTAAGCTCGAAAGCCTTTTACCAGTGTTTCCTTGTTGTTCATGAGCATGGTTGAGGTGGTAATGCTGATGGAAACAGTGGTGGTGATGGTTCATGGTGGTAATGATGGTTGGCAGTGGTGTTAGTGGCAACAATGATGGTAATAAAGATGGAGTTTTTTTTTTTAATAGGTGTACTTTAAAACTTATTTCCCCAAACAAAGAACTTGTAACTTATTTCCCACAATTTTCCATATCAGCACCAAATTAATGTAATTAATTCAATGATACATAAGCATATATCAAAAGAAAAAAAAAATTCAAAAGCTATATGCACAATAAAAAAGTTGTTCCAAAACTGATTTTTAAATTCCATAATAGCATAATTCTAAATTGAAAATAAAATTCCTTGATAGCAGTAATTTTTTTTTTCTTGGAGGAAATACAAGTCAAACAATATTTATTAAGAGTGATCACAGTGTAAGATAAGGATGCATTTTTTATCACACAGTTCATTCCAGGTGACTACTATTCAAGAATTATGATGGAAAGTCAGACACAAATTAGTTAGTCAATAAAACTGATAATGGAACGTGCAAATGGAGAATAATGAGTATTTTTACATAGCTTGTCTGCTCCAACAAATCCTTGATAAAAGCAACTACATCAGGAACCCCATGAGATTATTCCTTATCATCTTAATTTTGAAATGTTACCTCTAGTGGAATTAATATTGTGATAGGATCACTCAAACAAACTCTAGAAGAAAGCAGAACCGCCCAAAATGCCTTATTTAAGTTATCAATAGATTCATATTAATTAGAGGTGTAAAATAATTGAGAAACTTGCATAACATGATACCCAAACCCTCGGAACAAAAGTGAGAGAGTTAAAAAATTATTTTTGAAGTGTTGGTACAGTAAGTATTTTTAGGATTTTCTATTTCCACATATTAAATCATTAGCATTTTTTATGCTTGTGTGTAAGAAATACCTTATTTTAGTAAATAAGTATAAAAGTACCCTATTTAAAAAAATAAGTTTTAAAAGTACCTCAATAGGGGAAAGAAAAATTCAATGATGGTGGTGCTATAGTGATGGGTGGTTGTTTAGTAATAGAAAAGTGGTCATCATGGTGGTGATAGTTACAATAGAAGGCATTGGTGGTGGTTATAGCAATGGTAATGATCATATGAAGAGGTGATATATCATTTTATTAGCTTTGATTGGCATGTGGTTGTGGTAATTGTGAAATTGATAATGAATTTGAAATAATATCACATTCTTTAACCAATACAAAAAAAAAAAACCCCATTCCCAATAAGCTTAAAAATGGGAGCAAAAATGACCCAGGTGCCAAAAAGTTGAGGACAAACTAAAGATCAACCATGTTACCTTCCCTAAAATACATTTAAACTTGACAGAAAAAAACAGTGGAATTAGCACTTGCATTTCCAGAGCATTTAAAATAATGAATGGCATAAAATGGAGAGGAACTTGACATAACAAGAAAATCGAGATTTATAGGTTACCTGTACACCTTTTACATGCATTTGTTGTATAAGTTCCGTGAACACACCTGGATTACAAGCTAGGAGTCTCAGCAAAGAGGTTTCCATTCAAAAACTACAACACAGTATGGATATAATATATGTTCATGCATGTATCCATGTGTGAGAACCATAAACTACTCTTTCCTTGGCAATTAACAATCCACAAGCTAAGATTGTCAGCTATATAGTTAAAAATTACAAATGCAGCATGAAATATTTACAGGCAGAAATGTCCATCTAAAGACAGAAGATTAATCCAAATGAAATTATTTTTCTTCATGAACACCTGAAATCTATCAAAAATATAACAGGATTGTATCACCCATTTGTATAAAACAAAAATTAAATACAAAAATTCAAAACATTAAATTCTATGGCATCCTTTATTGCTAGAGATTCCCCTGTATGTGTAACAGGAAGCCTGGTATGTAGAGTCCAAATCCAATTATCCAAAGACAAGGTAGTATTTTACTGGTTTCAAGAATCTGGATGGGTATAAAGTCCAAGTATAGATACAGCCAAGAATCTATATTCAAGATCTTCGAGTGGTTGGGGGTTCTTCCACTCGGTCATTCTCACCAACAGCTTTGTGTTTTTTCAATAGCATTGTCAGGATAAATAGATCAGCATCACAAAGAAAACCCTGGCTTGTAAGAAGCTAGGGATACTATTCTTTTAATGCTCATAACAAGTGAAATAATAGATCCATAATATCGTATCCAAAAATAAAAAATAAAAAATGAAAGACCCTGCATTCCTGGCAGATGCTCAAAATCAAACAAATCTAAGCACACTTCCCCAAAACCTTTCTGCTTTAGATTTTCCAAAACCCTCAAACTGACACAGAAGCAACTCCTCTAAGGTATTTTGAACTAATATAAGACTCATAAGAATTTAGAAACAATACCTGGATCAGACTCAATAGTGCACCAAGACATGATGATTGATTCGCCACAATAACAGTAACAGTAACTCTAAGCCTGCAAGGAAACATACAATTAAATTTAATTTTGAAGCGGAATTGACCCCTATGGAGAATTAGGCTACGAAAGATACCAAATCATATATTCTTTAAAAATCACAAACCCTAACTCCAATTGCTTCATATTTCCGTAGCAGCAGAAACCGCTAGCATAACAAATGATAACCCTATCTCTTTGTAAAATCAACACACGTAGCTACTAATTTATCAGAATACAAAAAGGAAGAGACGACGTTGAAGAAGAAGTAAGCATTAGCTCTGCAAAATTTAGTAAAAGGAGAGTTTTAGGTTACCTCGCAGTGACAGTTGCTTCCTGCCTTTTCCGTTATTACTCACTCAAGATTTCTCTCCTATTAATATTTACTATACTATTAATTAGAAAAGAATAATTATAACTGAGTACATGAACTTTAATTAGTACTTCTGAACTGTGATCTAATGAACAAACATTTAAATCATTTAATTATTCTTTTCCCTTCATAATAAGATTTTGATAAAGACGAAACGGCCTAGCAAATCCACTTTGCAAGTACTCTCAATTGCGCTTTGGATTTGCACACTGCATTTTTGTGTTTTTTTTTTTTTTTAATTCCATTCTTTTTCGCAATTGAACTTGATCTTTTCTTTTATAAACCTCTCACATTGTATCTTATTTGACTTTTTTTATTTTGGTCCTTTGATTTTATCTTTTTTTCAATTTATTCATTTAACATTGCATCTATTTGGGATTAAAATTAGTTGTGTGTTTTGGTTGCCTATGCTAAAGGATCGCATAATCTTGAGGAAAAATCTCATCACTTGGTTTGTTAAGATTAATTGAAATCTTATTGATTTAAAACAATTAAAGTTTTAAAAACCAAATTTAAAGATTGGACAAATGTTAAGTCCCTTTTTATTGTTAAAACTCGGGACTGGATTAGTTGAGCAATGAAAAATATTCATCTCAATTTTTTTATCACTAAACTTTTTTTTATTTGATCCTTCTACATTAAACTTATTTGATATTGGACTTGGTGTTTTGTTTGGGTTGCGGTCTCATAATGTTAAAGAAAAATTCTAGTATGTGATTAATAATTAGTTTCACAAAACAAAATTCAATTGTATTGATCTAAAATAATTAAGTCTTGAAGGACCAGATTTGAAAATGAAACAAGAGAAGGGAAGAAATACAATGGGTGGGGGAAGAATAGAGATGATAGTAAGAGAGGAGAATCATCGTGTTATGGAGTCGTGTTTAGCCTCCTTCAGCCACCAAATGAGCTCTTCCACAGTCTCTATTGAATCGTCTCAGCGAGATCCATCATTTAGGACAACTTGTGGTGTTGTTGAGATTCACGTGTATCACTGATAATTTTTTTTCTCCTTCACTTAGTTTCCTTGCCTTACTTAATTAATTTTATTTTATATCAATTTTAGCCCTCATTCTTTTAATTGTTATTTACTTTTTTATGCCCATTTTAGATTTTGATTATTTTTTCAATTTCATCCTTCATTATTGCTATTTGTTTTTCTAAGAGATAATCCGAGTCTCATTATTTGAGTCACATGTTTGTAAGGTTGGCCTTGCTTGACTTGGATAGTTTTTTTGGTATACTTTTTTAAAATTAATTTTTTTCTGTTTCATTTTTCAACAATTGGTTAGTTGAGAATTAAGTTTTGCTATATTTTTTATTTTCTTTCTATGTGGTTATCTCGGTCTCATGACCTATATTGCGAGTTTTATAGGTTAGCCTAGGTTAGCTCAGGTCTTTTTTGTGTTTTTTTTTTCAATTTCATCCTTCAACATGGGTTAATTGAGAATTGAGATTCAAAATCTTTTTTATTTTTTTCTATGTGATTAAACTATTCTCATGACCCGGGTTGTAGGTTTAACAAGTTTACCTAGGTCGTAAACCCCGGGAAAAATAAAAGTTGCTTAAATTTAAAACTAACTACATGAGAAATAAAAGTGAAGAAATTCATGGATAGGGTTAAATAAAAACAGGAATTCAGAAACTTTTGGATATAAATTTTTGGGCAAAATAATTCGAGACATTATAAATTAGCTCAGTAATGTTGAGGGTCGAAGCATCTCCTATGTCAATTTCACCTAAAACCACCTGGACTTAGTAGGGGGCACATTCCTTTCGACCAGACCCACTCTTGCTTGATTTGGAGGTCTATAACTCTATATTTGATCATCTAAAAGTGTCAACTCAAATAGTGTAATGTCTGACACTGTGTTTTTGGTTAACTAAGGACAGGATGTTGTGGAGATCCATGGAGAAAATGGGACGTAAACATTTGATATTATGGACATGGGATTGTAGAGGGATGTTTTTGTATTTGTATTGCCTCAAGAAGGCATTTGCGAAGTCACTCCATTTCTTAATCCTAGCATTATCTAACGTCATGTACCAACTTAGCACAGAACTCATCAAGCTATCTTGGAAGAAGTGTATGAGCAACTTGTCATCGTGTACGACTTCTGCCCTTTTGTTGCAAAATGGCTTTAGATGTGTATTAAGGCATTCCAAACCTGTGTACTTGACAAATTCTGGTACCCTAAACTTCTTGGGCACTACTACATTTGGTACTAGGTATATGTCAGTTGTCCTGACCAGGTTATAGATGTCGAAACCCTTAATTGCCTTCAACCTTTCTTCCCAAACAGCCTACTTAACCTATTCGTGGTGACCAAAAGCTTTAATCCTATGGGATTCTCCTATGGTCAAGTCTATGATGGTTGGCATTTAAGCGGGTGTAGACGAGCGAGCCATTAGAATGCTCATCATTCTTTGTGGTTTGGTGACAGGATTTGTCTCTAGATTTTGTGGGTCCATGATAACTGGGGTTACCAATGGTTATGGAAGAGTTGGTTATTGACTGGATGTCCCTTCCCCTGATTGTGCTCGTAGGAGTTGTTTGAGCAAGCTAGTCATCCAAGCCATGTTACTTTTGATATCGTCCAACTCTTTCTGGTAGTGAGCCTTGAAATGGGTCCTTTCTTCATTCTCAATCTTTTTGTGAAGCTTTGTGTTGTAGACTTTGACAGGGGGACCTATATTTTGAATGCCTGCTTTAGGTATATTTCAAAACTCATGAATACAAATGCCAAAACCCATCAAGCTATCTTGGAAGAATTGTACGAGCAACTTGTCATCGTGTACAACTTCCACCATCTTATTAGAATATAACCTTATAGGTGTGTTAGGGCATTCCAACCCTGTGTCCTTGATAAAGTTCGGTACCCTAAACTTTTTGGGTACTACTACATTTGTTACCAGGCATATAACTTGCCTGCCCGACTGGATTATAGATATCAAAACCCTCGACTGCCCTCAACCTTTCTTCCCAAATAGCCCACTTATCCTATTCATGGTGACCAGAAGCTTTAATCTTGTTGGATTCTCCCATAATTAGTTTATGGTGGTTAGAACGAGTATAGTCGGGTGACCCATCAGAATGCTCGTTATTCATTGTGGTCTGGCGACGAGATTTGTCTCTAGATTTTATAAGTCCATGATGATTAGGGTTGCTAATGGTTTTGGCAGAGTCGGTTGTTGACTGGATATCCCTTCCATTAATTGCGCTCACAAGAGTTGCTCGAGCAAGCTAGTCATTCGAGCCATGCTACTTTTGATATTTTCCAACTCTTTCTAGTAGTAAGCCTCGAAGTGGGCCTTTTCTTCATTCTCCATCTTTTTACAAAGCCTTGTGTTGTAGACCTTGGCAGGGGGGCCTATATTTTGAATGCCTATTTTGGATATATTTCAATACTCATTAATACAAATGCACATAGATGCGTAGTTATGTATGATGTATGTTTTGAGGTGGGTTATACAAGCTTTCGAACTGATATATGATCGCTATTTGGGTGAGCTTTCTGATCCTTTCATAATCGTCGAGGGAATTTTTCCTAAGTTGATGTGCAATAAATTTATACTCATTAATACGGTATACTGTTTAACAAAGTTGGGTCTAAGCCCTTTCATTTATACTCATTAATATAGTATAGTTTTCAAAAAGGTTGGTCCAAACCCTTTCATTAATATTCGATCTCAGCTATTACATTTATTCATCATCATTTACCAGGGGAAAAACAAAGCCTTTATTCCTTATATCTCTAAAAAAAAGCATCAGTTTCGGTTGTACTTTGCTGATATCAATGAAGATCTCTTCCTATTTGCCGAGCATTAAGATTGACCCTTATAGCGTAGATGGAAGCTCTTTCGATCTGCTCGTCCGTGTTGCTTATCTTTTCTAAGAGTATCATGTTTCTCTTGGTCAGTTAATGGTTGTTGGTATCGATTATCTAATCATGGTGTTCCAGCAACCCATCCTTTTCCTCCAGATGTTTTATTTTGATCTTTGCCTTGTCAAGCTTTCTTTTTTATCAAGTTGATCTCTTCAATTTGGGAGTTCTTGACAACATTTCCTCTTGTTGTTGCTTTAGCTAGCTCACTCTCAAGCATCATTTGTATCTTATATAACAGCTCGTATTGCTCATTATGGCTTTCTAACTTTGCTTGAACCTTTGATAACAAGTCGGCCTTTTTTTGGCAATAATCAAAATTGGTCCGTAATGTCTCAAATTCAGCATTGGTTTGCATCCAACTTGCTCCTTTTCGGCTTTGTTTTTTGCTATTCTTTCCTCTTTTAGTTGCCTCTCCAAAAACACAATTCTCTAATCCTTTTTCATTATCTGTTGTTCCACAAACTTCCCCAATTTCTTTTCGGTAATGAGTTCTTCAAGAGAAATTCTGGAGGTTCTATTGGAGCCTAATTCTACTTTGAGCTTCTCCAATTGTTCTCTTAACTCTTTCTCATTGTTAACCCTCTTCCTTTTACTTAGTTTAGCGGCTTGCAAAGTTTTGGCTTCAAATTTAGGATTAATAGGGATAGTGACCAATGATAGACTTCTACTGTGCAGTGCGTTTGAGTAGTATTTGGATCCTCAAACCATCTAATTCTTTTTTTTTTATCAACACTAGCAGCTTCCAGTCCTGTTTGATGCTTTTCATGACCTCCAAAGTGGACTTCACTTTAAATAACCTGGAAAATTATGATAGTTTGGTTGTTCTTGGCACATTTTGTATTCCTTTAAACTGTTTGGCAACCAAAACAAGCGCATAACTGACGAACCCGATTATTCCAACCAAAGGTATCACTTTTTTTTGCCCACAACTCATCAAGCAATTTATTGCTCTCATCCATGGAGCTTTCCATTTGACTTTTCCTTACGAGATCTTTTGGAGTTTTGCTTTTTATTTTTCTTCGTCCGGGTCTTTCCACTCTTATTCTTTAACTATTTCCAATGGTTTATGAATAAACCACCAGAAATTGTAAATAATGGCTGATCAACCATATGTATAGCAGTTATTCACAATACCTTATTGCCCCTTTGCCAACCATCCTACAATGATTGAGTGTCAAGATTGTTTCTGCCAGTATTACCGTGGTCGGATTTATCTGATTGTTTTCGTATTCAATGAAAGCTGTGGTTGCCTCTAAACTGATTACTCTAGTTAAATTTGGAAACAACATCAGACCGAAGATTCCCAAGGTGAGTATTCTGCTATTTTCTTCAGTGAATATATGGTTACCCCTTCATCCTTCAAAAACTTCTTCTATTATCTTCCTCTTTAAACCACCTGTACTTTTCTCTAACATTTTGTGCAAATCTGGGATCTTGGTCAATTTAGCCAATCTAGTTAACACGTTATTGGGTTTTTGGTGGAAGTAGATCATGTATAGATCTTTAGGGAACTTTATGAGTAAACTATACTCCTCTAAGGTGGGGCATATATCTATATCCCTAAAAGTAAAACAACGATACTTAGGGTTCTAAAAATACAAAAGAACTTTAATGGTTGAATTCTAGATGGGCACCTTTGTAATTTCCACCAATCTCCTAAATTTCTTAGAAAATTCATCTTCGCGGATGTTTCTTACATGTGAGAGGAGCTTTTTCAGGTCATTTCCGGAGCTGCTTATACTTTTGATAGGTGGCAATTTACTACCATTTAGTCTCAAGCAATCCCCTTTTAACAGTTGTAAGGATTCAAATTTCAACCCATATTCGACAGAAGTCATTTTTTTAATGGAGGCCATGCTATCAGTCTGGAATCCTACAAGGCGAGAAGCTTAGGGTTAAGTATGTCTTAATGCAACAAGGTTTATTCAAAAGAGATACATCATATGGATAGGTTCTAGTTTCTCTATATGGGATAGGAAAAGGCGCTATATAGGCTTAAAAAAGATCTCTTGTTGTCCTAGTGATCACCCTCGTGAAGGTAATATAGAGGCTCGATAGGTAATGGGATGGCTCGTGTACCAGTTATTACCAATCCAAGCACTTAACAAAGAGTTGGATGACTTCGCGAACTTAAACCCTGACTAAAAGTCATAGGATAAGTCGTTACTCCCTCACCTAACCTGAATTTCCACATGTATCTCAGAGCAGTGAGAGATGTATGAAATGTGTGTTTGCATTTAATAACTATGCATGCACAAGCTAAAAACATGCTATATGTAAATAGAAATGAAACAAACAAACAAAGCATAGAAATTTAAACACATTGCAAATACATAAACCACACAAAACACAAAGCTTAGTCCAAAACTATAAAACAAATATGTCCCTAGTTGGAGTCGTCATTTTGTCGCATATGAGTGAAAGACGAGGATTAGAAAGGGGTCATTTGGAGTCGCCTAATAGTTGTTTGGTTTAGGGTCGCTAGGAAATCCGAGTATATTAGTCTTATTAGAGATTCAAGGATGAGATTTGTTGTGGCTAGAGAAGGTATTAGCACCATAGCACACCCTACATGAGGTAAGTTACTTTGTGGTTCCGTGTGGTTTAGGGGTTTTGATGGTTTTCTGGTTGGTGGTCTATTTGTGGTTTAGGATGGAGATTAACTCATATGAATAAATATGGTATTTAAGAATTTATTATGGACTCGTGTGCCAAATAAATTCTTAGAAAAAAGCTCTTCATAATTTATGTATTACAATGAAAAATACTCCCAATTAAAATTGATGAATATTTAGAATAATTCTAAAAATTTTCTAGTCAACTCCGATATTTCAAATATCAGCCTCACATGTAGGTTCAATGTTCTATACCAGGATTTCCAGCCATTAATTCTCATAAATTAAAAAAGTGATTTATTGAAATATTGGCTAAATTCTCATGAATTTAATAAACTAGTTATTAAATCTTAAAATACATGCAAATATGTATTTTGAATTTTTGTAAGGAAATACTACGCAATATGATTTTATTTGTATTTTTAAGACATTTGGCCGTATACAACATACAAAAAAATTATTTTATTGTTCTTTCTTTTTCTTTTTTCTTCTAAAAGGCTTAAGAAAAATTAATGAAAAAAAAAGAAGAGAAAAAGAAAGGAAGGAAACAAAAAAGCAAAAGGGCTTTCCTCTTTTTATAGTATTATATATATTCCTTTTCTTTTCTTTTTTATTTTTTTAGGGGAACCTGGTCAACTCAAACGGATTGACTCAATTGGGGTTGACCTAGTTAGATTGATGTGGTTAGGTTGATTTAGTTGGGTTGGCCCCGATCGAGTTAAAAGGATAAAAAACATACCAAAAAAAAGAAAGAAAACGAAAATAGATCAAAAGGATAAAAAACACAAAAACTTAAAAGTTTTAGAACATAGACGGATCAAAACATAAAAAACAAAAACAAACAGATGAATGTTCTTCATCTTCCCTCAAAATGTAATTCTCAATCCAGAGCGGATTTCGAATGAAAAAGGCATATTCTTCTTCGCAAACCTTCCTAGATCAAGAATCAACAGTACAAAACTCTTGATGATTGACGAAGTTACATGATTTTTCCCAAAAAGGGTTTCGGTTTGAAAATCAAAACCCTAGAATTAAACCTCTTAAAAACTTTTATTGGTGCTAGAAATTCCCATATTGTTTATAAAAAATGAAAGGTGGACCTATTTGAAACAGAAATTAAACCAAACGAGATTTAGGGCTAGTATTTAAGGCAAGATTCAACAAATGAATAGCCGAAACTTTCTCTCACTATTTCTTACAAACCCTAGCTCAAAAATCATTCTTTTCCCTCTTTTCTTCCATTATCTCACATAATCTCTCATTTTTAGTGAATTTCCTAGGGAAATTTTGAGAAAACTAAAAGAGAGAAGTTTCCTCTCTCTAAAAAAAAGTCTATGGCTACTGGAAACAACCTTTAGATTCTAATTTCATAATTAATTATACTTTTGCCCTTTATTTAATGTCCCTTGTATTTTTCATGTAAACTACCTGGCTTCCAACCTAAGTTACGAAGCCTTTCCAAACTTTGATTTGCCTGAAATTCTAACCTAAGGTGGGTAAACATGTCATGAGATTCCATGAAAAAGTTCAATCCAATCTGACAATTGGATTGAAAGTTATGTATAATAGCGTAAGATTGGTCGGTTTGTGATTTTTCATAAACAAATCTAAATTTTCTTGTTCAATTCTTATATAAATCATCTCAATTATTCCTCTTAACACAAATTTATTTTGTTACATCAAAATATATTTATTTTATATTTCCACTTTTGTTTATTCGTCAAATTTATTATCGTTTCACAGTAATGTTAGTAATTTTTTAGCTGGTGCTTGCACCTTCATTCTTGTCTTTTTTTTTATACTATCATTTCTTATAGTTTATTTTATTATTTATTATGCATTTAATTATTTGATATCATTTTCTTATTCTTTTACCCATCAAAACCCATTAATGGTTTCACTGTCATTATGAATTTTAAATTAAAAATTATAGTTCATGTACATCCATACTTTTATATTTAATCATGGAGATCATTCTCTTCATTTCATATAATATTCTTTATTATTTATATCGCTTAGTTATTTTTCTTTTCATTCTCGAGTTTTTATTACTTGTTGGGTTATTTATACATTTGGTTTTATGTTTATGCGAGAGTTTACACAACTTTTGAGAGATAAAGAAATGGAGAAAACCCCTAGATTTTGGAAGAATTATGGGGCTTGGATGGATTTGAAGATTTAAATGTGAATTTAAAAAATTTGGCTCGATATTCATAGCGATAATTTTGATTATAGAGATAAAAAAAGTCATAAATCTAAGATAAAGAAGATTTACATTGTTATTTGATTGTTAATATGATATAATATATAAGGTTATTTCACCGTTCCAATCAATTTGAAATTTTTGTTGATGGAGCATTTTCTGTAATTTCCGAAACAATTAATGCTTAAGTTTCCCTTTAATTTAATTATTGAGAAAATTTACAAGAGAAATTAAAAGAGAAGGAACAAAATGTTAGTGAGTGTGCTTAATTGGGTCCATATTATAAGGTCTACGCTCTTTGCTAGTCAATTTTAGCCCAGCCTATCTTTTTCTAAAATCATATACAAAATGTGTACTTTCTTTTATAATAAAAATATTAGATAAACACAATTTTAAAATATTTTGGAAAAAATATCCCTTGAAATTATAATTTAGTTAAAATTACACTTGAAAAATTACTATTTAGATCCTGAATTTTATAAGCGCTAAGACATAATATTCTAAAAAAAATCAATAAAAAAATATATGATTATTTACAAAAATACAATTATTTTTCATTTAATAACTAAAAAGCTTTTGTATTAAATATTATAACTTTACTATTAAATTAAAAAACCTTAGCCACCACCTTCAATCTTTGATCCGCTCCTCTCCTATTTAAATCCTAACCCTAACCCTAAAAATCAATTTACAGAAATTAAACCAACCCTAAAAAGGAACACTGATTTTCCATCCATCGTATTCAGTTGGCTTGGGCGGAATGGCCAAATCTTGAAGTAAAGTTGAATGAATGGAAATGGTTTAGACCGCTATCAATTGTTGCAAAAAGTCATTAAGATCTTTGCCCAAATAAAGCATGGATGTTAGGGTTTAGCACTGCCCCTCATGTTTTGGTGCACTTCGACCAAGTCATTTTCTGATTACTTTGGGTCTGATGAGGCCTACTATAATGGGTCTGGACATGAACATCGGAGGCGAGGTCTGTATGAATGTGACAAGGTGCGAAGCCTGATTGTTGAGCAAAGTGGGATGCTACAGCGAAGTAAGAGAAGAACATGCCGGGATACGGAGCAGACCCAGAAGATGTTGAAGGCTTCAGATTTGAATTTCGATAGAAAGATTGATTTTAATGAGTTTGAATTAATTATGGGATAAACTCGTAAACATTAAAATCTTATCTTTAAATATTCTTTGATTTCATTATTATTTCTCTTCAATTAAAAAATGTAGGATGCAGAAACCAAAACTGAAGGAGAGTTGTTAGTTTCGGGTGGAATTGATTTGGGTCATGAAGTGGGAGGTAATGGCAGTGACTTTGCTAGTTGTTGTAACAGTAACTGGTAGCTAGGATTTTATAATTAAAAAGAAAGTTAAATAGCTTGGGGAATTCATTGTAGCGCTACACATGTATTATTGTACATTGTTACAGTAAAATTACCTATTTATTCTTGAGTGGCTTAAACTTAAGCCCTGGGTTTAGCGGTATTTGAGTTTATTTCTCTTGCTTAGTTATTATTAGAAGATTATTTGAGGATATATGCGTCTTTTTAAAAAATTTAACACAGCAAAAATATTCTTTTATTCCTAGAGTCAATAAAATTTAGAATAATTTACCAAAGGCTTTCTTGGCTTTCCACAATACTCAGTAACAATAAAAATATTTTTTTACCCCTAAGATAAAAAAAGATGGGTTGTTGGATAAGGGTATTTCGGGTTTTTTCAATTTCCATGTATAGTAAAATAACGCTTTTATCCTCATAAAAAAACAAAAAAAAGAAGCTTGCCTTTGGGGGGTATTTTGGTATTTTCACATTGGTAATTTGTGTAATTAAGAGGGTCATGGGGCATTTTGGTATTTTCACATTTTGTTTTTAATTTTTCATCGAAAAGTTGTTGAACACGCACCAGGGAGTGGATGGCGCGTGTAACGCTGCTCGGTGACCAATTATATCTATCCGTCGTCTCCCTAGATGCATAGCCATTTCCTTTTTCACATGGTGTGGCGCGTGTAGATGGATAATGATTGAATTGTTATTAGTGATCGATTGTTTGTGTTTTTTCTTTCTTTTCTCTCTCCTAACAACTAAAATGCATAATTTTCCTTTTTGTTTGTTCTTTGTCAATTTCAGTCCTCATTCTTTGAATTTCTTATTTTATCCTTATTCCTTTTATAGAAGTTTTTTTTTCAATTTTGTCCTTCAATTACAATTTCGTATATGTTTTGTTTTTCATTTTAGTCCTCTTTCTGTTAATTTGTTATTTTGTTTTTATTCCTTTCTAGTTTAAGCTCTCCTAAATTCATGCCTATTTTTTTGTTAGTGTTTCAAAATCCATTCTCTTTGTTTTGATTTTTTATTTCGGTCATTTTCTCTTTTGTGTGAGTTTTATTTGTTTACAATTTAGCTTTTCAATTCTAATTTGTGTATATTATTTTTTCAATTCAGTCCTTCTACTTTTGATTTCTTATTTTTTTTCTCTTGGCTCTTTTTTCAAAGTTCTTATAGTTTTTAATTTTACCATTGAAATCAAATTTAGTTTTTTTTAATAGTAATAATATTTGTTTTTCAATTTATGAATAACTATATTAATAATAATTAAAATAATAATAGTAGTAATAGTAGTAGTAGTATTTAATAGTAAATGTGATTGTGATAGTAAAAGTAATAACAACAACAACAACAATAATTATGATTATAACAGTAATAATAATGATAGTAATAAGAATAAAAATAATGATAATATTAGATATAGTGACAATGATAATAATTATAACAATAGTATAAAACAACAACAACAATAATAATAGCAATGATAATAACAACAATAATAATGATAGTGATAGTAATCATAATAATAATACTAATAACAATTATGATATTACTTATTGATGATAGTAGTAATGGTAGTAACTGTAATAATAGTGATAATATTAGTAATGATAATAATAACGATAAGAATAATAATTGTTATAATAATAATGATGATAATTCATCATTCGATGTTATATTTATCCTTAAATATTGGATTAATTTGAAATTCAGTTTCATAATTGGTTTCGTTTCGCCTTTTATGAGGTTATCATGATTTAAAAAAACATCTTAGTATCGAGTTGGTATTTGATTTTACAATCATCTATTTTTATTATCATGTATTTAAGAAAAAATAGATTAAAAAAACAAATTATACTCCCAATGGAGTTCATAACCTAATTCACATGTTTGTTATGCTAGCCTGACTTACCTGATTCACGCCGGGCAACTAGCTCGAAATGGATTGACCTTGACTTTTGGAAAGGAATTTTTAATTAGTTATTTGCCTTAACACTGCTTTGTTTTACCATGATCTAGAAACTCTTTTGTTCGCATTCATTAACTCATTATGGATAAATCATCACCTTACTTTTGTGATATTTTGCAAGGCTAATGTTGAATTTGCAAAGAACAATTGGTATCAACATAGCAGAGTTTAGCTTAAATTCTTCATCTATTTATTGAAGCTTTGTCTTTGGAGGTATTTTGATATTTTTACATTGGTATTTTGTGTAATTAAGAGGGTCCTGGGGAGTGTTTTGGTATTTTCACGTTTTATTTGTAATTTTTTAATTGAAAAGTCATTTAAGTGACACGCGTGACGCCGCCCAGTGGCCAAATCTGTCTATCCGCTGTCTCCTTGGATACATAGCCATTCCTTCTTACACATGTTGTGGTTCGTGTAGATGGATAATGGTTGAATTGCCGCCAGTGATCGATTGTTTGTGTTTTTTCTTTCATTTCTCTCTCTTGACAACGAAAGTACATAATTGTCCTCTTTATTTGTTGTTTGTCAATTTCAATTCTTATTCTTTAAATTTCTTATTTCATCCTTATTCCTTTTATAGAATTTTTTTTTCAATTTTGTCCTTCAATTATAATTTCTTATATGTTTTATTTTTCATTTCAATTTTCATTCTTTTAATTTTTTATTTTGTTTTTATTCCTTTTTAGTTTCAGTCCTCCTAAATTCGTTCCTATTTTTTGTTGGTGTTTCAGAATCCATCCTCTTTGTTTTGATTTATTATTTCGGTCATTTTTCTCTTTTGAGTGAGTTTTATTTGTTTACAATTTTGCCCTTCAATTCTAATTTGTATACATTATGTTTTTCAATTCAGTTCTTCTACTTTTGATTTTTTTTTCTTGGCTTTTTTTTCAAAGTTGTTATAGTTTTTAATTTTACACTTGAAATCAACTTTATGGTTTTTTTTCAATAGTAATAATTTTTTTTCAAATTTATTAATAATTATATTAATAATAATGAAAATAATAACAATAATAATAATTTTTTATTTTACCCTTCAAATCAAATTATGATTTTTTTCAATAGTAATAATATTTTTTTTCAAATTTATTAATAATTATATTAATAATAATGAAAATAATAAGATACTTAGGTCTGACAACCACACCAAATCCAAGCGCCATGGATCTAGCAACCAAGTCAGGCCCAAACGACATGGGTCCAACATCTTGAGTCTAACAAGCATGTTGAACCCACGCCAGCCCCAAGCTACTTGAGTCCAGCATCTTGGGTCTAACAAGCATGTTGAACCCATGTTATGTGGACTTCAAAAATTGTAATGAACAAACTTTGATTTTTTTTTTTATTCCACTCTCGCTGTCTTGGTTATGTATTAATTCCTCTACATCTTATGGCTTGTATTAATTTCTCTTTATATTATTAGCTGTTAAAGTTTATGTTATCTTACATATTTAACACAAACATTAACCTAGTTCAATGTAATAACAGAAAAAAAAATATTGCAGCGGAGCGCGGCCATGTATCTAGTATATATAAACCAAACTACCTCATATATATATATATATATATATATATATATATATATATATATATATATATATATATATATGGTAGTTGGATTTTTTTTATTGATATTTGAATTTATATATATATAGCATGCAAACAACTATAGGATGATGAGATAATTTTTCTAATTATTTTTTTTTAAAAGCAAACTAAGTTTTGACCTAGATGACCAAGTTAGTCGAGCCACACCTTAAGACTCGTGTTCACTTCAAGCATTGTAATGTTATTATTTATAAAAAATTAAAATGATAACATCTACCATTTTTTTTAGTCAAACCTAGTTTTGACTAGATCAAAACAAAATTGAACTAAATTTGACTATATTAATCGGGTTATTATTTAACCTGTTAAATTAATTGGATTATATTAATTCAACTCTAATACGATTTAAAAATTAGGTCAAGAGCCTCCATGTTGACCCACAATATCTAATGAGATAAAAATATTTTAATTGAAAAAATATTTTTTTATCTTTATTTTAAAGCCTCCAAATTTATTTATTTATTTTTATTTTGATGGTGATTGCTTTTGGATTATATTAAATGAATGACATGGAAAAACAAAAAAAAGAATGTTTTTTTTCTAAGGTAGTAGATATTAATAGGAGGAAGCTTATACTATCAAATTATTTTTTAAATTAAATTTAAATTACTGTTCTTCTTTTATATATATATATAATTGTCATATAAATAAATAAAAAATCTTTGATGGTTCCTTGTGGAACAAGATCAAGTGTCTTAATTTATATTTTTTTATATATTTTTTTATTTGGTATTTAGGTTAAGAAAATATAGCATTATAATAATATTGCTATTTACTGGCACATACGATGAATTTTATTAAACATTCGGTTCAAGTTTTAAATTCACATTAGAATTTTTCTTACTAGCGGAATGAAAGTAATTAGTGTCTTAAAGAAAAGACCAACTTTAATCATATTAATGTTTGGGAAAACATATGAAAAGACCTTTTTATTTACTTACAATTATATTTTATATATTTTTTAATTGTTTATACATTAATATTAAAAATAATTTAAAAAATAAAAAATATATTATTTAAATACATTTTCTAATAAAAAAAATTTAAAAATCAACCATCAAAATAACCGAAGTTGATCAAGATTCTTCCCCACTCCCCGTCTCTTCCTCTGTCTGTATCTCGTCCTATATTCTAATATTCCAGCAAATATTCCCCTTGTAAAATGTAAATTCTCCTTTATATACTGGAGAGAATCTGCCCACCATGGGTCTAAGCATGGTTCTTTGCGTTCTTGCCATGATAATCCATTTCTAGCAAACAAACCTTTTACGTAGCCTTGTTTTCTTGAAGAAAATAAACTGTTTCAATTGAAGTCCTCAAAAACGACAGTTACAACATCCAAGGATCTTAAGATCACTGAAACTTATCCCATGGGGTGTTCTTTAGGATCTTTGAAGCCTCCACTCCATCCAATGAAGCAACCTTCTATCAATAATATTTCTCGCTGCCATCTCCTGATAGCGAGTAGTCATGCAGTGCAAGAGTGAACAAGATACAAGAGTCCTTGACTGCTTGCTAAAATATAGTAAACAACCAAAACCTCAGAGCAATATGGGAAGGATCAACGTATGGATATATGATCAACACTATTGATTTTTGTGTTCTTTACGTCCTAAGTTCAACTGTTGTAATATAAACTATATATATATCACTACCATGTAAATAAACAGACCAAAATCTAAAATGTTAATCATCTCTATGATGGTGAGATGAGCAACTAGTTACATGAACCAGAACACCCTTTCTGTAATCTGTATAGCATAAGCTCCTAACCTGTATTATGGACAGCATTACAAGAAAGATTTACTTCTACAAGAACACAACACTCTGGAGAGGGAATGCTATTCTACAATGAAGATCTGGCCATTGTGCTTACCTTCTCCAAAAGGCCTTTAATTTCCCCTTCTAATTTGGATTTCATATCTGTTCCATCGGACATTTTCAGTATTGAACTCATCATCTCAAGCTTCTGCTTAATGTAGTTCAGTTGTGACACATCATTAGCAGATGATTGTGAAGCCAATTCCTTGTCCAGGTTGGTTTTGTCCTTAGCCAGAGGAGAAGATTTCAAGCTTGGTATCCGTCTGAGTTCAGGGGTCTTAGTTTCAGCTGATGAGAGATATTGAAGATGGAAAGTCACACTCGCTGCTCCAAAAGGACTGGCAATTTGGGAATCGTTGAAGGCTTTCTCTGCTTCAGGGCTCCTTAAAAAGACAATTCTTGCACAGCCATTATTGTAGAACACCTTCGTTTCTTCTTGATTAAGGGGCCCAAATTTCTCATATATCATAATAAGATCATTCTTTGAAGGAAGAGAAGATCCCGGAGAAAATGTCGCATAAAGGGCAGCAGCAGCCTGAGATTTCCCATCTGATTCCTTGTCACTTGTCTTCACATCTGTTGCAGTGGCAGCTTGCCTGACTTTGAGCTTGTCCAATTTTGCTTCTTCACTCTTTTTGGGCCTTTTTGACCTGGATTTATAATCAGCAGAACTTTGGTCAGCCGGATTTTGCCCGACCCCTGATGTCCCAGGTTCAGATTCTTGGGACTTTCTCTTTGTTCTTCCTGGTTGATGTTTGTTGTATATTTTGTAGTTGGATCCATTGCGATAGATTGAACTTCTGAATGCGGAAACAAATTCCTCAACAAAATCAAGAGCATTGCCTTCCTTCAGATATGTCGGATTAAGAGCTAAAGACTGGACATGAGATAGCATTTGATTGACAGGTGCCTTAATCTTGACTAGATCAATGATGTTGTTCTGATCTTGTTTTGGTGTCTGAGGACCTGAACTGTCTGATATCTGATCTCCACCAGTTTCTACATAGGCTTTCATCTGAAATTCCTCGCAGATAAGATGGCCTGTAGCCATGGTCATCCGTTCCCTTAATTGAGGATCATTGGAAATTTTCTTGGATTCTGCTTCTAAACCTTTCTTTCTTTGCCCTCTATTAATATTTGTGTAGGGAGGGGACAAGTACTTGCTCTGTCTTCTTTCCCTTGAGAATGAACCTTTCTCAATTCGAGCTTTAGCCTCATCACCATCCCTTAGATCACTTAATCCCCCATCTATCTTCTTCTTCCCAGACACAGTTTTGTCCCTTGTTTCATCTATATTTCCCTCAGCATCATCATTTTCAACAGCAGAACTTACCTTCTTGATGTCCCTACCATCAACTTCAAGATCGGATGCTACAAAAGACTCAGAAAGTGTTGTCTCTTTCCTCAGTCTAGAAACTGAATTACTGCCACCATCAGCATTGACATCATCACTGACTTTCCTCTTCTTCCTCCCAGATGATGATGCAGACTTTTCTGAGTTTGATCTTAATTCAGCCGCATTTCCCACCTCATTTTTGCAATCAGCAGCAGCTTTATCACTGACTTTCCTCTTCTTCCTGCCAGATGTAGATTCATGTTTGCCAGAGTTTGTTCCTGCTTCACCCACATCCCCCACTTTACTTTTGTCCTCAGCGTCAGCTTTATCACTTGCTTTTCTCTTTTCCCTCCCAGATGAAGATGCAGGTTTACCTGAGCTTGCTTTGTCTATAGGCACATCCCCCACCACATTTTGGATCTTAGCATCCATCACCTGTCCCATAATTTTACCTCCACCTTTCCCTGTCTCTCTGTCGGCGGAAGATGTTTGTTTCCTCGACTCTGTTTCTTCTTTAGTTACATCATCCTCCTTGTTTTCAGCCTCAGCATCTATATCCCCTCGCAAAATTTCAGCAATGCTTTTCTGTTTCCTTCTCCGATTCCATCTATCCTCTGACATATCTTGACATTTCTGCAAAGGGCCCTGGGTGGTTTGGCCAAATTTACAGCTTGTCGGTGAAGAAAGCCAGTCTTCCTCAACTGGACCCTGAATTCTGGCCTCTACTCCACCACTGTGATCAGTCAAGTCCATCCAATTTCTGGTGTCATCATCAAGGCCTGAAATTGGCAGTGGCTCATGGTAAGTTGGCAACTGGTAACCTCCTTTTGCTCGATAAAAAGCTGACAGCCAGTTCTTTAACACTGTGACTTCCAGCATATTAACAGTACTGACAAACTGAGCAACATCTTTCAATACAGGAAGGAATGCTGCTGGTTCAAACAAAGCAGTTGAGAACTTCTCAATTCCACCTTCAGGCACAAGAAGTCCTTCCTTAATTCCAGTATTCACTGCCAATGATCTACCAAACCCAATCAAATTCTCCTGAGGCACGCAAGCACAGGTCATCTTCAAATCCACAAGTCTACCAACCTCATCCACCGCCTCCTTTACTGCATTCACAAAGCTTTTTGAGTTACTCTGCTTGAACATTTCCACAAAATTCTCCTCGAAAGGGCTCAACTGAGATGGATTGCACCAAGCAAACGTGCTATCTCCAAAATAAGCTACAAGAATTTTATCTCTTTGTTTAACTTTCTTTGCGTAATCAGATGCATTTGAAGGATCATAAACCCGCCCCGGCCACCATGGATGACTCTTAATCTTACCCCACACAAAATCGCCAACCCTAAATTGATCATCTGCTATATCCACCTCTCCTTCCCTACCATCATCAGCATCAGCATCATCAATACTCCTCTCATTTGCAACTAGTAAATCAGTATTCAAACCATGATCCCCAAAGCCCCTTTGCTCATTCTTGTTAAGATAATCCAAAACAGACTCTAACCCTTTAAGACACCCACTTTCTTGCATCTTTAACAAAGAAGACACTCCATTAATCTCAGAATCCTCAAGATTATTAACATCAAAGGCGGGAGCTAAATCATCAACAAAACCTTCCTTTCCGTTTTCTTTGATGGTTTTGGCACCTGGGTCAGTGGTTTTATCAGCTGCTAGGGTTTTAGCTTCCATTTTTTTTTGGGTAAAGAAAATCGAATCCCCCGCTTAAATTTTGCAACTGACAATCAACACAAAAATGCAAGAAAACAAAATAAATACAAGAAAAACATTAAACAGGTATTCAAACAAGCCATAAATAAAGCACCTATATATATTTGTTAGTAAAATAAAACAGAACAAAAAGAAAGATAACTGGAAATAGAAAACACCTTGATAAAAAAAAAAAAAAAAGATGAACAAACCTGGGCTCCTTGTTCTTTGTTTTTTTGATTCTTTACACCATTTTTCACTCAAAGGGAAGAGAGGGTTTTTTCTTTAAAAAAAACAATTATTATTATTACAAAGAGAGAGAGAAATGAATTTCGGGCCAGAGAAACGAGGAAGGAAATATTGTCTAAAAAATGGGGCAATATATTGATGTTTATTCGTCCGTTGTCAGGCGGTGAATTAATTCTCAGATGTTTTTTCTACATCCCTATATATTTCCTTTTATGCTTAAAAGATCCCTTCACTATTTTTTTTATTTTAACATCAAACCTATATGGGATATTCAAAGCTTGTAATTTTTAACTAATATACATTTAGTTTCTAAATATATATTTTTTAAAAATTTTACTATATTTTATTTTTCTAACAAATAAGCTCTTAGTTAAAAATCTCCAATCATCATATTCTACAGCATTATTATTATTATTATTATTATTATTTTCCAGTTAAGTCTCTACTTATCAAATTATAAATATTTATCTAAACTAGTCAAATAATTTAAATAAATTGATGAACTAGGCAAGAGATAACCTAAGAAAATTTAAAAAAAAATGGAAGAAGGAAAACAGTTATTTATCTATTTTATTGTTAAGTTATTTGATTTTCATTTTGCTTTCCCATATTATCAAAGATGTATTGCTTTTTAATAAAACCCTTATTTTATATGATATTATATATTTATTGGGAGCATTTTTTTTCTTTTGATGTTTTTAGTTTTAAATCAAGAAAACATATTAAAAAATAAAGAAATTTATAAAGATAGATATATACATGAAGAAACAAAATTTTTATTTGTAAGAGAAGATTTTAGGGACTAAAATGCATACAAGTGAAGAATTGCATGGTATGAATACATGAGACGTGTCAATTTTTAATGGTGGTGATGAAACCAATTGATGTAGCGATAACAAAAATAAAACTTATTACAAGATTGATATTAAGACAAAACTAGGAGAAAGATTTTTCAAACACAAAACAAAGAGTAGAATTGGTGTTCTAAAGCATCGGACATCCTCCCCTCTCTAGGATTTGTTCCTTTTTAATAAACTTTGGCATTTTCTTTTAGATTAAAATGAAGAGATTTTTAAAGAAAAATCTATTTGAGAAACATGTAATATATATGTGTTTGCTTTTTAAAGTGTTTTTTACCCAGAAATATATTAAAATAATATATTTTTTTATTTTTTAAAAATTATTTTTGATATCAACATATTAAAATAATTTAAAAATATTAAAAAAATAATTTTTTTAATTTATTTTTAAAATATAAAAACAAACAGGATATTTAATCAAAAATTTATAACGCTGTTTTAAAAGCATGTAAGTTATAAAATCACTTTTCAAGTCAAAATGTTGCTTGAGTTCCGAGCCTATAAAAAACATCTTATGCGTAAAATTTTAGTGATAAAAAATAAATTTGAGAGATATCCTTTATATGAGCGTTCGTCCAAACAATTCTTACGAGCCCAAATTTTGCATTAAAATCTGACGAAAAGAGTGACTTCCATGTCTATTTAACATATAGCATTATAGTTAACTATAGATCACAATTGGGATTTGGGACTTGATTGAACAAAATAATTAATAGGTGAGGGATTCAATTGAGACAAATGGTAGGTGGAGGACCCAAATGAAATAAACATGATAACTTGGGGGTAGGGGTGAGCAAATTCGGTTCGGTTCGGTTTTTACCTAAAAAACTAACCAAAATCAAATTTTGAAAAACTTAAAAATTCAAACCAGACCCGAACCAGAACCGGTTCAAACCGACCAGTTTCGGTTCGGTTTTTTATCAGAAAAACCAGAAAACCTGTATTATTGTTTTTTTGGGCTTTTTAATGGGTTTTTTTATGGGTTTTCTGATGGGCTTGTAATTAATGTAAATATCATCTAATTTTGTTACAAAATTCTATAATATATTTAATATTTTTTATCACTAAATATTCATTTATATTAAATTATTAGTGCTAATATTATGTTTAATATGTTGCACATCTTTCTAATATTTATATTTTGGAGTTTGGACTCCTCATGCATCAAAATTTAAATAACACACACCAAATTAAAATTAAAATTACAAAGCATTGCCTTCAAAGGGGCTTAAAAAAATAACAAATAACATTGCCATAAAAAATAAAATACTTCATGCAAAAAATATAAATCTTCATTGTGCACATCATCTCAATAAAAAAGCACAACAAGATGACAAGAACATTGCACTTTGATTCTGTAATACCATTGACATCAAAACCTGAAAATCAAGATCTAAAATTATAACATGATAAAATAAATTAGAATATGTAAAAATAAATAGTAGTATTTTACTATCAAAGTAACTTTTGAACTAATTATCATCCGTTACTAAATGTAACTTTCCACCAAATTCTACAAAATAAAAAATTAGACATGTTAGATGATTGCAAACAATTTAATTAATAAATAACAAAATAAAAGGTGCAAATTTCTAAAAAAAAAATTACCTGACTCAAGGTTTTCATAGGTTTCAAGATCATTTATCAAGCTTCTAATATCAGTTGGAATTGATCCATGATGAAACCAATTTTGACAACAAATGAGTGCTTGAACGATTCTTTGGAGATAGAGAACTTGAAATTGATCAAGTACCACGACCACCGTGCTAAATCTGTCGATTGAAGCCACTGTAGATATAGGAATAGCCAGAACATGTTGTGCAACCTTTGAAAGTGTCTTATATTTCAAAGCATTACTTTTCCACCAACCCAAAATATCTAACTTATCATCATTAGGATCCTCACAACCTTCAATCAAATACCTCTCAACCTCATTTTTATTTTCCACACTATCCACCTCCAGCAAATGTCTTTTGAATCGAGCTAAAGTGTTAACATCTACCTCCACATCATCAATAGCATTAACATCCTGTTTATGCCTATTATTATCCACCACTTCATCAATTTTCAAATAAAACTCATACAAGCTCACCAAAATATCTTTCACCTTATTTGTTAGCAATTGTGCTTTGTCATAATCATACAAATCACCAAAACAAAATTTCACATATTTCAACTTCAAACGTGGATCTAAAACATTAGCCACATATAACAAAAAATTCTGATTTACTTCACAACCCCAATACTTCTCAAACTTTAACATCATCTTTATCGCCATTTCACTTAAAATACTATCTTTATTTTTACACAATTGCAACAAGTTTGTATGCATGTAAATCAATTCATTGAAGAAAGAATTTGATGTGACATGCAATGAGCCAGAAAATCTCGATGTAACCATATAAAAGATCTTTAAGAACTTAACCAAAGTTCTTGCATTTTCCCAATCCTCCAAACTAGGTGGCCCTATGTTTTTTTTATTCCCCTTTGAATCAACCTCCAAAAAGTAACTCATATACCTAAGTTCTTTTTCACCTAACCTCACAAACACCTTTTCAAACTTTTCAGCAGCTTCTAGCATAAGATAAGTTGAATTCCATCGAGTTGCAACATCTAAACACAATGATTTCTTACACTCTATATGCAACTTTTCAGCACACTTCTTAAATGCAAGATGTCTCGACAGTGAAGATCTCACAAACCTAATGGCATTTCGAATCTTAACAACTGAATCATTAATCTCTTTCAAGCCATCACACGCAATGAGGTTTGCAATGTGTGCACAACATCTAACATGCAAGTACTCATTTGACAATATATTAGTTGGCCAATCTTTCATCACATTCTTTAAATATGAAATGGTCACATTATTAGAGCTTGCATTGTCTAATATAATAGTCAACAGTTTATCAATCCCCCACTCCAACAAACAATTCTCAATAACTTGGACAATTGTCTCACCCATATGATTGGAAACTTGACAAAAATTAAGAATTCTTTTATGCAAATTCCAGTCATTATCAATCCAATGAGCTGTTAAACACATATAGTTAATATTTTGGATTGATGTCCATGTATTTATTGTCAAGCATAATCGTTGACCCCTAAGAGCTGTCCTCAATCTATCCTTCTCTTCAACATAAAATTTCAAACAATCTCTCATAATTGTAAAACGAGAAGGAATGTCAAATCTAGGTTGCATAGTCCTAGCAAACAATTTAAATCCCCGACCCTCCACAAAATTAAAAGGCAACTCATCAATTATAACCATCTTTGCTAGTGCTTGTCTACATTCATCATAATTATAACCTATTGCCTTAAGACTTCCCACATTTTGTTCTCCCAATTCACCCTTCTCTATCTTAGGTTCTAATACCAAAACCTTTTGTTTCTTATCAATCACAAAAGGGAACTTCTTGCACACTTTTAAATGACTCCACATATTACTTGTGCCATTAACAATAGTATGACATGCATAATGTTTTCTACAATAATTACATTCAGCTCTAAGGGTTTTAGGATCAATATCAAGTTTTGTAAAATGATCCCAAATTTGTGACTTCTTTTTATCATCAGCATTTCTTTTCCTAGATGTAAGGACTTGAGGTTGTTTACCTTTTGAATCTGTGGTGGATCCTACATTGGTTGATTCTGCGTTAGGTTTTGAAGTTGGAGAAGTAGTTGATGTTGGTGTAGTGCCTGTGGATGAAGCATTTTGAATTTGAGTAGTTTCCATCTGTTATTACATATGAAAACATGTTAAAAACCAATAATTTATAATAGATTAACAATAGTATGACATGCATAAGTTCAACTGTAATTTTAAAGATTATTTTCACAAGTTAAGTTCTTTTATTTTGGTTGATATGTTGTAAAACAAATTCTGCTGCTGAGTGCTGAGATTGTATTTTGTAATTTAAATAGACAATAATACAATACAATATATATAAAAACATTATTCACTTTTCAATAAATAAAAAAAATTCAGTTTTCAGAATTGATAAATTACAATCCACTGAACCCCCCCTCTCTTTTTTTCTAACACAGATAATAAACATTATTCTCTGTTTTTTTAGCACACAGCATTGACAGCACACGATAATAATGGATTAGCAATAATATTTAAAACAAATGCCTCTTGGGAAAACTATCTATTTCCATTTTCTCCTTGATGTAATATCAGGCTCATAATACCAATTCACCGCATTGGTATTGCAAGTTTTTATCATTTGTTTAGTATCATTTTCTTCTTCAGTCGTTTGGCTATTGACATAATGAGATAATTTTTCTAATCTTTTACCAGCACTCCACCTTAGAGTATGAGTGGAATTCAATCTCTAATGTCTAGCTAAAACGGCATAAAGAGGTTTCTTTAGTAATGATCAAGTTTTACCACTACTAGTGCCAATTATTCCCATTTCTTTCAGTGATGTGCTGTTAGCTTTAGCATTTGGAACAATCATAACATATTGTCTTTCTCATGACCAGTGCCATTTCTACCAGTGCCAATTATCTGTGTTTTGTATATTAAATTAACATGCAAGAGTTTGTATATTAAATTAACCCTCATTCCGATATTAATCTAGATTCCATTATTTTTTCACTGCTACTCATGACCTTAATAAAACACGAATTCATTAACATATTGTCTTTCTCAGCAAAGAAAAACACATTGTCTCTGTCATAAATCTCTTCTTAAGAAGTTTATTAAAAAATAAACAGAATCACAGAGCATATGTTAAAAAAAAATAGAGAGGAAAAAAATCATACCTGGTGTGACACGATTCAAGGTCGGGTGTTAGAGAGGGAGCCAGGGAGGTGACTGCCTGACTGGTTCGCTAAATCTGGAGTTGGACTCTGGAGGTTCGGTGAGCTGGTGTGGTGTGTGTCCTACGATTCAAGATCGGGTGTGACCGTGTGAGAGAGGGACATGGCTGACTGGGATTTGAAGATGAAGATGGTGGCCGGTGGGAGAGGGATGTGGCTGACTGGCGTTTGAAGATGAAGATGGTGGGATAGGGATGTGGCTGACTGGCGTTTGAAGATGAAGATGAAGATGGTGGGAGAGGGATGTGGCTGGCTGTGGTCCAGTAGATGAAGATGGATTGATTTCTTACAAATGTGAAATTGTGAGTTGTGAATTGTGAGTTGAGGGAGCGGCTTAGGAGAAAGGAGAAGGACGGCTGGAGCAGGAATATGGATGCTAGGGGTTAAGAAAAACAATGCGATTTTTTTGTAGCTATTTATAGTACCCCTTAAACCGAACCGGTTCGGTTCGGTTGGGGTTTTTCCGGTTTCAGGTTTCTGAAACCGAACCAAACCGAAAATTTTTACAAAAAATTTAATCGGTTTAATCGGTTTATTTTTCAGTTCGGTTTTTTTTATTATTTTTTTTCGGTTTTCTTGGTTTATTCTGTTTCTCGGTTTTTTTGCTCACCCCTACTTGGGGGTAAATCTATCCTTTCCTTTTTTATGTTATGCTTTGAAAAAATAAATAAATTATTTATCTTGGTTGTGCTTGAATAACGGTATTGTATACACTTATGCACTCTCATTTAGCGTGGTGAAATTGTGAAAAATAATTTTATTTAAACTTTTGATAATCGTTTTGTACTCTTTTTGTATACTAGATTAATCCAAAAACTAATAAATATATTTAAAAAATTGAAAATTTCAAATAAAAAGTTTTTATAACTTTTAAACATAAGAAAATAAATCAATGTAGATATAAGTGCAATGAATAAATAAATAACTAACATACTCAATTAAATATGATTTAGTTTTTGAAAGATTATAAATTGAAATGTGGAAAATAAATAATTAAGAACTATACCTTTAGCCAAATATTTTATATTCTATCATGATAAAAAAAAAATATTGTAACTATTTTATAGAAATAATCATAGGATTCTATTATACAAATGTCTATCATATAATTTAATATCAAATTTTCTATAACTTGTTGTACCCTCATAAGAGCACGCCGTTGCGGTGACCCTTCCTGGATGGGTTGAGAGGTTTTTGGTAGGAGAAGAAGTGACCTCATAGTATTATGGTTATTAGAAACCCTAACTGGTCTTTAAAGATTCTAAGTAAGAGACTAGTTGCGTAAAGGGAAGATATTAACACCCCTAATACGCCTTACCCGAGGTACTCTGCATCATTTTTCTTTGTTTGTGGTTGTTATGATTGTGTTTCTAAATTCTATCAGCCTGTTATGACAGGTTTGCTAAAATGAACAAATCTTGGTTTGCTAGATCAAGAACTTGGTCTAAAAGATCCCAACTTAAAAAGATATTAGAAGAAAGCAAGCTTATTCGCAACTCATTGTTGTGAATGAGCTAAAGTTAGAAATCCAAAGAGATTTGGTGATTATTGAAATTTCACATTTCACTTATGTATTGCAAATGTGACTCTTGTATAATGGGACATATGTTGAAATATCCCCAATTATTATTGAGTCTTCTTTCAACTAAACTTGAATTTTGGGTATCTTTGCGTCATTCTTAATAATATTTTAGATAAAACTCCCTGCAATTTTTATCCTTATATTAGAAGTGAATGAGTTGTATTACTCTCAATAATATTTTGGATATTAACCCTTTTATAGATTTTTTATCTTTACATTAAAGTTAATAATATATTTTCTTGCCAAAAATAAGTTTTTAATATTTTTGAAATATAAGTCAAAATCTTTCAGAATTTTACAAATTGGTTGTAAAATTCATGTAATACTTTTTGTATTTTTGAAAATGCAAAAATATTTTTTAATATTTTTTCTTAATTTTAAAACATGCTCTAATATTTTGTTTTAGGATTTTTTTGTCATATGTAGGGAAAATTTTTATTTATTTTTTTACGAATATTTATTATTTTTTTAAGGTTTTGTTTAGAAAAAACCTATTTTTTCTTTAAATAAAACTGTCTAAATAGGCCCAAAGGCATGTTTACTAAATACACCCTTAAGCCAAAAAAATCTTTCATAAAAAAAGTTAAAAACTAAACAAGGCCTTAACTAAATAACCCGAATTTGATCCGACCAAGTTGACCCAAAATCTTTAATTCAAGCATAAACCGAACAAAAAACAATGGTTTGACCTGAAAAACAAATTAAAACCAAAATCAAAACTTAAAACAAATCAAGCTTGCCACAAACACAAAAACCAAAATATTCTTAATCAAAACAGATCAAAATCGAGAAAAAAAAACTAAAAACACGAAGAACATCAAGAACATGCCTTGCAACATGAACTAAGATCCAAACTAGATATGAACTAACCAAAGACATAGGCATGTTGAAAATCAATTACTGAACAATAATCAAGCATCAAATATCAACGATTATCAACCAATAATCACAATTTGATAAAAATAGGTTTTGATGCAAAAACAAAACTCTAAAATTACAACTCAGAAATCATGATTATTATTACGAAATGACCTTAAATTATTGATTCACAAACTCATGTGAAGATGTTGATGCAAATAAGCGAAGAAAAAATGGTCAAAATTAAGTAGCCAAGGCAATGTTCATACGAAGAACAATGCCCAGAATTTGTCGAAAAATGCAAGAATATCATTCAACCTAGAACTGATCTTTTAGGCCTCCCAACCTTTTGATTTTTGTTCCCATAAACCACATTGTAATAGTTACACATGTTTAAATCAAAACAAACAATAAAAAACAACAAATCATGGAAAACATGCATGAGGTTTCAATTCCCAAAACTGCTAAACCTAATCAACAAGTATATTCAACAATTTAGGATTCAAAACTTGCATTTTTAACAGTTAATATGACTCACACAAACCTAGAAACCAAGAACACGCATCAAAACAAACATTAAAAGTCTTCTCCCATTTTTAGGAGATCCCAAAACTACTTCATTCCATCAAAACAATCATAAACATATTTTCTTAGCATCTAGTAATATCAACTAGAAACTTAAATCAGGATTGAACAAAGAAAAAACAACAGTTTTATGAATTAATCAAAATTCAAGCTCAACATATTGTAACAACAAAACAAGTTCAAAATATCATTAAAACATGTAAGAAAGAGTTAAAGGTGTGTCTCATAGACATCTTCTACTAGTTTAGAGAAGGTTTCTACCTTCAAAGCTTCAATTAATGACCGATGTCCTTTTTGCTCTCTTTTTGCAAAATTTTACCTCTAACAATTCTACTCTTTTAAAGATAAAGAAACCCTTATACTAGGCTTTACAACTAGGATCTCCTTTTCTATATTTTCTCTCTTCTTTCTCCCCCATGCTTTGATTTTTTTTAAGGGTTTATATAGGGTTTCAAGCTAAGATTTTGATAAGTGTTTGATCATGATTGATTAATACTTGACCCTCTAATCAAAATGAGGAGGGTTTTGAATAGTTTTAACAGTTGAAAGCTCTATACTTTGTTGGTTTTACAATAGACATGGTTTTAGAGATTTTGATGGTTTTGTTAAACTTAAAGACCAGAGAGTTGTTTCTAGTTTTTTTTAACCTAAGAGAAATGTAGTCAACTCTTAATAAGAACCCATTGAGAAAGTCTGAAGTGTGAACACATAAAAAAAATCAGTGGTTTTGTACAATGGGTATCAAAGTCATGACTAATTGAATTGATCATTTTCGAAGCCTTATCTGAGCAATTTTAATGTCATCGTTATCGGAGACCACTTAAAATTGGTAGAGAGGAAGCATACCTTTCTTCTTTATCTAACTTTACTCAATTTGAAGGTTTGTAGCTTCACACTCATTTGTTTTAAGATGCCAACTTGATCAACCTAAAATTATTAAAGAAGATGAATAGTGGTCACACGACGTGTCATCTACCCTCTATTCCAAACAATGCATTTTGAACATGAACCATATGTCGTGTCATCTAGATTAACCACCAAGAAATTAGGGTTTTTAGTTTAGGATTTGATCAAATTTCCATTTAGTCCCTGATCTTGTGATATCTTTTAATTGCACATGTAATTGCCTTTAAACTTTCAATTTCATGCAATTTTACCCATGATTAAACCAGTGTTAGTCCCTAAAGTTTAGTGAATTTTCTAATTTGATCCTTGGTAATTAATTTGTGTATTATAACCCTCAAACGATCAATAAACTTTAAATTTTCTTCAATTTGACCTCTAATTAAACCAATGTCAGCCTTTAAAGTTTTACACCTTATACAAATTGGTTCTTAGTTTTGAATTTATTCAATCAAGTCCCTAATTGCCCATCAAATTTTAATATATATGCAATTAAATCCCTGATTTGATCAAATTAAATTATGGCTTAACCTCTAGACTTTTATTTCTTCCAATTAAAACCAAAATTAAACTCAAAAACCAAATTTTCTTGCAATTAAGTCCTTAATAAAATCAATTAAACCCTAACAAATTCCAATTAAGTTCGTAAACATCCAATTTTGATTTTTCCTTCCCAAATTCAATTTCTCCCATTTCAAGAGGCCTTCACTTGTTCATATTGGACTACTAATGTTTTCAACCTTATATATTTTAATCATCTCCAACCAGTCTTTGGCAATTTTTTAGTCATTCTTCATGTTTTCTCCACTAATATATATATTATTTTTGAACTTTTTTTCTATTTCTTTTTGTATTTACTTTTTCTGATTTATTTTATTTTCTGATTTTTTGTATAATTAAGTGGGGCCTTAAAATTGGTAACAACAAATTCCTCATCTTTACAATACTTACGGAACTAAGATTTGTCAAGTGCTTTGCGTATAAGTTTGTAAAAATAAACAAATTGTTCTCCAAACCTGATCTTCTCAAAACTTTAGTTCGATTGACTTGAAACTATATCTTTGCAGCGATCTCCTTTAACCAGAATTATGATTTAACTATTTCTGTAAAGAGATGATTTTTCTGTTATCTTAGCAACTTTGTTTTTAGCTTAGTTGACCTGAAATCCTGAAACATAGCAATTCCCTTCAACTAGAGCTCTGGGTTTAACTGTTCTTGTTTAGAAAAGAGTTTTGTTGTCTCAACAACCCTTGTTTATAGCGTAGTTGGCCTAAAATCCTGAATCTCAGTGATTCCCTTCAACTAGAACCATGATGTCACAACTATCAAAAGAACCATATTCTCACAACTATTTTTTTTTCAACTTAGTTGACCTAAAATCCTATATATATCTTAGCGATTCCCTTCAATTAGAACTTTGGTCCTGCAATTACTAGGAGAACCATATTCTCATAGATGTTCTTTTATGCAATTATTTTTATAGCAGAGTCTGTCATCTCAATGACTCTTGTTTCCAGCTTAGTTGACTTGAAATCATACAGCTTAACAATTCCCTTCAACTAGAACTTTGGTTTTGTAGTTACTAGGAGAACCGTGTTCTCACAGCTCTTCTCCTATACACATATTTTTCTGGTAGAATCTTGTCATCTCATCAACTCTTGTTTTCAACTCAGCTGACCTGAAATCTTGCATCTTAGTGATTCTCTTCAACTAGAACCTTAGTTTTACAACTATTAGAAGAACCATTTTTGTATAATTATTCTCCTATGCAACTGTTTTCTGGCAAAGTCCTGTCATCTCAGCAACTTTTGTTTTCAGCTTAATTGATCTAAAATCCTGTTTCTCAGCGATTCCTTTCAACTAGAACTATCCAAAGGCATCTTAACTATTTTGATTGAATCCAAAATATTTTCATTGCAAGGCTAGTTTTTTTCCTGATTGCAGGGTTAACTTTTCCTTTCTTGATTTATGAGCTTAAGGATTCCTTCTTTGTCAATCTTTAACTCACCTGAATCTAATTTCGAGGATTTTTCCTATAAAATAAAACGTTGTTTTAGGATTAAATGCATGTATTCTTACCTAATTTAGAAATATAAGTCACCCCCTTATTTGGTTTCCTATGAGCTTATTAGTTTCTGGTATAAGCTTGTTTGTTTGCTCAAATTTCATTTTCTTGATCTATAATCTGCTCATGTGTTGTGTTTCTTACCATTTTATTTTGGGAAAAAGCCTTCAGCTTTTGTTTTTTATGGATCCCTTTCTTGGTCCACTGAATATGTGATTTTACCATCATGTTTTTGTCTATGCTTTAATTGCCTTTTTTATTATTATTTTAAGGGCTTTTTGGGTTTCTTTTGTTCAACACAAAAATCCTTTTTCCAAGAAGAAATCTTTTAAAGAAATGGTATAGTTCATGAAAACTGAAACTTTCAATCTATGTATCAAAACTATGTTTCAAGCAATTCTCCTGAAGATTTTATCAGTTTCAGAGTATGGGTTATCTTAGGTCAAGCTTTTACTAGAGGTAACCTTATGTTCTAGTTTTCAAAGAGGTTTCAAGCACTTACTTGAAAATTTATATAGAATCAAAAGTTATCTCATGTTAGAATTTACATTTTCCTTACATGAATAATAATGGGTCACTACTTATTTTGTCAATTTGTGTGAAAGCTAAGATCATCGTTTATCAACCTAGGTTGTGTATGCTTGATTAGAAATGATTTCTAAAGGCACGTAATGCAGACTATGACTATGGTTTCGGCTTGTGAAAGAAATAAATGTTTTGCGGCAAAAAAGTGTTTAATGGTTTAAAGACTTAAGATCACTTTTTCTCTAGCCTCTTTTCTTCTGTGAAGTTGTCTTATAGATTTCGTTTGGATATGCTCTCTTTCTTATCAAGGAGTCTTGCTTCAGGATCTTTTCTTTTGCTTATGCTATTTAGTCATGAAGCATCATGAAATCATCATTTCGTTTTCTTTTCTTTTTTTTTTTCATTTCTTTCTTTTTACTTCCTCTTTTACTAGTTCTTTTTTTTTTTTTCAATGATGATACCCCTTAGTGTTGGGTTTTGAATTTTATAGATCCATGTATGGATTTCAGTAGTTTGCTCTCTTTATGATGATAGACAAATATGTTATTTTCTCATTTCAAACACACATCATTAAGATTGATAAACTTTTTCATTTTTCAAGATAATTCGAGCATGATTGCCAAGCCACTACCAAACATTTATCCATGCAATTTAAAAAGTCATTCAGAAACAAGTTTTATCTCATAATTAGTTTTAGTTTGGTCACCTTTCAATTTAGAATTGCTTGAATCTTATTTTGAGTATATTATGATTCATTCCTTATAATAATGCACAAAGTAGATTTTTTCAAGATTTTTAGAAAAAAATATTTTCAAATGCTTTGAGATTATGCAATTTATAGAGAAAGGTTCTTTAAACCAATAAATCATGGCTAAACTTTACTTTATTAATTTGGAAGAAACTGGATACATCATACATAATATTTCTTTATAGAATCAAATATCATAGTTCTAGCTAGATTTTCTCTATCCATTCTAGACAAGCTGCTCCTGAGAAAGTTTTCTTCCCTACATAGGGACTCTCATAGTTTGGTGCCCATTTGTTCTAGTCTTCTCCTATTAAAGACAATATTTTTTTTAGTACGAGATCTCTGTCTTGGGATATTCAAGGTTGAACCTTGTTTTATATCTTAACCATTATTTTCTGGTAGAGTTGATGATGACAAATTGCAGGTATCATCTTCTCACTAATCAGGCTTAGCTATTCATATCTCATTTTAGCCCACTTGACCTCTTTTAGCTTAGAATCTATCAATACTCTCAACAATGGGATTTCCATTTCCAAAGGTATCATCGCTTCCATCCTATACACCAAAGAATACAGGGTAGCTTTTGTTAAAACTTTGACTATAGTGCCTTATGTATGAAGGGAAAATGACAATATCCCATGCCAATCTTTGTAGGTGACCACCATTTTCTGAATATCTTCCTGACATTATTTTTGGCATCTTTGTTAATGACAGATTAGTTTTTTTTTTTTTTTTTATGTTTGGGCTTAATTAAAAACTTTGTTTTGAGCTAGGATCCAAGGCTTGTTTGGATCAGGTTATGGGATTTTCAATTTAGAGTTTTTTGGGTCAGTTTTGTATGTGGGTCAGTTCAGCCCATAAGGGTAGATCCATTTACTTTTAAGAACTACTTAAACACATGTAACCTAAATTTTGGAGATTTAATAATTATTACTTCTGAATTTTTTATTTTTTTACGTGTGAGAGTGATTATTGCATTCTTCAGTTCTTGAACGAACTGAATCTGACTTATCAAAGATTAACTGGCTTTATGGCGTTTCTACTCATTCCAATAATGTTGGTGCCTTGGGGCAAGTTTTCATTGTGTCACACTCCTATCAGACCTATTTTGGCTTTCCTGGATTAGATCTTGATCTTGATTGTGGGTTGCGTGACCACGTTATCACGAGGTTCGCATCACTAATTATACCAACATGTTGTACAACCTTTTCATAGATACTTTTATCTTTTTTTATTGCCTACTTCCACCACACTCACTCCACTATTACCTATAACATGGTTAGGTAAAGTATTCAAATTAACATTGGGAGAATCCTAAAAGTTACCTATCCCATCTTGATTAGTTCCAATAACCTTTTCTTAAAAGCATAACAAGTCTCAATACCATGGTCAGGATTGCAAGTGTGGTATTCACAAGTAAATTATGGTTTGTACCAGACAAGAAATTTTTTTTGTAGTGGTGGTTCTAGGATAAGAGCTATATGCCTAATACTTAGTAATTTGGCATACAACTCCTTTAAAGGCATAGACAGAGGTGGTAGTTGTTCTAGGTTATTTCTTGTGTTTTGTTTTTTTTTTTTTTTGTGGTTGTTTGATTAGCTATTTGATTGGTAATTGGTTATATTTGGATAAAACCTAAAAGCAAAAAATCATGTTTTGATTTCGTCATGGATACTACTCTATTTTACTTGAAACACGACTCCAACATGACTTGAAATTCATTAATATCCTTAAATTTGTTTTATAAAAACTACATTTATATTAATATATATAAAAATTAGGGTTTTCTTTTCCCGCAATCATTCACTCTCTTCACCATCCAGCAACATCCCCATCAAAGGCAATAGTTTTTTTTTTGTAGTAAACTAATTTATAGCCCCACACTATGCTACTGGTCAAATCAAGAAATTCTTAAATATAATAAAAAATATTCATGCCATATAAAACTATTTGATCTTTTTATTAAATCTAACTTACATGTCAACCTTGAAACCTTCTGATCTGACTCCTCATCTAACTCAAGTTTAAAATTCAATGATGTGGAAGTTGTCCTAACGCGACCCAGTTGACTTGGTTGGTCCAAAGGTATCCTAGTAAAAGAAATTCAAAGGATGAAATTAACATAAGAAACCTCTAGACCCAACTTCTTATTTAGCCTAAGTTTAAAAACAAACCATGTGGAAATTGTTTCAATGTGACCTGGTCAATTTGGCATGTTCAAAGATAACCTAACCGACAAGTAAAAAAATAATGATGTGGAAGTTGTCTCAACACGACCCAGTTGACTTGGTTGGTCTAAAGGTATTTCGGTAAAGAAAAGTCAAATGATGAAATTGACATAAGAAACCTCTTGACCTAACTTCTTATTTAGTCCGAGTTTAAAAATAAACCGTGTGGGAGTTGTTTCAATGTAACCTAGTTAATTTGGCATGTCCAAAGATAACCTGACCGACAAGTAAAAAAATATGAGGATGATATTGACAAAAAAAAAAAACAACCATTCTTAATCGACTCCTTACTAATAAACTCAAGTGAGATTTGTCTTGACTTGATTCAATTGACTTGGTAATTATAGAGGAAACCAGGATAACTTTTAAGAAAAATATGAGTATGAATTTAAGAAAAAATATTAATATTGAAACTAAAAAGATAAAAAAAGGGAAGAAATTAAGTTGGGGGTGGGCTTCCTACATAGTGAAGCTACCAATTCATTCCCGAGTTTTTTAGAGAGATAGTAAGAACTCATTCTCTCGTTGTCTGTCTCCTTTTTTCTTCGATCTCGATTTCTTCGATAATCACATATGATTGATTCTATCTCTATGATTAAAATAGGGTTGTCTTTGATTTTTTTGTCTTGTTTTCTTCTAAATTAATTGATTTAATTAAGGTTATTCTTTGAATTGATTTTTTTTGTTTTGTGATATAGAAATCACCTGGTTCGATTTTGATAGATCAACCAAAATTATTAATCAAGCTAGTAGGTTTGGGTTATTTTTTTATTTACTTTTTTATTATTTATGTTTGAATCAAGTTTGATGAGAAATTAAATGAAGCACATTACTAATTAATTCAAATAAGAGTTTTGTTTATTACAGCTTCAAAGTGCTGAATTATTAAGTACTATTCTAGAAGGTGTGAGGTTTTTATTGTGCAAGGCTTCAATGTTTACCTTTTCATATGTTACTATGGATGAGTTGTGTAAAATTTTATGTTTTTTTATTTGATCCTCAAACTTTTTTTTCCAGTGATTTAGTCCTGATTTAAGACCAAATGATTTTGATTTCTTATGAAAAAGATGAAATTGAAAGAAGAGGGACCGGAATGAAAAAGGCGCTAAACATGGGTGACATGCCATAAGTCTCGTAAAAGATGCATTTTGATCCTTAAACCGTAAAAATCACACAAATTATACAATTTCAGTACCTAAAAATGTTTCCAATTCAATTTTGGCACCAAAGTCTATTTTTGTTATTTCTTATCCTTGGTTGAAAGATGAGAGATAAAGGTTGCTAAATTCCGGCGGTAGAGAAAGAAAAGCATCATTGATACCGATTTTGGCCACCAAAATGGACGATATTTGTGTCAAATGATTCTATTTGATTAAACGAGTTCATATTAGGTGTTTTTTTACATTTAAAATTCATGAAAAAACATATCTGAACTCGGGTTGATTTTTGAATTCGGGTTGATTTCAGTTTTTTTGGTGATGTTTTTAGGTTTTTTGAGGCCATAGATATGTTTATCATGGTTCCTATAGTGTTTTTATGGGTGTTTTGGATAAAAAAAAATAGGTTGAAAACAGGTTTTTGGGTAAAACACTTAAGCCCCGATTTCCTGACCAACATAGTGGTTAAAATTTAGGCAAATCAGATGACGCGCTGTCTGATTTTTTTTTTAAATCTAGGGCTTCAATTGCAAATAGAAAAAATATTAAGAGCCCAATCGTTCGGGCCCTGACAAAATGGGACAAGCGAGCTGGCGTGGCTTGCTAGGCCCAGCAACGCCTGGCCTTTGCTTCTTCTTTTTTCTAATTTTTTTTAAATTAATGATTATTTTTTATGGTTTTTTCTCTAAATGTTTTTAATTTATATTTAAATTAGCACTCATTCTCTTTCATTTTGTTTGGAAAGCCTCTTTTAAATGACGATTATTTTTTTAGTTATACATTTAACTTTGAAGAGTTTTTTTGATTCATCTATAATTTCTTATCTTTTGTATGGATGAACTTAAAAATAAAAAATTATATTTTCAAATAGTATCTCTAATATGTGTGCCTTGCATGATGTTTTTTTCTCCTTTTATTTTATTCGATCAATTTAATTTGTGCCTCTATTTCTATTATTATTTGCTTCAAAAAATTATTTTAATAAATAGATTTAGCAAATATAATAAGTCGAATGTCCTGTCTTTCAAGATTAAATATCTTGATTTGCACATGTTTCTCAATTCTTCAAGTTTTATTTTTAGATATCGTTCATGATTTTTTATTTATTTATTTACACTCATAATTCTTGATTTATTTGATTATATGTATGCATAAAAAATTTTATTTGAACTTAAAGTTTTTAAATTACAGAAATGCATTGAAAAAAACCTGCATAAATTGAGCCTGTCACTAGCCCGGTGAATTTCGCTCGGCCAACTTGGTCAATTCATGATCTAGGTAACCAGTAAATTTTTTATATTTTTTACTCCCAACATCTTTGCAACATTCAGAAAAATTTAATCTTTGATATATACGGCTAGGTTCAAATATTTTTATTGCATGTCCATGACATGAACATTTCCATGTGGATCAAAAATTACATTTTCTTAACAAAAAAAAATAAATAAATGATTAATAGTGAAAACATAGGTGTTGCCTCGCATGTATAGGGGGTAATAAGAGGTTTTTCTATTACTCAGCCTAACCTTATGCGCACAAGTATATTAATCTTTCCTTGTTGGTTATTAACTCATATCAAAATTCATTATATAATTACTAGAAGAAACTTTTATTTTTCCAATATAAGATTGGAAGTCTATTAGTATATAAACTCTATGTTCACAAGAAAAAAAAAAGTATTGTTCTAATGTGAAATAAAAAAATATTTTTGGTTTAAATACTTCAACTTAAAAAAGAAAAGATAATATCTTTTTAATATGGAATAAAAAATCTTTTGAAATAATCTTTTAAACTTTATTATTTACAATATGTATGATCTATATTCACATTAATTATTTTTTAATTTTTTTATGTGAGATATTAAAACTTTAAATACTTTTTAAATTTTTTTTTAATGAACTTAAGACTCGACTATTTGTGTGGTTTAATCCCCAAATCGAATTTAATAACTATGGTTGTTTCACTTTGAATCCAAAATACATAATTGATTACTTCAAAAGAAAATGGTAAGCAAGGATGGATTTCACTTGGTGGAATAGTTCCATGCATAAGAGGTGAGTAAGAGTTTCGTAGATTGAGTTACGTATTTTTAAACGGCATGTGTACTTTTGTCTCTAACTGATTTGGTGATAGGAACTAAAGCTACTATGTTTACTGGTGTGGGTCACTTTATCGTAAGAGCAAAATAGGTGGGTGTGTCGGCCCGCTTTTCTAATCTAATTCTTTCACCTCTCTATCTTAGCTATCCATGACTTCTTACAGCAATTGACAATTGTACATGAGAGACCACCAAGCCTACCATGATCTATGGTCCTTGAGCCAATACATGGGTCTGACAGCCATGCTGGCTTTAATACCTTAGGTCCACATACAAGATTTTTAGGTTTGGTTTGACCGCTAGACTCAATTCTCTTCGGTGTAGCATGGTCACTAGACCCAAGAGAATTGGATCGGATCTGTATTGGATCTGGTAGCCATGACAAACCTAATAATCTTGGGTGTGGCGGCTCTTGGGTTTGACACTGACGTCTGACCCAAGAACTTTGGGTCTAGTGGCCATACTAGACCCAATACGCCCAAGCAGCTTTTGAAATAAAAAATAGAAAAGACAATATCTACAGTGTGGTCCACAGTACAAACACTGTATGTGTACCGTGTGGTCCACATTACAATGAGTCTATGTACACAGTACCTACACTATGTTTTTCCCACATGTTTTAAAATATAGTATAATTATTTTGAGTTATCATCCATGTTTTGGTCTAGAAGGATTTAACTTTATATATTTTGAGTGATGAAGAGCAAAAGTTGATTATTCAAAACAAAACAAAAAAAAACAAATTTGAAATATCTTGGTTGGAATTTGAACGAGAATTTTAAAATAACATGATATCCTAGTTCAAAAGAAGTAAGAGGCTTAACCTTTAGTTAGCCAATCCTGTTCTATTTATATATGTAGGGCGATATACAATAATATAGGTAGAGATTACAATACTAGAGTAGTGCCTATAATATTTCCTATATATCATTCTATAATATGCCTCCTCAAACTGAGGGTGGAGGATTGACTTGAAGTTTGAAGCGAAAAACAGTAGGAAGTGGCTTAGTGAAAACATCTGCAAGTTGATCCTAGGAGGAGATAAAACAAATCTGAATCTCCTTCTTTGCAACCCTATCTCGTACAAAATGATAATCAACCTCAACATGTTTTGTGCGAGCATGAAAAATAGGATTCGCAGATAAATATGTAGCACTAAGATTATCATACCAAATGATAGGAGCAGAATCAGAAGGGATCTGGAGATCTGTCAATAAATACTGAAGCCAAATAACTTCAACAGTGTCATCTACTAATCCTTTATACTCAGCTTCAGTAGAGGAGAGAGCAACTGTATATCGCTTACCTAATTTCCACGAAATCGGTGTCTAACCAAAGAAAACAAGATAACCACTTGTAGATTTACAATCATCAATACTACCTGCCCAATTTGTATCCGTAAATCCATGTAATGCAAAAGAAGAATTACAAGTAATATGTAAGTCATAGGTTGTCGTACCATCAAGGTAACATAAATTGCATTTAACGACAACCTAATGAGAATTTGTAGGGGCATGCATAAACTAATAGACTCTGTTAACAGTAAAATAGATATCTGGTCTCGTAAAGGTGAAATATTGAAGAGCACTTACAATTTGACGAACCCATGATTTGAAAAAATCATGTAGGATTAGGAAAAAAAAATCTAAAAATATGATAGCTTTGGAGGTAGAGATAGAAGTATCAACAGGTTTACAAGAGATTATACCAGCCCGAGTAAAGATGTCAAGGGTATATTTATATTGTTATAGCATCAAACCCATACCGATGGACTGAACCTTAATGCCAAAAAAATTAAATAAACGGTGCCTAAGTCGCGAAGCTTAAACTCTGAGCTCAGCAACTGTATTAGGCGATGAAGCATAGTAGAGTTGTTACTCGTAAGTAGAATATCATCAACATAAACTAGAAAGTAACATATATCAACATCAACAGAGAAGATAAATAAGGAGATGGCAACCTTGAAAGTGTGAAAACCAATAAAAAAACAAAAAGTCACTCAAACAACTATACCAAGCCCGCAAAGCCTGTTTTAAACCATATAAAGACTTATGCAATCTACACACATGAAAGGGAGGGACAGAGTCAACAAAACCCAAAGGTTGTTTCATGTAGACCTCTTTATCAAGAACGTCATTGAAAAATGTATTATTAATATCAAGCTGATGAATCTTCCAATCACGAGAAATCATAATAGAGAAGTAATCTGACGGTTGCCTGCTTAATAATAAGAATGAAAATGTCAGAGTAATCAATACCTTCTTGTTGAGTAAAACCTCTAGCAACTAAGCGCACTTTATACATCTCAATCCTGTCATCAACCTGATGTTTTATCGTGTACATCCACTGATAGCCAACAACATTCATTAAATGATGAAAGGGAACCAAGGTCCAAGTGTCATTAGAGTGCAAGGCCTGAATTTTCTCATGCATAGCATCATGCCAAGCCTCATACCTATCAATATCAGAAAAAGCAATGGTGGGTTCATGGGTAGGAGGAGACACTACCTGACAGATTGAAGCATCAGTGGTGGTTGCAGACACTGTTAATAATGTTATTTTTGGTTGCCGAGGATGGAGTACCATAGGATGCTGACGAGCAACAAGTTGAGGGGAAGAAGAACTTGTACCTGTAAGCTGCTAGAGAGGATATAATGAGAGATTGATACAAAGTTGCAGATCAGCTGGGGAACCTATCGAGGGGCTAGATCGCACAACAAACATTGGAGAGCCTGCTGCAAAACCAGTTTTCTCTACAGTAACAGACTTGGAAGCATGAACTTTTATAGGAGGAGAACTTGTTCCTGCATAATGATCATTAGAAAAACAAGCAGATGGTGACAATATGACAGGGATGGGTGGCGATGAAATGGTTGCAAACCCGGTGGGTAAGTGTTGGATAGGAAGGGGTTCGACAGGTGGCAAGTCAAGGGTGCTGGTTTAGTGAATTTATGGGGAAGTAGGCTAAAATATTTGAGAAGGAGTCAAGGTTGGGAGGTGTGTAGGTTATGAGGAGGTAAACAGTTGTTGTGCTATCTGTTCAGAATTTGCAAAAGAAAACACATCTTCATAAAAACAAACGTGACAAGAGACATAAATATGTTGAGACACTAAATCAAGACAACGATAACCAAGATGAGAAGAACTATATCCTAAGAACATATATGAAGATGAACGAAAATCCAACTTAATAGCATGATATGGACGCCAAAAAAAAGGAAAAAAAGACACTCAAAAGTACGCAGAAAATCATAATCAGGAGTACGATGAAACAGACACGGAGATTTATTTTAGAGGACAAGAGTAGGCATACGATCAATAAGATATAACAATGATTCAAATGTATAGTTTTCAAAATTGTAATGGTGCATTACATTGTACTAGGAGGGTAAGGTCGGTTTCGACAATGTGCCAATGGTGTGTCGATGGTGACGTTCAACTGTGCCATTTTGTTCATGGGTATAAGGATAGATTAACCTGTGATGAATAACAATAGTCTAGTCTGAAAGAAATGATTTAACTTACGATATTCACCACCTTAATCAGTTTGAATAAATTTAATTTTACATGAAAACTGACGCTCAACAAGTGTTTGAAAATGATGAAAAATAGAAAACACATCAGATTTTGAAACAAAAGGGATAATAAAATATATGTTTGGCATGCACATTGATAAAGATAACAAAATAACAAAAAACAATAGAAGAAAACATAAGAGCAAGGTCCCAAATATCACTAAATATTAAATAAAGTGGTGGAGTAGTTTTGTGACCAGTAGGTCTCAACGATAAATGCGACGACTTGCCTAGCGGACAAGCTTGACATTGAGCAAGAAAGCTTCTAAAAGTACAAACTATTTTATTTTTGGAAACTAACAAATTTAAAATGTAGGAAGTAGGATGACCCAATTAACGATGCCACAGATTAGCAATAGTGGAGATGCAAAGAGACCAATAGGCTTAAGGATTGACGTGGCAAAAGACTCAAATAGGACATAGAGACCAACATTACTCTGATCGGAAAGGAGCACTTCCTTGGTGATGAGATCCTTGAAATAAAACACAGATGCATGAAACTTAAAATAAACATTATCATCACGATAAAATTTATGAACATAAAGGAGTGGTTTGGTAATATGAGGCACATAAAGAATATTAGATAATTTAAAAATGTGTTTTGATGAACGTAACGTGGTATGTCCAATATATGATATGGCAAGACATATTCTAATAATTGTAACGGTTGTTGTTGGAACGCTAGTTGCCATGAGAACAACCCCTAGTACGACTAAAATTGGAGTTGTGTTAAGATGTGGCAAGATCAGCATAAGGTATTGGCAATAATGGTGGCTGCAACAGTAGAGGTAAGCTTCCATCCATGGATTGAAGGGAGGTCTTATGCAGAAATTCATGGGTAATGAGGTGGTTGTGAAGGTCAGCATATGACAACAGTTTTGTCTTGGTTACAAGGCTAGTTACCAAGTCTTTGAACTCACCACGAAACATGTATAGATTAAAGTCTTCAAGAGAGATAGGTCGGCTACAGCAACCAATTCGTCAAATAACGATTTTGCTTGTTGTGTGTATATAGTAACCGATGCATCACCTTGCTAAAAATCTTGAAAAGACCCATAGAGTTGCATAATGCGAGTTAGACAGAGATGCGATAGCTTTTTCAAGAGTGCGCCAAACATAATGCAAGGTATGACAATCGACCACAAGGTGTAACACATTCATAGAGAGAAAGGATAGTAATGCGCTCAAAATAAGTTGATCATGTTGCATCCAACGAAGAAAAGAGAAGCTGATTGCCGAAAACAAAACCAGTAGAATTGTTAGAAACAGGAGAGGGAGGACATGGCACTAAGCCATCAACAAAGTGAAAAACACATTGACCAAGAAGATATGACTTCATCTGCATTCGCCAAAAATGATAATTTGTGCTCATAAGTTTCAATGAAATAACTTGTTGAGTGTTGGACAAAGTAACTATAACTATAGCTGGTGTTCCCATAATATGAAAAGGAGCGACAGAAACATGAGAAGAAGAATCATTGATGTGTTTTGCACGTGAAGGAGGTTGCTGTTGTGAAGGACACCATCGGCAATAGCTTGTGGGTGGCCAACCGTCTAGGTTGCAATGCTGGTTTGGAGGGAGAAATCAGCAGCATCAATAATAGAGTTTATTTGGGAGAGGGAGAGAAGAGTTCTGATGACAGAAGGTTCTGATACCAAGTTGAGAAGAAGTAGGAGGCTTAACCTTTAGTTAGCCAATTCTTTTCTATTTATATATGTAGGGTAATATACAATAATAAAGGTAGAGATTACAACACTACAGACTGCTTATAATTTTTTCTATATATACATTCTATAATAATCTTAAATAAGATGAATATTTTATTTTTAAAAATAATATAAGATATATTGGTCATTCTAGCCAGAATAAAACGAAATTAATAACCTTTATCATAATTGATTATTTGTTCCCTTCCTTTTGTTTTCTTTAAATTCTTTATTCTCAGAGTTTTTGTTGCTTGTTTCTTTATTCGGGTGGTTGCTTTAAAGAAATTTAAATTTCATAGCACAATAATTTTTTATATTAGGATTTCCAACTCTTTCTCAGATTTCAAAAAAAAAAAATTGCTTAAGAGTGCTGAATTATGTGTTGTTTCTTTTGACATCTGCCATTGAATTCATGGAGAAGTTGATCTACACTGGAGAAATTTTAAGAGAGAGAGAGGGAATAAGAAGGACATAAGGAAAGAAATATTTAATTAGAAGTTTTGAAACGTCAAAGGAATAAGCGTTTTCTTAATTAGGAAAGACTTCTTTTTTCCATTTTTTAAATCTTTGATTGACATGGAATTTAAAAAGGTAAAGAAAGTTGTAATTAATTGGATGTCACTAGCTAGCCTGAATGTCATGAATCTTCTCCTACATTTGGTTAAGTCAATAGAAAACAAAGGGGAAAATCACATTTTTTAGACCGTTTGTATCAAGTGATACATTGAACATGTAAATAATTTCACAAATTCAATCATGTATTTATTACATGCAGACAACTTCATCCAGCTATCTTTAATTATTTATTATAAAAAAAACCATTTGTTATATTAGAACTCGACAAGTTAAGAAATTTGATCTCTATGCACCATGATTTTGACTAAAATATTAATGATAGTGTAAATACTGACAGAAAATTTTATCGGTAAATATAAAGATTGGAGTAGTGTTTTTATTTATGTTTTTGTTTTTATTTATGTTTTTAAAAAAAAGAGTAAATAAACCAATTGTATGAAAAACTACTAATTAATTTAGAAAACAAACTTACATTTTAGCAAGGGATGGAAATTTTTACAAGACTATCTTTGTCATTAAACCATGGGTCTCGTACCTAATTAATTTTTATTGTTTTCTTTTTAACACTTATTTTTCATATATATCAAACACTAAACAGTTATATTCAAATTGTTTTCATTAACATATCCTAAAAATAAAAAATAATATAGTTTTTGAAAAAGTATAAGTTATTCTATATGAAATAAATCGTAACCCTATTTGGTAAACATATGAAATAAAATAAGAAATGATTTTTGTTATGTCCCATCCCTTTTCTAGAACAAGACTAGCCATGTTTATAGGACAAAGCTGATCTAAGTATTCTTCCTAAACTATCTATCTATACACGCTTCCTCGAGTCTGGAAATAATCTCCATTCTTTTGGACATGGAATATCTTAAAACATTTTATTTTTGAAGCTAAGAAATATAAATTTCTTTATTTATTTGTGAAGAAGATAAATAATTTTCAAAAATAATTAATTGTTTTTAATATTCCTTTCTGATGAAACAAAGATTTAAGATGCAATCCAAAAATAATTTTATGGAAAAAAAGCCAACTTAGAAAGGTTTTTTTGATGGCCTTATACCAATTAATCAATGGAGATTTTTTTTTCTCCTATAAATGCTCCTCAAATTTACAAATACTAACAATAAGAAAACCATCATAATATCATCATATCTCTTTTTATTTTTTCCAAGAGTTTTTTTTGTTTGTTCTTCGTATTAATGGAAGGCAAGCAAACCAGAGGCAGGCAAAAGATCGCAATAAAAAGGATAGAAAACGAAGATGACAGGCTCATCACATTCTCGAAACGTAGATCTGGGATCTACAAAAAGGCAAGCGAGTTGGTGACTCTATGCGGTGCTGAGGTTGCTGTGCTAGTGTTCTCACCAGCCGGCAAGGCTTTCTCCTTTGGCCATCCATCTATAGAATCTGTTGCAAATCGCTTTCTTGGACAGAACATAGCACCAAATGATAACACCCACCCTCTTGTTGAGGCTCACAGAAAGGTGAGAATTAACGAGCTAAACCAGCAACACAATGAGCTACTAGTGATGGAAGCTGAGAGAGACCGATGGAAGGTGCTAAAGGAAGGGACAAGTGAGAAATCAAGCCAAGGTTGGTGGGAAGCTCCCATTGATGAGTTTAGCCTGCAAGAGCTTAAGCAAATGAATGTGATGCTAGAAGAGTTTCATAAGAATTTGCACAAAAAAATTAATGAGCTCAGAAGAAATGGAGGTGCATCATCTTTCCAAGCTCATACTGGCCATGCAACTAATATTCCATTTTGCCAGCTCTAATGCGAATGGGGCTGGTTCTTTCTCAATTTTTTCTTGAGGATGCTTATACTTTGTTAGTTTGGAAAACCTTTTTTTACCTCTACTATTAGTTTGGGAAATAATTTTTATCATTGTGCTCATAATTTGAAAAATAAACTCTACATCTCTCACACATGGACAACATATATATAATTACCCAAAGACTCCAAAGTAATTAACTAGGGTTTTGAAAAATACTATAATAAAGCGCAAAAACATATAATGTTGTGTAGTTATTTTGTTTGTAATTTTAGAACACGAATCTTGATTCTTGTTTTGTGTGAAAATTTTATATATTTGAAAATTTCAGTCAATTCAATCTTATTGAACTCAATTGCATTAAATTGTAAGATCAAGTATATCAATTAAGATTTTGGAAGTTCTTAAGAGATAAAAAAAAAAAAACAACATTAATGTTCTTTTTTTAAATAAATAAAAAAGTAACAAGTATTGCGGAACTGTTTTAGGAATAATTGTTTTTTGAAGTTTTAAGAAATAAACAAATTCTGAAGTCATTAATTTGAAAAAAAAACAATTTAAGCAATAAAAGAATAAATTTGTACACTAAATTTTTATAAAAGAATAAACTAGGAATAACTAGTTTCTTTTTATTTTATAAAACTATTGAAAATTTTTATTTTCCTTAAAAAAATTAGTTCAATTGTTATTTGTTAAGTAATTTATAAATTTTAATTAGTATACAATTTAATGAAATTTAGTTCAATTGGGATAAATTGACTAAATTTTGTAAATCCAAGGTAAATTGTGACAATATTTTCATAGGAATCAATTCATCGAATTTAAACAAACACTTGTGATTAGGAGGGACTTTCCTAAAATGTACACTACAACATAGATCGCTAGTAATTCACTACACATATAGTAGAACAATGCTAGATCTAGATTTTTTACTAAATAACATATCACTTGTTGTACTCGACGTCTCCATGACCCACTCTATTTCCTAGCAAAGAAATATCTTTTTGTTTTGGTGAGGTGGGAAAATATCTAAAACTTATGAAAAAAAATTATTATTTAGTATTATTGTCATTAGAAATCCTAATTAGTCTTTGAAATTCAAAGGTAAAGAACTTGTCACACGTGTACAGTGTCGCGACGATTGTCCTTCTAAACCGAATTCTTTGTGGTGATGGGTGGAAAGAACAAATAATTCTTATTTCTTATTAATAAAAAAGAATGAAGTCGCCACCTAATATTTTAATCACTAAAAATCCTAACTGATTTTCAGAGTCTGGACAAGAAAACTGATTGTGTATAGAGAGAACGTACCACCCCTAGTATACCTTATCTAAGATAAGCTGCATCGTTTATTTGTCTGATATAAACAAAGGTGTTGTTGTGTTTTCTAATCGTTGATATGTCTATTGGTTTAAAAAAAGTCTTTCTTAATAATGAGATTTTTATCTTATCAGGTTAAAACCTAACCATTCTAATATCAAAATATATTTTTTTTATTTTTCTTTTAATATTAGGAATATATCTTACGTATAAATTCGTAATCCTTGATATTTAAACAAAAATATAACAATCTTGTTCTTGGTCATTTGCATCCTATTTCAATACATTGTTTTGCTTCCTAAATCCATTAAAGCAATAATGTTCTTACTAGTTTGTTATGCTCTCAGTTTTTCAAGTCTATAACACCTAAAAAATCATCATACTAAGCATTATATGCCTTGAAACTAGTTTGCAAGGCCCATATTAAAAAGGTTTATTGGGCTGACATGCTATTTAAAAAATTAAAAATAAAAATCGATTTTTGTTTTACTAAAAAATCCATTAAAAAAAGTTTGGGTTATTCACTTTTATTATCCAAAGCAAATGGATTCCATGTCGGCCATAACTTTGAACATAAAAAATAAGGAGTAACCTTTCTTGGTTTTAAAAAAGATTTGAGCTCAAAATATTTTTGGTTACTCATTTTTAGGGCTTAAAGCATATGAACTCTATATGAGCTATGACCTTAAACCCAAAAAGGAGTAACACCTTTCCTTCACTTATTAAAAAGAATATATAAATCCAACATTGACCAAAATATAGTAACATGGGATATTTTTAAAATTTGAGTAATAATAAAATGGAATAAGGTGGTTTACTCATTAGAATGAAGGGTTATCAAAACTAAAGTTAAATCATAAGGTGATTGTTAAGATAACACATCTAAAATGGCAAATGAACCTCTAACAAAAAGACATTGTCAAAATCAAAATACAAAAGATACTCGTCAATAGATCCCACTTCAAATGGATGAACTTATAGTAGGTCACTATTTGGACAAACAATCTTCACTCAACAAACATTGTGAGTGAAACCTAGGTATTGTAGGATAGATGAACCTTATCAAGGTCGTACATGAACCTTTTCTAAGATTTGAGTGAGTTCCATGAGTACAAAATAGACCTATTGGTCATTTATTAACAGGACTTGATAGTTAGTTAGTAATAGGACATGATCAGAAGTGACCAACTTTAGACTTGTGAATTTACCAAGGATTACAAAATATAATAACTAAGAGTGACAAAACTGAACTTAACCTTATAATGGTTAGGCTTAAATATTCAACCAATGCTTTAACTCATAATAGTAGACCTACAATCACCCTGTAGATAGGCCACTGATAGATTAGGCACAACAAAATTGTTAGGAATAAAAGACACAATAAACAAAGCAATTTACCTCAGGTAAGATGTGTTAATGTGATAATATCTTCTCTTTAGTATAATTACTCCCTTACCTTAGATATCTGAAAATCAGTAAGGATTCTTAGTAACCATAATATTAGATGTGCGACTCCACTTTCCAACTTTTATCTCATTCTTAAATTAGCTTTTGTTTTTATGGGTTCCTCATGATGTTGGGTGTGATAATTATTATTATTAACTTTCTTCTCTTTCTTTTGGACGTAGTATGTTTGCCTAGATTTGCTAGTTTAAGGATCTCTTGCCATACCTTTTTGAATTATATCCTTGTTCTGTTAGGTTCCCTACCACCTTAAATAAACAAGTTTCTATTTCTATTTTTATTAATCAAAAACATCCAAATATTTGTAAAACATTAATCATTTATCTTATTCATTTATTATTTTATTTGAGATACTTGTTTATTATTTCATGAGTTATAAACCATTATCATTTGCAAGCATATATGCTGGATCCATGCATAATAAGTACCTCAAAAGTATTTAGGTACATCTTTTTTTTTCTTTTTCTTTTTATTCTCTTCTTAAAAATATTTTGGTACATCCTTTTCTTTTTCTTTTTATCCTCTTATCCTTTCCTTTAAACACTTAGCATGCTTAGATACTTCAACAAAAAATAAACAAAAAATATATGTTTTGATTTGCAAGAAATGTAATCTACCTTAGATAGGATACTATTGGGTGATTGATCTTTGAACATATGAGTTATTTAGGTTTTATAATTATCATAATACTATGCAACAATTTTTTTCCTTCTTTTATTTTCAAAGCTCCTCATTTGATGTCCTTTTATGATAATACTTGTAATAGTTATAATCAATGTTAGAGATCATATCCCACATTGAATAAATAAACAATAAAAGAGTAATATATATAGTTGAGAATGAACTTCCCACCACAATGCTTAGATCTTTTAAATCAAACCCAAATTCAATTGTCAAATTTAATATGATATTAGAGTTTCAAAGAGGGTTAATAGCCTAACCAAGATCCTAGAACCCAAACCACTTGACAACCATAAATGATGAGTTGCAAGTGAGTGAGAATGCTAGAGAAAATATTACATAATGATACAAAGAAATTAAAAAAAAAGTTAAATATAAAGTTGAGAATAATTCATCGACCACAAGAATTAATACTTTTAAATGAACTCAGACTTAACTATCAAATTTAATAATAAAAGATTTTTTAACAATGGTTATAGCATATGTTGGATTAACAAGAAGTTGTTATTGTCATTAGTCATAAGAAAAAATGTTTCTAACTTAAGTCTTAAATAGTATTGTGACAATATAGTTGAATGTGAATTTTCTATCAGCAAATACATCATATAATAATGACTTAATATATCCTCCCTAACAATAGGTTTATATCATATATAGTTTGTTCATAATCAAATAACATGTTGAATTGAATTGAATTCTATATGTGATTTGAATTCATTAGATAATATACTATATTTTTTTGCTTAAAATAAAATATTAAATCACATAGTTAAATTCAATTATATTATTTATTAAATCCTTTCTAAATTGTTTTTTATCATTTTTTAGCTATTAAATTCTATTAAGAATTCAAATTAATATCCTTAAAAAGATTCCAAACTAAAATATTAATTTCTCCTCTCCTTTTCCTTTTTCATAGAACTATAAATGTTTAATTTGTGTTTTTACATTATTGACTCTCTCTTTTTCATTCCTAACAATTTAAATGAAATTCAAACTTTTAATTTTTTCCCAAACATCTTTTAAAATTAAACTATACTTCAATCTAAAGACTACATTATGTAGGTTCTTGATATTTGAAACTATATGGTAATATGATAATACTTGAATCATCTACGTACATTGTTTACAAGATATATAAATCATACAAATGATATGATATATATTCCATAATATACAGGAGCCTATTACCAAATAAAGTTATCATCATGAATTATACTATAAACCATTATCAGAAAGAAACAACACAACAATAAAATAAATAATCAATAATAATATCATTACAATAATATCAATGTGCCTCTCTATTTTTATTTTCATTTTGTTATTTGTAAATTCTTTCACTCATTACGATTTTCTTTTTCCTAGCAACCTTTAACATGAAACAAACAAATTGCACAAGATACCATTTCCCACTAACCCTCTTGAATTTGAAAAAACAAAAATTTAACTTGTACAAAAATACATTTTTTTCATGCTCTACTAACCATTTAGTATTTTTGGGATCTAAAATTCATCATTTATCATATCACTACCAGAAAATCGGCAAAAACCAACGGAATTACCGATAAAATTTTTTCGTCGGTAATATTTACCGATGAAATTTTTTCGTCAGTAATATTTACCGATGAATATAATTCCGTCTCAAAATTTGTCGGTATATACCAACAAATAACATCCATCAGTATATACCGACCGTATTGCCGACGGACTATACAGTAATCCTTACAGGAATATGGTTATGGATGCAATGAGAATGAGTGAAGGTAATGTCAGTGAATGTCAAATCGTAGAAGAAGAACCTAATGCAGATGCAGCAAGGTTTTTTGATCTGTTGAAAGATTTTGACAAACCATTATGGGATGGCTGCACGAACCACAGTAAATTATCGGTCGTAGCATAGGTGTTCACCATCAAGTCAGATCACGAGTTGAGTAAGGCCGGTTATGACAAGATTATCGAATGGGTGAGAAGCATTTTACCTGAAGGGAACAGGCTGAAAGAGAACTTCTATGCTGCCAAGTCCATGATGAAACCCTTCGGTTTAGGATTGCAGAAAATTGACATGTGCCTTAACTTCTGCATGTTATACTACCTTAAAAATGTTGAGTTGATCGAGTGCATGACATGTGGGCATTCCCGTTATAAACCCAAAACTGGCAGAGGAAAGACTCTCGTGGCATATAAAAAACTTAGATACTTTCCAATCACACCTAGACTGCAAAGGTTATTAATGTCACCAAGGACCGATGAGCACATGACATGGCACCAATCACATCATGCGGTTGATGGAGTGATGGTGCATCCTTCTGATGGCGAAGCATGGAAACACTTTAACAGTGTGCATCCTCACTTTTCAGCTGAATCAAGAAAAGTGCATCTTGGGTTGTGTACAAACGGATTCAAACCATTCGGGTCATTTGCTGCTCCTTATTCTTGTTGGCCGGTCATACTGACAGTTTATAACTTCCACCGAGGATGTGTATGAGGCTGGAGTTCATGTTTTTATTTATGGTCATACCAGGTCCGAGCAATCCGGGGTGGAATATAGATGTTTGTCTTCGATCGTTGATTGATGAGTTGACGCAATTATAGTCCTCTTGAGCTTTGACTTATGATATCTCGAGGAAACAGAATTTTGTTATGAGATCGGCTTTGATCTGGACTATCAATGATTTCCCAGCTTATGAAATGGTTTCTGGTTAGAGCACGCATGGAAAACTAACATGTCCATATTGTATGGAGAACAACAAGACATTCACGCTAACAAACGGAGGTAAAGCTTCTTTTTTTTTACTGTCACCGTCGTTTCTTGCCACCGAATCACAGGTACAGAAAGAAAAAAATGATTTCTTTGTTGGCAGAGTTGAAAAATATGTTGCACCCTCGCGTCTTTCTAGTAAAGAATTACATGATGTTGTGTCAGAGTACAGTGACATTGTGTTTAGTCGCCAATCAGGTAAGCATAAGTTTCCTAGTTATGGTTTGACCCATAATTGGGTGAAGTGAAGTATCTTTTGGGAGCTTCCTTATTGGAAGACCAATCTTCTCCGCCATAACCTTGACATCATGTACATTGAAAAGAGCGTGTTTGAGAACATTTTCAACACCGTCATGGATGTGAAGGGGAAGACAAAGGACAACATCAAGGCTAGATTGGATGTAGCGTTGTTCTGTAACCATAAAAATATGGAGTTGGTTTGTGATAGGTCATGGGTCGCTAAACCAAGAGCAAGCTTCGTGTTAGAGAAAAACACAACTATTAGTCTATAAATGCTTAAGAGTCTGCGTTTCCCCAATGGACATGCTTCGAACATATCAAAGCTGGTTAATACGGAGGAATGCAGATTATTTGGAATGAAGAGTCATGACTGCCATGTATTTATGCAAACACTCATCCCATTAGCTTTTCGTGATTTGTTGCCAAAGAGGATATGGGATGCACTCACAGAAATCAGTCATTTCTTTAGAGATATATGCTCGAGCAAGTTGAATTTTGATCATATTAAAAGGCTTGAAGCGAATATCATGGAGACAATATGCAAACTTGAGATGATATTCCCTCCATCATTTTTTAACTCAATGGAGCATCTACCCGTACATTTACCGTTTGAGGTAAAAGTTGGAGGACCGGTCCAGTACAGATAGATGTATCCATTCGAGAGGTTATATATTATAGTTGCTATGTAATTCATAAATAAACATTTCTTAATTTTTTTAATTGATAATTTTTTATTAATTCTATATATGCATGTACTTGTTCAATCTTGAAAAAAAAAGGTTAAAAACAAGACGCGTGTTGAGGCATCAATATGTAAGGCCTATATTGTTGAGGAGATCTCAATTTATCTCATACTATTTCGAACCTCATTTGAGAACGAGGATCAACCGTGTTCCACGACATGATAGTGGTGGTGAAGTGCCTTCAAGTGGAAACTTGTCAATATTCTCCAATCCTGGACAACCTACACCTAAAAATGCCGTGAGGGGAAGATATTTGTCTGAAATAGAGTTCAAACAAGCACACAATTATGTCCTATTTAACTGCGATAAGCTGAGACCTTTTATTAAGTAAGTAGATGTTCGACTTAAACTTTGTCAAGAGTGTACTATTTATATATTGTAATACCATAAACTAATATAATTTGGAACAACCTTGCAGGCAACATGGACAATACTTACTGTCCAATAACTCACAGCTGACTGAATCCCAGATCTTTCAATTACAAGATGAACAATTTGCCACGTGGTTTAGAACACATGTAAGTCCTATAAAAAAGTCATTATCTCTTGCAATGTAATTAATTTTACGTCAATATTACAGAATATCCATTTATTGATTATTGTTGAATTTGATATACAAGGTTTATCAAATGGGAGGTAGTGTTGCTATTTCACTGTCTTTACTAAGCCTAGGCCCTGAAAGAAAAGTCAAGTGCTATAACGGGTATTTTGTCAATGAATATGTCTTTCATACTGAAGAATACGAGCATGGAAGAAAGACATACAACAACGGTGTTTGTATTAAGGGATCGACTTCTATTGAGTTTGAAGTTGACTACTACGGTAGATTGGAATAGGTCATCGAATTACAATATCATAGCGAATAGAATAGAGTGTTTTTATTCAAATGTTATTGGTATGACACAACTGATAGAGGAATCAGAGTAAATCATCACTATGGTCTCATTGAAATCAACTCAAAAGCTAGACACCGCAATGTAAACGATGTCTTTGTTTTCGCAAAGCAATGTCAACAAGTTTATTACACGTACACCCATTCCTTTAGAAAGCACCGATCAAGAGGTGATTGGTTATCCGTTTTAAAAACCAAACCCAGGGGTCGTGTCGAGGTTGTTCAGGATGAGAATGAAGACACAAGTGTGATAGATGAAGTCTTTCAAGCTAGTAAGGTTGTTAAACCATACCGAGTTGCTCCTTCGATTGACTTAGAAGAAAATTTCAATTTTTTTGTTTTTGACGATAGTTTTATTGATGTTGACGCAGAGGAGTTGAATGTTGTTTTGAGCTCTAGTGGACTAGAGAATATTGATGAAGAAGATGATAACCGCATTGAAGAGTGTGATGAAGCTGATAACAATTCAACTAAGGATGAAGATGAAAATTCTAACTAAATATGTTGTAAAGCCTTATTTTTATAATGTAATATTAAACATGATATTTTGAAACATGAAATATTTATTTTATAATTGTCAGCTCTTGTTATTGTGTTATGCGTACTATAAGTTTGCAATTCAAACTTTTGTGCACGAGGATAGACACGCAATACAACCAGCACTTGCAAAAAATTACCATTTTTACCGACGAACTTATACCCGTCAATATTTCACAGAGAGTTGCAAACAAAATTACAGCCTTTTGCCACAATTACCGACGGGTATACCGACGATCATATACCCGTCGGTATTTCACAGAGAGTTGTGAACAAAATTACAGCTTTTTGCCACAATTATCGACGGGTATACCGATGGCCGTATACCCGTTGGTATTTCACATAGAGTTGCAAACAAAATTACAGCCTTTTGCCATAATTACCAACGGGTATACCGACGGACATATACCCGTCGGTATTTCACAGAGAGTTGCAAGAAAATTACGGCATTCTTCCATAATTACCGACAGGTATACCGACAGACATACCATAATTACCGACGTATATACCGATGCTTTCTCCGATGGATGGCGTACAATTCGAAGCACACGCCTGTCAGAATTTACCGATGGTTTTGCCGACAGACGCGGAAAAACCAATGCGCGCGTGTTCTGGCGCACAATTTCCAACGGATTTCAAAAATATGGAGGGATTTTTCAAATTTTTGCGCGAGAATCAATTAAATACCGACGGAATTTAATGCCACCCCCCAAAAAAATTATTATTATATGTTCTGTCGGCAATTTCGTTGGAAATATTGTGCTATAAAACCCCCCCTCCGTGATTCATTTTTGCTCAGCTCCTCATTTCATCTCCTCTTCGTGTGTATTAAGTTTTTGCAAGAGTTTTTATTATTGTGTTGGTAGTTTTCAACATATTAAAAGGTATGTATTTTTCTTTCTTTATAGTTGTATTGTTTGTTTTTTATTTTAATTATGATTATTTGTGTGCTTTTCTTTATTTTGTGTATTGTTTGTAGATAAAATCTTGAAATCTCATACTATTAAGGTAACATTTTTCATTCCTAAATTTATTTTGAATTTATGTATTGTTCTTTAGTTTTGTGTATTGTTTGTTTTGTGTAGTGTTCTTTAGTTTTTTCTTTTAATTTGTTAAATTTATTTGATTGTTTGTATTGCCATAATATCTTGAGAATTTTGTTGAATTTGAATTGTTATTGTTGAATTTACCTTTAAAATGTTAATTGAAATATAGAATTATATTTAATTAGTTTATCTTAATTTTATGATATTATTGTTTGTTATTTTTTTTATTTTGATTAATTTTAATTGTTATTTATGAATTTGTATTGATGTTAGTTGAAAATATATAGATCTTAGGTTGTATAGAGTTGATTTTGCAATATTTGTGTAATTATCAATATTTGAATGTATGAAAACGGTGGGTAGTCTTTAATATAGGAGAGATGCTGGTGAATTTTTTTAAATAATTGAATTTAATTATTTTATTATTCATATAAATTTGTGTAAATGTGTTGAATAAAAATTTAATTATTTTTATTGTTTGTATTGTAATAATTATTTGATAATTTAGTCTTTTTATTTGTGTAGATGTAGTCTCTAATATAATTTTATTTTTGAATTTTCCATTGAAATGATAATTGTAAATGAAGAATTAAATTTTATTTTTTTATCTCAATTTTATTCTATTATTGATTGTTGTGTTTTTTATTGCTTCCATCAATTTTAATTGTCACTTATGCATTTCTATAAATGTTAATTAAAAATATATAGATGTTGAATTTCTATAGATGTTAAATTCTATAGATTTTAGGTTGTATATAAGATATTTCAATGGAGTCGATTGGTTTGTGGTTATTGTAAAGATTTGCAGGTTTGAAAACTGTGAGTAGTCTCCAGTATAGGAGAGGTTCTGCCGAATTTTTTTAAAACAATCGAAGTTAATTATGTAATTACTCTTATAAATTTATGTAGATGCGTAGAATAAAATCTACAGCACGTCGTCAGCAGACAGTTGCAGCTAGTTCTTCTAGCAGCGAGGAGGACGTATCCTTAGGTGCTGATCCCGTGAGGCATCAGCGCAAACTTGTGATGCTGCCTCTTCTAGCGTGATTTCACAGCGCAGAAGCAGTATGCCTTCACAACGGGGTCAATTCACCCGCAAGTACCGGTACAATGGAAGGATGACCTCTCAATATAAGTTTGTTTAGGTTTTAGTTTTTTTATACTTTATGAACAACTAATTAATATTTTATTAATTTTATTTCATTTCAAGTTCACAAACATTGAGGCTGTCAGGACAATGACATCGGCGTTTAAATCATCGATGGAGATTCCATTATTTCAATGGAGTCAGGTTTCCAGACATTCTGAGTGAAGACCTAATATCGATGCATGGTTTCAGCAATTTCAGGTCGGTGTTAACTTTTAATTTCTATCTTATTTTTAATAAATTATTTTTATAATTTTATATCTTGTACTATTTTTATTTTAAATGAATTATTTATATACATAGCATAAATTTGAGTGGGAAAGCGTGAACAACAATGTTGTGAGGAGGATATGGGAGAATCACACGGTACCTAGGTAACATCAAAAATAATATTTATTTTTGTTTTATAATTTTATGCTCTGAATTCTAATTTGTTACTATGAAAGTAAGTTGCGTGATTTTTGGTATGAAACAAAAAAAAATCAAAAAGACATGCGAGGGATAATGGTCTTGAAGGATGGAATGAGGTGGCGGTTTGGCGGGAATTCAAACCGCCATTCATCTCCGGAGATATATGGATGGCATATATTGAGCACGTGACCTCAGAGCGGTTCTCATGACGCTCACAGTCCGACGCCGACAACTGGAACCGGCAAATTCATGGTTCGGTGACCACGCACACCGGCAGTTCCGTCCCGTTCAGCGCACATGCAAAGCAAATTGTAAGATTAATTTTAATGAAATATATCGTTAATTAACTTGTTGTTGCTTATAAATATATTTAACTTGCAACCTTTTTTTTCCTTACAGGCTGCGTCTCTTGGACGTGAGCCGAGTCTAATGGAGTTGTTTGTAGAAACACATGTGCGGAGTCAAGACTGTCAAAAAGGGGTGCAGCAGTTCGTGGACAATCATTTTATTTTGTAATTTATTATTTTCTTGAATTGAATATGATGATTTTTTAAAAAAAATCTCAGGAGACCTATAATAGTCGATTGAGGGAGAGATATGGGGATGATCCTTCGACCCATCCGGATTTCGATTCGGATTTGTGGATGAAAGTGGGATCGTCTGGTGGATCCCAAAAAAATCGGGTCTATGGGCTCTCCAACACTACGGCCGAAAACTTGCAGTCGGCCCATAGTGTCTCAACCGTTGGGAGCTCTCCATCAGTATCGAGCACCCAGTCTGAGGAGTTCATGGCCTTGAAACAACAATATGAACAACTCTCGACGAATTATGATCAGCTCCGTCAAATGGTCATGGAGATTAGATCAAGGATGGGTGATGATACATGTGCAGCTCTTTTTTTACCGTACGATCCCGGGAACAACCAGCCTCCTCCTCCTCCTCCAGCTCCGCCGCTATTTTAGTTTAATTTTGCTTTTTAAACACATTAAATTTGTAATGAATATTTGGATGAATATTATTTAACATTATTTTTATATTTTTAATGTTTAATACAATTTTATTTGTTTATTAAGCTTTTTTACTATTAATAAATTATACATATATATATATATATATATATTTTAAATACATACCGACGGCATTACCGACAAAAACCGGCTGTCGGTATTTTACCGAGAGTTGCCAAACAATTACCACCTATGCCACAATCACCGACAGAAATATTACGTCGATGTTTACCATTACTATTACCGACGGAATATATCTATCGGTATTTGACAGAGTTCTAAAATATTTATCATCATGCCACCGTCACCAACGGATATTCCGTCAGTGATTACCATTGAAAATGCAGACAGATTGATTTCGTTGGTAATGTTCCCGCGGGAAAAAAAAACAAATTTGTCGCGCGTCGCCGTCTGTAAGACCGTCGGTGGTTGGTTTTTTTTATTTCTGACAGAATCAGCGATGGAATGGGGAATTATCAACGGACTGATTCCATCGGTTGGACTGTCGGTAATAATTTTACCAACGGATGGCATGCCTTACACCGACGGAATTAATCCGTAGATAAAACTGTTTAATGGTGTAGTGAATCTTGTATGGATTTTAGTATGATTTATTTATATGAATATTAATTATTTTCCTTAGAGAGAGAAAAAAGAAATCTATAATAACTTCACCATACAACAAAAAATAAACTAATTATTTTTTTTATGTAAGATTAGTTCAATTTCATTTAATTTCCAAAATCTGATACGGTTGGATAAGAATTAAAATATGCCAACCAAAAGTGGTAAAGCTTCATAATGGTAGTTTCCACTAAAATAAGAAATATTTTTAAGAAATTACTATAATAGAAAGAAAAAAACCATGAAAAAAATATCTTTGAAGGAAAAAAAATCCTATGTTACTAATACTAAACCTATTTATAGGCAAGTCCAAGTCATTTTTTCAACATGCCTAAGTTCTCCACTATTTATATTCGTTCACACCACAAGCAACTCATATGTATCTCTCTCTTTCCCGAGATTTGTAACAAGAAAAGAGTAAATAATGGGCAGGCGAAAGATAGAGATAGAGATGGTGAAAGATAGCAACTCTCGGCAAGTGACTTTCTCAAAGCGCCGAACAGGGGTTTTCAAGAAAGCCAATGAGCTTGCTACCTTGTGTGGTGTGCAAATTGCCATCATCGTCTTCTCTCCAGGGGGAAAACCATTTTCATTTGGCCACCCCAATGTCGAGTTTGTGGCTCAGAGGTTTCTAAATCGGGATAAGAAACCAAAAGTTTCGGCTGGTAGCCTTGTTGATTCTCAACGAGAGGCTAGATTGGAGAAGCTTAATAGTCAACTCAATGATATTCTCAGGAAACTTCATTATGAAAGAAAGAGGGGGGAATTGCTAGAGAAGGCAATGAAATTAAAGGGTTCGGAACCCAAACTTATTGGTGAGCTAAACCTTGATGAACTTCGGAAGATGAAGGGAGAACTGGAGGAGCTTCATGAAAAGTTGCGAGGGCGTGTTACAGAAATGGAGGCGTCCTCTTCACTGCTACTTCTGTCTAAGAAACCTACTAGAGAGAAACATCAGTAGGTTTCTGAAATTTAAAAAGTATTGACACCATCTCCTCTTATAGCTTCAAAGAAATGTAATTTGAGAATATGGTTATGTTCCTAGATCCTAAATAGAGTTATGCTAATATGTGATTGGTTTTCTTTTCTTTTAATTGTTTTTTAATATTACTTTATTAATTAGATTGTTAAAGGAAATATATCATAAGCATCTCAAAATAGATACATCCCAGGACATAAAATCATACCAATGAAAAATGACATTTACAAACTTGAAAATACAAGATAAAATAAATATTTTCTTTTTTTCCAAAATAATAATAGCAAAGATCAGTGAGAAAATATATATTTTTAGCAATTACAGCAAATTTGTAAAGGTTTTATTTTTCTATAGTGACAATCAAGTTCGAGCACCTTATTAGGTCGATCTTATCTTGGATTTGATTTCACGTACTCATATAGAAAAAAAAATAATAAAATATGGATAAAAGAGAATTATTAATTTTTTATTTAATGACGAAGTAAAAGGAAAAGACCTCATTAATTGTTAAAAGAATCAAAAATCACCATAAGCCTTTCTTTACTATGTTTTGATATCTTCATTCCCAAAATATATTATAAAAACAAGTGCATCAAATACGACAAAAATGATAATACTCAGAATGTTTGCTTCTATTATTTATCAAGAGATCATTGCTTTGGAGGGTCTTTTAATCTTGCAATCATCATCCAAATTTTATCCCTTAAAATAAATAAACAAATAATAGAAACAAAGTTAAATAAAAAAAAGAAAAAAAATTAACCAAAAGAGGAAACCCTAGGATGACTAACTTTAATGTTTACTAAATTATTAGCTCGCATTGCGTTGCGAGTTAAGGTTTTTTTTTTACATAAGAAAATATACAAGCATTGCAAATATGATTTTTAGCCCAGGCAAGATCTTCAGTGTGAGACTTTGATAATAAAAAAAATTATTATTAACTTAAAATATGATGCATATTAAATTATATATTTTTAAACATTGATACAGTGATATACTAGATGATATTTGTTTTCAAATATTGACACAATTACATGTTGAATCAATCAAGTTAACTTGTCAAATTTACGACCTAGATCATGAAACCATGATAATCCTAAAGCAAATAAAAATAAATTATGAAGGCTAATTCCTAATTAACCAGTCCAATTTTCAAATATAAAATTGAAAAAAAACAAAAAAAATTCTTTAAATTAACCCGAGTCAACCTACCCAACCCATGACTCAGGTAATGAGATCGAAATAACTCTATAGAAAGCAATAAAAAAACTGCAAAGATCGATTTTCAATCAATCTAATATTGAATGATAAATTTGAAAAAAATAATTAAAAAAGAACAAAAAAAACAACCTAAGTCAACTCGGGTTAACCTATTAAACTCGTGACCTAAGTCGTGAGATTAGGATAACTTCAGAATAATCAAGTAAAAAGATTTATGAAGCTCCATTTCCAACAAATTCGATGTTTAATGTTAAAATTGAGGGAAAAAAACTAAATCCATGAGACCTAAAACTTTTTTTAAAAAAAAATCATCTCTATATTCTTTGGATTACAAGAGTAAATTTAAAATTGTTAGTTTCTAAAAAGATCCATTATTGATTAATTCAATTATTAATAAATACAATATTTCACTATTGAGCAATGGTTGAAGATTTATTAGTATTATCATTATCTTTTAACTATAGAAAATTACCTAATTATTGTAAAAGAGCCTGATTTATTCTATTATTTTTCTTGCAAGTCAATACCGGCACGCAAGTCACATGGGTCTTTATCCTAAGTGTCTACCAACACACCAACAAGTGATTCTCACACGTCAGCATTTTGACAAACCATTTTTAGTAATTTCACATGTGCTCTTGAAGGTCATTTTTAAACCTAATATAATTTTCTTGTGCTTAGGAGATTAAATTTTTGTGTATAGGTTGTTTAATTTTTGTGGATGTGCTTAACTTATGCAAATGGATCTATTGATTTTTGCATAAGGACTATTTATTTAAATTGATTAATTTTTATACAGTGTTGTGTTTCATTTTGCGTTTGATTTTTATCTGTGGATGTATGTAAATTTAAATAGGAATATATTTTGATTTTACACGTGAATGTGTTTTATTTTATGTGAAGGAATATAATTTTTTTTTTTTTTTTGCATATTGATACCATCATCATCTTTGATTTAGATAATAAAACAAGAGATTTTATACATCATTTTTACGAGGAACTTAAATGATAGGAAAGATGAATGTGAAAGAGAGTAAAATAAAAGATAATATATTAAAGTGAAAGCGTGGAGGAAAGGAATGGATTAAAATGCAATTAGAGTGAGAGAGGAGGAGGGCTCATGTAGCGTATAATAATCATATAAGGGTGGCATGACACTAATTAGATGATTCCAAAGCAAACCATATAATAAAAATATTATGTGTGACAGGCTCAGAAACACACAATTTCCGGCAATGAAGGGAGAGTGAAATGATGAGGCATTGGGATACCAAGTGTAAGTTGCAAATTTTGTCCCCCGTTTATGAAGTTCATAGTATTATAAAGTAGATGTGTCCCCTGCTTTAAAAGACCAAACAAGGCCACATGCAGAAGGAGTTCCAAAATATGTAGTGGTTTTGACCGTACATACTTTATTAATTTTTTCATATATATATGTTAAATAATTATATATAATATATATTCTTATAAAATATTTTTAAAATTTTTAAAATAAAATATTAAAATTTCAAATATTTTTTTTTATTATTTTTTTCTTAACACGGACCGGACTGGATCTAATATCAATGGTTTTGCCTTGGGGCGCTTGCTGTCATGGAACAAGTCGAGCTATTTCTTGAAACTGTTGACAGATATATTGTTTTGATCAACACGTTTTGCACAACAGTCTTGGACTATAATCTATTAGAAGATGGACTTTACTCAAAACTTGAATTTTTCTGTAGTCTATCTTGTCTGTGAAAATCAGAAGATGGTGTTTCCGTAAAATCTTGATATTTCTTTGATTTTTTATTTTTTTTTTCAACTTTTAGCAAAATATATATTATACATTCATTTTGGAAACATTTACAGCTACTAACTGAACGTTATTATTCTCTTTAGGAATTTTTGTCGAGTCTGGAGCCGGTTCCTTATATTATGTTTTTTTTTATTAATATAAGTATACAGGCTAGATTTCATGTATCTCGACTAATCTCACGGGTCCTGAAATTAATGACTATATAAGTCTCCGGTGGTTTTTAGAAGACTCGAACTCGTGATCATTAAAAAGCAAATTCAAAATCTGACTAATTGAGCTATCCCTTGAAATTCAACCTTATATTATATTATTCAACCATTTGCTAGATTTCAAAACCATCATCATCTGGAAAAATATTTCACGAAAGGAAGGATAATGTATGTGAAAAAAGAAATGGTTAAATAGGAAAAGCAAACAAAAAGATTATTCTCCCTTCCCTTCCCTGATGAATCTACGGAGGAAAATATAATTAATTACAAGCCGATCAAGCATGGAATCCACAACTGATAAAATCTTCCACTCCAAAAAGGAGAGGAGCTTGTTTACTAACTAAAGATCTTCGCAATAATCTATTCAAGGCTGTCAAGTGCCCTTTTTACCAGTCCCACCAAACTCAGCAACCCTTCGTAGCCCAATCGAATACTTCGGATCTCTACTTATTTGATATATATATATATATATATATATATATATATATATATATATATATATATATTACTCCTTCAAAGTGCAATAACCAGAGCACCAAACTCTCATGCTACTTGACCATGTTGGGTCGTGGAACCAAGTTGATCATTCTTTCCAAAATGAATCATCGATTTGTAACTTTTATTCAGGAAGATGAGCTATATATTGTATAATTAGTAGTGGGTTTATGCATACATTCATGGAGCTTACTTCTAATGAGTGGCAATTGTCAATTTCCATATGGATAGCTGTAGCATAATACACATTCTCCTTTTCCTTTGTCTAATATTGTTCTTTATTTTCAAGGAAAATGTTAAAATGAGATTCGTTCTTGCTTCAATGAGATTCATTGTAAGAAGCCAGCCACGTAAGGAAATCTTTATACTTTTCTAATTTTCCTTATTATTGTAAGAAGCCAACCACAATGATAAAACATTTCTCGAACTCATTATACGATGATGCTCCAGAATCTAATATGCTAGAGAATTTGAGTTTTTAAGTGTTCAGATAATGGATGATCACATATTTATATCAATCTTCTCTTCTCCAGAGCTAAGGGTCAAAAGAGTTGGTGGCAAAAGCCTAGATTCCTATAAAACAGTCCTTGTAAGTGGGATATTTAGGACCCTCTGATGGTTAAGTCAGTGGCTTTATAGTGAGGAGTAATAAATGAACATTAAATTCTAAGAACAAGAGTGTTCATTCTTAGTTCGTACATGATGAATGCTAAGAGCATATTGTAAGTGAGTGAAGATTGTGAACCTTTTACCTGGGTTATTTAGAAACTATTTATAACATTTATATCTTTAACTTTTTTCTTTTTGTTCGAGGGATCAAAAGTCTTTTTCTTATTCATATCCAAGTGAGGAAGCAGTTCCTTACATCAACATTAATGTTAATATAAGTGTCATTTTACACGGTATTAAATGTTGATAAGAGTATCACATGCCTATAGAGGACAACCCTACATCATTTTGTACATAATATTAGTTTTGATGAGATCAACCCTTCTAATCAATATTAATATTGATTGATGTATGGAGATGATTTTTAAAGGACTTTTTACACAGCTAGGGTGTATGGAGATGATTTTTAAAGGACTTTTTACACAGCTAGGGTGTATGGAGATGATAACCCTAGGTTCCTCTATTGTACGTTAGGATATAGGATGATCCAAGACCAAATGATGTTGAGTCTAGCGTCCTTCTAGGTCTAAAAGTGTCTGGGTCTAACGCGTAGCCGAGTCTAAAGGAGTTAGGTCTAGCATCTTGCCAATCTCACAAGCACTTAGACGTGGCACATAGCCGAGCCAAATGGAATTGGATATGGCACCTTACTTGACCCACAATTGTTTGGGCTTACTGCATAGCCAAGCCTAAAGGAGTTGAGTCTGACATCTTGTCAAACCCACAAGCACTTAGGCTTGGAATATAGTCAAGCTTAAGGGATTTAGGTCTAACACCTTGTCAGACCTACTAGCACTTAGCATTAGCATGTAGCCAAGCCTAATGGATCTAGGCCTAGCATCTTTCCAAACCCACGAGTATTTAGACTTGACATATAGCCTAGCCCAAAGAAGTTCGGTCTAGCATCATGCCAGACCCACGTGCGTTTGGGTTTTTTTTACTTTTGTTGAGCTTTTATGATGAGACGTCTTTCTCTCATCCCCTCTATCCATGGGCCTTTTGAGTTAATGGATTTTAGTACCGAATATGTTGATCCATCAGAAGCCCCTCAAGTCTTTATGTATTTAATACACAAAAATTTTGAAAATGCCATTTTTCTTTAATAAGAGATCTTTTAACTTCCATATGAGTTTTGTTCTATCCAAAGTAGAACTGTTAGGAGCATTATGATTGGACGTCACATCCTCATTGAAAGGGGTCTTCTTAAGAAACAAAACAGCAACTCACCTTTAATGTAGTAATTGAGCAAACTTCTAGGGATCTATGATGACATGATAAATCACCCATCCAACGATAGGGGTTATAAATTTTCTTTATAACCCTAGTCGTTTGTCTCCTTTTTTTCTTTTATTTTTTGTAGTTTTTATCAAATTGATTTGGAGATTTCATAAGTCACTCTTTCATTTTCATATTGCACATTTCCTCTTCTTTTTATAACAATAGACTCTCATAGGAGCAAGTTTGGTTCCATGAGTGAATGTATTATTAGTTTTAGTCTCAGCAAGAAACTATAGGGAGCAACAAGGAGCAGGGATCCATTAGATTAGGCCTCGAGTCTAGAGGTTGACCCTCAACATCCTCTCTTTATAGGGAAAGAGATAGTTCTTCCCATTAGAGAAGCTCTTTTTCTAATGCCTCAAGAGATTCTATAGAGGGAGAGAGGTTTCTTTAAACCCCTAAGGACGATGATTTAAGTACCTTGAGTATTAGCGAGTTGGCCTTCACTAACAAATGGCAACCTAAAGCCTATGTGGGTTAGTTTCCCTCCAGGAAAGAAAAGATTAGTGAGGAGACTTTGGCCTTTGCTCGAGGGCACTTTCAAATTGCAGCCCCAATATGAATGTATGACTTAGGGTACTCCTACCCTATTTGAGGGTTTATGAGTGACAAATTTGGGTATTATAACTTAAGCCCAGAACAACTGCACCCTAGTGCATGGGTGACATTGTCAGCTTTTGACAAGTTTCTTCAGTTTATCGACATCAAACCCACCATAAACCATTTTAGGGTTTATTACTAGTTGATCGTGAGTACTAACGATGATAACGACATCTAGTGATTTTTCATTTTTGCCAATAAATTTGCTGGAGCCATGAGAAAAGCTCTTCATGGCAAGCCCGTGTATCTAAAGAAATTGAGGGAGAGATATTGGTCATGAGATACACAGGGACAATTAGCCCTCGAGAAGGCATGCACCAAATTTAGGGTTGTTCCCACCACTTGAGGGTGCCTCCTCATGAGGTGAACAATTGGCCTCATCCGAGTTTAAGTGAAAAGGAAGCTCGTGCTTTTTGGCCTCTACCTCTATTGAGAATGAAGTCAATAGGATGGCCAAAGAAGAATACCAAGCATTGTTGCCAAGTATGCAACCTCTTTACCTTTTGTTTTTGTTCATCTATAGTTCATTTCTGATTTTTTTTTTCTATATAGCGTTGACAATCGAGAGAGGATGAGAGATTTTAGCTAGATCTCTAGCAGGAAGCTTCTCTTCAATGAGGGTGTCCTCATCTCTTGCAGTGATTGGAACAGCCATTGAAGAAGAAATAGAGCACGATCCTATTATGGTGAATGAACTCTCCATTCCTAAACTATTTCTGATGAAATAATGGTGATGGGCTAGTATTCCTTTTATAATAGAGGCTGAGGAGACTCATACTCTTTCATTTGAGGTCATGCATATCAAATTCCCTTTGAATTAATAACAGGTGTGACTGCTCATTTTAAAAGAAGAAAGGTGTCCACGCCTATAGAGATTGGCATTCGAGCTTTCGCAACAAAGATTTTTGTCCCTCTAATTTATTCTCTTATTATGGTCATGAAGGCTACAACTGTCGAGTCCTCTACTCTTGGTTAGGAGTTTGAAGATATTTTTCCTCACTTTTCCCTTGGTTACACTCCCTTGTATTTTCCTTATTTTAAATGATAAAAAGAGGCATGTCATGTAGGCTGTTATTAGTGAGAGGTGTGGGCTTAGCAAGACTAGCTTAGAAGTGGTGAGGCAACTAATGAGGATCCTCACCATTCCTTTAGACATTTTACAAATATCCAATAAGAGCTACAATTATCATTTGGCCTTGACTGGTCAAATGGCTTTTAATGTAAGCAATTTTCTTTTCTAACTTTTGTTTTGGCTTTGTGGTCATCCTTCCTGACATTTTGTTCTTGGCAAACTCTTATGGTGTGCTCACATTCCAAAAGGTGCTAGGTGGCTGGGAGGAACCATGTAAAATATGTCATCACCAAATATAGAACAAATCAGACTGCCCTTTTAGAGGCTTCGAGAGGAGAAAGTAGTTATGGAGGCCGAGCTAAGAAATCTCAAAATGGTATATTCTTCCTTAAATGGTGAGATGCAAAAAGTTACCCTTCATCTAGGCTCTACTGAGCAGTAACTTTACGAAGCTCTCCATGAAGTCACCATCTTGAGGCAGACTATCATGGAGTTGCATGCATCTAAAAATGTTATGTGTCTTGAGTTCCAGACTACCAAGAAGGAAGCCTAAAACTTTTGATCATCAACTCTTTTTTTACCTCAATTCTAAATTCTACCCTCTTTTAAGGACCCTTACTTGTCCATAACTAAAGCCTCCTTGCCCTTCAAGCATGATGATACACAGTGTCTCGAAGTCCTTTGGTCTCCCCTCATATTGGCCACCTCTTATTGGGTGAGGAATTTCAATATCAAGTTCTATATATTTATGATGGCGTTGATCTTGTGAATGAGAGGTTTTCTTATTATGGCATTGTAAGCGAAGGATATATCTATCATCATTAATGGTTGTTAAAGGGTGATGCATCTAGGATATGTACCAATTATAACCAAAAGCTTTAGGGTGCCCTTTACTGGTACCCCTAACCCTTCGATCCTAATCAAGGGATTTTTTATTGGGATCATCACATCCCTGGAAAGGATATTGATAGAGCTTTCATCATTCACTATTACCCTGTGGTTAGTTAGGATCATGGAGATGACTAGGGCGTTTTCATAGGGATAAGTCACCCCTTCTCCATCTTCTAGAGTGAAATTAATGGGATTATGCCATAGACTTTGTTGTCGAGCTGCTATAAGGACTTGCTTCCTATATTTCCTCTTGTTATTGAGGTGTTTCCTCTTGATGAGGTCCCTTCAAGATCACATTGATCTTCGTGAGAGTCTAGATGTGTTAGTGGGGCTCTTCCAAGGTTCATGTTGGCATTCCCCTTAATAAACTTTTTCAACTATCCCTTGGGTATCAACCTTTCAATCTCATTTCTTAGGGTGAAGCAATCTTCAATGTCATATCCTTTGTCTTTGTGGTAATGAAAAAATTTTCTAAAGGTACGGGTATGTGGAAATGACGCCATAGGAGATGGATATTAAACGTAATCCTTCTCTTTAATGGTCATGAACACTTTAGTGAGAGTAGCATTCAAGATAAAGGAATGCCTCCTTTTAATGAGATGAACATGTTCCCTCACCGACCTCTTTTGATTTTGCTTTGAGTTATTCTCCTTGTTGGGAGTGGAATGACTCCACTTGGAAGGCTTAACCTCCTGAACCTCCTAGTAAATATAAGGAGGCTTGTATCATAGAATACTGGCTTTCTTTACCTGGATATGGTTTTTTACGACCTGTTTTACCCTCATTAGGCTTCTGTGAGGGAGGGCGTATAGGTCTCTCCATATGAAGCATTCTCTTACTCCATTTATCAAAGCCTCTGAGGCTACTGACTCAATCAATTTTTCCATCTTTAGTATCTCTTTGTTAAACCTTTTCAGATATGCTCAAGTGGTTTCTCCTCATACTTGGGTTATGCTATAGAGTTATGTGGAGCTTTTTTTAGCAGGTATGTTAATGATGAAATGCAATACAAGTTTCGCATAGAGATCCTTGAAACCCGTGTGGAGTTTGGCTCTAAATTGTTGTATCATGACCTAGCCGACCTTCTGAAGGTCATTGACAGTATCTTGCACATGCCATCTCTATCTTGAATGACTAACTCTAGGTTGCCGCGTATGTTTTGCATATGCTCTCGTGGATTTGTCAGTTCATCATAGTTGTCTAGAGTCATCTTTTTGAAGATATAATCCTTGAGGACATGAGTGCCTAAGACCTGTTTGAATAAGAGGGACCCCTTTATCTCTTGGGTGCAATGTGCCACATCATAAAAATATCTCTTAGTCAAGCTTCTCCCCAATTTCTGCCTAGCTGGCTTGAGAGAGCTAAAAGACTCTAGCATGGGATGGTGAGATCGATAACTGAGTTTTTTCTCGTAGTAGCTAGAGAGATCACTTTTTGAGTGATAGCTTCTTGGAAGGTCTTGTATCGATGAGAGTGATCCCTTGGAGGGCTAATGGACTACTCAGTCAAAGGGTTCTCTACATCATTTTACTCTATTTCCTTTAGGTAAGACAATTGTCTTCTAGTAGAGATGACATCCTGTAGTTATGGGGCTAGGATAGAAGGAGCTGCCCTCAAGAGAGATACCTTTTTTGTTGGGGCCTGCTAGAGTGACGTGGTTTGGTGTTGCCCTTGGGATGCTAGGATGACTTAAGTGAGAGCTTACACCTGATTAATAAGTTGTTAAAAATTTACGAGAGCTAGTAGAGCAGATGTGCCAACTATTGCGAAGAGGTCTATAACATGCCCCAACCCAAAAGTTTCTTGATTATTAATCATTTATAGCAATTATATGTGTCTAAAATTCATTATAAAACCATAATTGATGGTTTTTTTAATAGTTTCTCATAGACACTATCAATTGATGATGCTCCAGAATGCAATATGCTAAGGAACTTGAGTTTTTTAGCATTCAAATAATGGATGATCACACGTTCAAGTCAATCTTCTCTTCTCCATAACTGAGGACTTAGAGGGTTGGTGGTAAAAGTTTGGATTCCTGCAAAATAGTCCATTTTGGTAGGATTTTCGGAACCTTCTGATAGTTAAGTTAATGACTTTATAGTGAGTAGTAGTACATGAACATGAAATTTTAAGAACAAAAATGCCCATTCTTAGTTCATATATGATTAATGTTGAGAACATATCATAAGATAGTGAAGATCATAAACCTCTTACTTGGGTCGTTCAGAAAGTATTTACAATTTTTATACCATGAACTTTCTTCTTTTTGTTCAAGGGATCGAAAGTCTTTTTCTTATTCATATCCTAGAAGGGAAGGAGTCCCTTACATCAACATTAATGTTAATGTAAGTGCATTCTTACACAACATTAAATGTTGATAGGACTATCATGTGCCTATAGAAGATGACCCTACATCATTTTGTACGTAATATTAATATCTCTATAGGATCAATCTTTATAATCAACATTAATATTGATTGATATATAGATGACTTTTAAAGGACTTCTTACACAACTAGGACGTAGGGAGATGATAACCCTAGGTTCTCCTATTGTATGTTAGGATATGGGACAATTCTATACCTAGGGATGTTGAGTCTAGCGTCCCTCTTGGTCTAAAAGCGTATGGGTCTAACGCATAGCCGAGCCCAAAGGAGTTGGGTCTAGCACCTTGCCAGACTTATAAACAGTTAGGCTTGGCACCTTGCCAAACCCACAAGCACTTGGGCCTGACACGTAATCAAGCCTAAGAGAATTGTGTATGTCATCTTACCAGACCCCCAAGCGTTTGGACTTGGCACATAGCCAACCCCAAGAGAGTTGGATCTGGCATCCTATCGGACCCATATGTGTTTAGGCTTAGCATATGGCTAAGCACCGAGAAAGGTGGGTCTAGCAACTTGTCAATCTTCTTTTCAACGAGTTTTGATCTCCGTTGACCTTTTATAATGGTCGTTTTTTTCTATGCCTTTCTATTCATGGGCTTTTTTAGTAAATAAATTTTAGTATTGATTATGATGATTTTAAAATTATTTGTATCTTATTCATTAATTAGACATCTTAGTTTATTGTGTCCCTTGCAACACCATCTAAACTTATAATGGTTTAAAAAGTAGAGAATCGAATATATTTTATCCTCTGAAACATTATAGTTTCACCTGTCTTTTTCTTGGCTAGTATATACATTTTGTTTACGATCTCCTTGTTAAATTGAGAAGCCAAAATAAAGTTTCTTTAAACGAAGAATCTTTATTAAAAAAACTTATATTATAAAGAATTTATTCTTATTACCGTAAATGCATTGCATCTATCCTGACATTTGCATCACATAAAGCAAAACATAGATCGATCAAATTTCTGTTTGTTATATATATATATATATATATATATATATATATATATATATATTATAACATAACATACTCTAAATGGTATGAGGGAATCATTGTTCCTCCACACCTATATCACTGTGGATTACAACAGTAATCCACAGTGATTCTTTCCCCTCTTTTTTTTTTACTAACTTTTCTTTTTTTTTTTTTTTTTAAATTACTTTTTTTTTCATCTTTCCTAATTTTTCTTTTTTTTTCATTTATTTTTTCTTTTGTTTTTTTCAAAATTATTTTTGTTGATTTTACTTTTTAAATATTGACCTGGTTAAAATTTTTGCTTTGTAATTTTTTCTTTAAAATACTGTGGATTGCTGAGATATTTTTTCACATAGTTTTTCTATTTTATTTCTTTATTTTTCAAAATTATATTTGTTAATTTTTTTTTAATATGGAGCTGATTGAGAATTTAGTTTTATAATTTGTTTTCTTTAAAACATTGTTGATTGCTACAGTGTTTCTCCGCATGGTTTTTTTTATTATTTTCTCCAAAATTATCTTTTTTTATTTTATTTTTTTAATATTGAGCTGGTTAAAAATTACATATATAATATGTGAGGAAATCACTGTAACTTTCCTCAAAAATTACTGTTGATTGCTATAGTGTTTTTTCCCACATGGTTTTGTTCTGTTTTTGTTATGTTTTTCCCTAAAATTATCTTTGTCAATTTATTTTTTAAATATTAAGCTGATTAAGAATTGCAATTACAAGTAAATACAAGTTTTTCCTTACAAAACACTATGGATTGATACAGTTTTTTCTCACATGGTTTTTTTCCAGTTTCTTTTGTGTTTTCTTTTTTTATAATATTTTTTTCCAAAATTATCTTCGTTGATTTTATTTTTTTAATATTGAGGTGGTTAAAATTTAACTTTGTAATAAAACTTAATCATGTGGGGAAAGCATTGTAGCTTTGCTCATAAAACATTGTGGATTGTTACAGTATCTCTCCGCATGGTTTTTTTTATTATAATTTTTTTCAAATTATCTTTTTTAATTTTATTTTTTTAATATTGAGTTGTTTGTTAATTACAATTACAAGTCATTACAAATAAGGCTAAATCATGTGGGGAAGCACTGTAGCTTTCATCACAAAACACTATGAATTACTACAGTGTTTCCAACATGATTTTTTTTTTCTTTTTTTGGTGTTTGTTTTATTATTTTTTTTCTAAAGTTGTCTCTGTCGATTTTTTTTTAATATTGAGCTGATGAAGAATTTAGCTTTGTTATTTTTTTTTTCTTTAAAACACTGTGAATTGTTGCAGTGTTTTCCCATGTGATTTTTTTATTATTTTTTCCAAAATTATCTTTGTCGATTTTTTTTTAATATTGAGTTGGTTAAGAATTATAATTACAATAAAGTTAAATCATATGAGGAAAGCGTTGTAGTTTTTCTCACAAAACACTGTGGATTGCTACAATATTTCTCTAAATGGTTTTTTAGTTTATTTTATTGGGAAAAGCGTTATAGTTTTCCTCAGAAAACATTGTCAATTGCTGCAACGTTTTTTCTCATGGGTTTTTTTCCTTCCAAAATTATCTTTGTTGGTTTTTTTAAAAATATTAAGTTGGTAGAGAATTTAGCTTTGTAATTTTTTTTGCTTTTTATTAACTGAAAAGCTAAATCATGTAGCGAAAGCACTGTATCTTTCCTCACAAAACACTGTAAATTGCTACAAATCATTTTGTTCGGTCTCTAAGTTTTTAATTACTAATATAATTTTTTTTTTTGTCATGAAATATTTATTTTATTATATTTTTAATTTTTATTATTTATCTAATACTGATTTATAATTATAATATAATCAAGTATATTTATTTTATAAACATGTGAGAGCATGCGTGCATATCATGTCGTGTAGATTCTATTATTGCTCAGAGCAGGAGACGGAATCTTAGAATTAGTGTCCCTTACCCATTTGAGAATAAGTCTATTGAGTCCACAAACCGTAATTTGAGTTTGATGAGTTTTGACCAATCCAATCAATCAAAACGCGGAGCAGTTTTTCCTCTTCAGTGAACTATTACCAAAATACCCTCAACAGACCCCATTAAAGAATACAACACCATGCTACTTCCTGTTCCGTTTTCATTAAAAAAAACCCAACTTTCCCTCTCCCCATCCCATATAACCCACCACCATCATTGCTCTTCCTATCAACAAATCATACTTGGGGGAGAGAGAGAGAGAGAGAGAGATTTGAATGGAAGGGGAGATGGGAAGGAGCGGAAGCAGCAGCAAGAAGAGGAAGATGTGGCTTTTTAAGAGGTTAAAGATGAAGGAATCTTGGAGATGGAGATTGAGGTTTTTGGTTTCTGCTTTCAAGTGGAAAAGGCTTAACATACGGCTTTCTTTGCTTGACGATTTGCTTTTCAAGATCATCTCTGTTTTAGAGGCTATTGTCTTGGTTATTACCTTGTGCTTCTTTTTTCTTTGTTGTGGCTGCCATTTTTGACATTAGTCTCTTTAATGTTATTTTGGTTCAAAAATTTTCTGTTCCATGTTTTCTTTTTTCTTTTCATAGTATGTATAGTTTCTTAAATCTTTGGAGGAAAAAAAAACAGGGAGAATTAGGAGGAACTGTATGTATTTACTTGTACGGTTTTTGTTTGTTAGTGCAAGTTGTTCATGATGGGAATTTGGCACAGCTTAAATTGAATTCTCGAATGCAATATTGAGTCGAATATATAGTCAGAATTCTGAGTTCGAGATGACAAAAACTAATTTGACACAGATTTCTGGAATGGGGACCAGTTGTTGTTAAGGTTTTTATTTTTTATTTTTAGTGAAATTTTCTTCTTACAGGGTTTTTTATTTGAGCATTCCTTATGTTAGTGAAGAGAAACAAGAGAAGAAGACTTGTCCAAAAGCAAAATTGAGCCGTATTTTAGCTAAATTTGAGCCCTTGGTTTCTGTTCTGCCTTGCAAGGTGAGGCTTTTGCGATTAGAGAGGCAATCAAGACGTTTGCAGATATACCTGTCGGTATTGAATTTGATGCTGCAATTATTGTTCATGCTGCTGTCCAGCAAAGTCTTTTTTTTTTAGCAACCATTTAAACCTGCAAAGATTTTAATCACCCATCAGGGATTTGATGTGAATTATATTGATTAAGAATAAACCACAGAATGAACAAAGATGATAAGAAATTATCTGGCGTTATGTCCACTTTGCATCCTTAATTTGTTTGAAAATAATAGTAATTGTTTACCGAAGAAGGAAGCAAATTTTGTTTCCCAACTAAGTACAGCCAAGAGACAGCCTGGGATTTGACTGCGGTACACAATAAACTTTAAAGTTTAGACACATCATGATCCTTCTGATTACGACCTCACCAATGTTCCAGGAAGGGATTTTTTTCCGATTGAGTTCCGGGAAGGAACTTGAGGTAATAAAAATTCTGCCCGGACATAATTTTAATGTCAACAGTCGACACCTATGAAGGATCACAATTGTCAACAGGAAGTTCTGAAAAGAAATGGAGTACTTCAAGACCAAGTGATGATAATTTTTAGGTGACCCAAGCCCCTTTGCCAGCGAGTTTTGTTCCACATTAGCACAACAGTCAAAAGTATTTCCCAAACAAGCTTAGCTTGTGTCGGAATGTGCATGGCGTTAAATAGCGGAATTGTTTTCTAAATTAAGGAGTGTTTCGAGATTAATTATAAAATTATAATTTAAAGAATTTGTGATCTAATATTATATTTATTAAAAAACATATTAGTCTGTAAGAGTTTAGATAAAAAAACTAGTTATGCAAGACGAAGATGCTTTACTCCTAGCACATCCTATCTATAATAAGTTACATTGTTGATTGATTGTTTTTTAGATCATGCTTTTATTTGTTAGTCTTATCTAAAGTTCAAGGCAGATCTTTTTTTATGAAGAAGTCTTTGCCTTATCAAGTTAAATCATAACCATTCTAGGACTCAAATTTTAGGATCGTATTTATTTTCTACTTTATATCTTTAATAACTTGGGATATACTTTACAATATAATTTTATACCCTCAAGCAATAAAGTCTACGGCTAATTCATAAGGTTTATTATTATTAATTCATTTAATTTTATATCGGGAGTATGCATCACGTTGTCAAATTCATACCCCGGATATTAATTAAACAAATCAATTTTTAAGGTATTTTTAAAATTTTGATCAAATTCTAATGGATAATCTTAAATTGTTTATGATATCCATTTTGCGTTTTTAAAACATGATGAGAACACAATTTTTGTTTTTTAGAAAATATGCATGAAAAAAAATTTAGAATTTGGTCATATGCACGAAAACAAAACATGTTTTTGTGTTTTTTAAATAGAGAAATCTTTTTAATCCTTTTGAATTTTTTTCGAAGTTTCAAGAAAAACTTAGTATTTTTAATACTGATTTTGTATCTTATATTGTAAGTTTACAGCTTGATATTAGGCAAAATTATTAGAAAAACATGCAAGGGACCCATAAATAATTTTAAAATGACCATTAATTTTTTTCAGAATTTTAAAAACAATTTAGAGCTTGTCTAGCAAAAACATAAAAATACATTTTAAATCAAGCAAGATACTAATTCAAAATAAGTTATTCTTTCACCATTCACCAACTTAACAATCCAACAAAACAAACAATCAAACCTCAAATCTTGTTAATTTCATGAATTATATTCAAATCGCATACTAATTCAAGCGAATCAACTCAAACTCAAATATAATTCATGCATCAACATTTAATGTCCAAAAAGCAATCACTCATAATAAAAAACACAAATAATCATATCATTTCAAAATAAAAAACACACATCAAACCAAATTAATTGTGTCCAATCAATCCAAAAACTATACATAATAATAAGCGTTATCTCAAATTTCACAATGTTTTAGCAATTTTATCAAAAACAAATATTTGTTATGGATCGACGTTTCGAGATGCTTAGCATGTTCAGAGCTAATGAAATCAATCTAGATGATCGCTGAAATAGTGGTGGCATATGTATCCACGCGTCGCCACTGCAGGAGGAGCGTGAGCTACTAGATTTGAAGCTCATTTTCCTCCTCTCTACTTCTGGATCGGTGGTGTGGCACACTAGTGTTGGAGGGAGGAGATTAGAGGACTTGAACTTTTGGCTTCCTTCTCTCTTAACTAGTTTTCTCTTTCATCTTTCAGCTTTGTTTCTTTCTCTATTTTTTGTTCTCTATCTTCTCTTTCTCTACGAGTTTGGATGTGCTCGTGATGACCAATGGTGGTGGAGTTGTTGTCACTGTTTGTTCGAGCATAGTTTTTGTGGACATTGTCATTAACACTAGCAGTTATGGAGAGAGTTCACAACGACAATGAGGTGACTACGTGAAGAGAAAGGTTGTGCTTGTATTTGTGTTAGTCTCAGTGGTGTTATAAATAAGTAGACAGAAAAGGAAGTTAAGAAGCTAGAGTTGTCGGGTCTACCACGGGTTAGTTAAAAAATGAAGTTGGTGATGTCAGCTGTTAGGTTGGGTGGAGAGTTATTGAAGGTTATTTCTTGGCTCTTGGGTGGTGTTGGCATTGTTACTATCAATGGGTGATATATTTTGGCTTGAAAAATTAATGGAGATAGGTTGGTTTGTGTAGGTCTTAGTGTCTAGCTTCTAAGATTGAAGAAAGACACAATATATATGGTTGGTAGGATTCAAGTGAAAGAAGATGGTAAGGTTGTGATGGTTGGTAGAGGAGCTCCTGGCTGGTGTAAAAAAATAGAGGAAGGTGAAGGGTCATTCTTGGTATTTTATGGAAAAGAAAGACAGGTTGATGTTTTCAATTAGTGGTGGTTGTTTATGGTGGTTCAATATCGAGAAAAGGGTGGGGAGATGGAACTATGGATAGCGAAGGAGAGAGTTTGTGAGTGATAGTGTCATTTTTTATTATCGAGAGAGAGGGAGAGAGAGAGAGATAGGTTATGATGGTTTGATAGCACTGAAAATGGTTGGGAAAGTTTCAGTTGGAAGTTTGGGTGTTATAGCTTTTGTGTGGAGGTTATCCTTGCTAGTGGTGATCTAAAAGTTGAATGGTTGACTGTTATTGGTGGCTCTTGATGGTTGGTTGCAAGCTGATGTTGGGTTCTTTGATGGCTAATAGGGGGATTGTTACAAAGAGAGTTTGATAATGATAGGGTTCTTTCTTATATTGAAGGTGGTAGCTGGGTTTAGGTTTGTTTTTTCTTAAGTTATTATTTTTTTAAATTTGCTTACTGATTTTTTTTAGGAAACATATAACAACCGATTACAGGAGAGATATGAAGATGATCTTTTGACCCATATAAAACTCGATTCGGATTTATGGTTGGAGGAGACTAGATTGTCAAGTGGACCCGATAAAAATCAGGTTTACGGTATCTCAAACACTACAACCGAGAATATGATAGCAAGTCATAGTGTATCAACCATTGGTTTCTCGCAATCGGGTTCAAACTCCTAATCTTCAGTCATCCTGGCAATTGAATGAGAATAAGTTGAAGCTCAAATGGTTCGGCTTAATGCTAAGATGGTCCAATTTATATCTGAGATAGTCAAACTTAAGCGATTATATGAAGAACTGTTGTCAAAACTCACTGGTACATATAGTCTACCTCGTCGCCCAGCTGGTCTCTACAAAGATCCACCTTATCCTCCTTCAGTTTATGTCCACTAGATAAATTGTATTCAATAATATTTTTTAAATTAATAATAAAATTTTGGTTTTTTTATTTTGTTTTTATTACTTTTTTTATTTATTTTAATTTTTTAAAAATATTAAATATAATATTGACAGATTTACCAATTAAATTTGAATCATAGACAGAATGATCAACGGAATAAGTCTCTCAAAAAGTTCCAGAGAGTTGGAAACAAATTACAGAACTTTGCCACTGACAATTACAGACAGAATTACCGACAAACTAGGTCCTTCAAAATGTTCTAGAGTTCAAGAGAAATTACAAGACTTGCCACTAACAATATATTAATCTCCAACGAGTTAACTTCATCGGTAATATAAATTCAATCATTGATGGAATTACCAATGATCTATTCTATTGGTAATATGACATACAGACACGACCAAAAGATTGATATCTTCTCCCAAGTGTAGGAGTGTCAAAGTAATAAATAACCCGGCAAGACCGGGGTCGAACCACAGGAAGGTTAATTGTATAAACTAAAAATTAAAAAATAGATAATAACAGAAAAGGAGTTAAAGATAGCTTTGAGATGTGATATTGATATAAGGATTAAACAAGGATAAAATAATTGTCAAGGTTAGAGAATCCACTAATGGTATTTCAAACAAGTATAGTATAAATTCTTTTTATTACTCAACTGGAAACCACACACAAAGGAGGTTCCAATCGGATTATAAATTGTTAACATGATTACATTAGTTATCTTATTCGAATATAATGCTAATACTTGTAATTGTTGTCGGGTATTCATGATTATAACTTATGTTAACAACAAATCAAGTTCCTTTCATAGCACAGGTGTCGGCTATACCATATGATTGGACTATGAAAGTACCAAGTATTTGTTGTACCAAAGGTTATACAACATAAATCTAGATTAACCATTTAACAAGCAAGGTATTAAAAGTGAACAAGATAACAAATACAAAACATATTAGTATCAAACATTAAAGTCCATGTTGAGTTTATACTATACTTATTCTTACACCATTAGTGTAACCTTTTCACCTTGACATAATAAACTTAGCTAAACATAATGAAAGAGAAAAACATAAATAAACAAGATAAGAACATAATTATGATGAAAAGCATAAATAAGATATTAATGACAGAAAACTTAAGCATTACAAAAATATAAAGAAAGAGAGTAAGAATATGATCTTGATCTGAAAACCAAGATGCCTAAATGCATGGCAAATGCCTCCTTTTATAGGCTAAAATTTGAAACTATTGATTTGATGACTAATTGTTGAATGGGTGGCCACATCTTGAGTTGGTGACAATCCTTATCTTCTTGTCTAAACAAAACGTCATTGCTAATGTCAGAATTTGAACAGATTATCCTCATGAAAGTTCTAGGAAATTGTCTCAGCTTTCTAACAAAAAAAATCGATGCATTTGAACTTCTAAAACTCGAGATATAAGCTGAACATTGAACAGTATCTGGGCTGCAGGACAGATTCTGACTTCTCCGTTGTTGCTAAGATTTGGACTTTCAAACAGTAGAATTGAGTCTTGGACTCCTCATGAATGTTTTAGGCCTATGTCTTAGCTTTCTAGCCATATAAACCAAATTGAAATCCAAGATCTACAACTCCAAATATGACCCAATGACTGAACAATGTTTCAGTTTAGACTAAACTAGCATCTCTTTTCTAAACTTAACCCTCTCTTTGTCTTCTCAATTTCAGTAGTTGAACTCATCAATCAATCCTTTGATTTATATGATAGACCTGCATTTAAGATGAACATTTACCATAAATTAAAGGTATCTTATATTATTAGACATGTTATTATAAAATATGCTCTAGTTAAGGAGTTATTGATACTTTAAGTGCAAAATGATGATATGAAACCTTGATAAAAATGCACTTTTAAGTACTAATCACATACTCATCGATGGAATTACCGTCAGAATGATGCCTGTAAATTTTTTTTATTTGGCATGTTTTTTTCATCAGTAAATCCATCAATAATTAAATTACTAGCGGAATGACCAACAAATTATAATTCACAGATAATATGACTAGTTATCATCTGTGATTTCATAGATATATTTTTTTCTAATAAAATTAGCATTTAAATACCGACATAATATTTCTTCAATATTATGCAATATTATGGTTGTAGTTTTTTGTTGCGGTGGAGATCAAATGGGTTGAGCTTCGGGCGGCATTGAGAGGAGGGAGAAGGAAGGGGAAGAAAGAAGAGAAGGGAAGGGGAAAAGAAATAGGGAAAAGGTTTATGAAATTTGGAATTGGGTTGTCGCATGTGTGCTCGACCAGTGAAAATGCATGTTTTTATAGGTCATCTGTATAATACATGCACGAGCCATGTTGTTGTGCTAAACTGGACAATATTTTTTTTCTATTCTTCGTAGATTGGGAAATACTTTTGACTGTTGTGTTAATGGGAAAAAAAAATCTCCTTTGCCAAAATCTCCTAGTTGAATACAAGTCCCTGGTGTTCCTAGTAGCCTTTAGCTATCATCTAGAAACTAATAATGACAATGGACGTGGTCAAGAGATTTAATTCGTGTTGGTTCAACCATTCTGCTTTGCCACTCATTATGTATGTAGGGAAATTAAACTATAGGCAGAGGTGGTCGAAACATTAATCATTTCAAGGATGAAAAGACGAGAGCACCTTAGTACTGAATCAATCTGGTTTTAGTTCGAGTTTCATAATTTTTAAAATAACTAGAAGTTTATATAGTTATTAATTTTAGGACTCGTGAGATTAATCAAAGCACACATAAACTAACTCGAATATCCACATTAATTAAAAAAAAAATTGAATGCGTCATATTCATTAATTCCTCATTTTTCAATTTACAGTGCTTTCATTCCCAATAATCATGGAAGTTTCCTGCAGGTCTAATCTTTCTCAAGAGTTTTTTTTTTTTTTTCTCAAGCCTCCAAGGAAATAATAATAATAATAAAAATCACATGCTCCTAATTTCATACATAACCTGGTAATAATATTTATACATGTACGAGTTAAGAGAACTATTCCCCCATTTATTCCAAAGCAAAATGTTGCTAACTCTCTAGGATTATAAAACTCGGCCCAACCCGGCAAGTCTACCCGATAACTGGACCGATCCAGATTTAATAAAAGACCAACCGGGACAACAGCCCTGCAAAACCCGATCGACCCGACAGGTCAACCCATGACTTGGGTGACCCAGGCGAACCCGGACGAGACCCAGTTTTTAAAAAAATATATATGTGGGATTTAAAACCCATTAGTATATATAATTTATGTTCTCAAGAAAAAAGTTATGTTTTTTCAATATGAGATAAAAAAATAAAAAACTTTTTGTTTTAAATACTTCAACTTAAAGGGATAACATAGTATCTTTTCAATGTGGGATTCGAAGCCCTTTCGTATATATACTCTATGTTCCCAAGAAAAAAGTTATGTTTTTTCAATGTGGGATACAAAAGTTTTTTTGTTTAAATACTTCAACTTAAAGGGATAATATAATATCTTTTCAATGTGGAATTCGAAGCCCTTTCGTATATATATTCTATGTTCCCAAGAAAAAAGTTATGTCTTTTCAATATAGGAATTTAAACTCATTAGTATATATACTCTATGTTCCCAAGAAAAAAATTATTTCTTCAATGTAGGATAAAAAAATTTTAGTTTAAATGCTTCAACTTAAAAACTTAACATAATATCTTTTTAATAAGAGATAAAAAAACTTTTTAAAATATTCTTTTAAACTTCATTATTTACAATATGTATAATTTATATTTACATGGATTTTTTCTTAATTTTTCATATGAAATATTAAAGTTTTAAATATTTTTTTATTTTTTCAGGTTGACCCATGAAACCCGAAACCTGACTCCTTGACCGGGTCAACTCCGAACCGGATTTAATAACTATGCTCTTTATGACTTGATCTTGTTGGAGAACACACGTGACACGTGTGTGCGCGTGCGTGCGTGTGGAGGAACACATGCAAACAAGCAATTCCTTTCTAAACTGCTCTTTTTCCAAATTACAATACTAGATAATTTATGAAAGATTAACTGTATCATTTTTACGCTTATTTCAACTGGATAATAAATAAACTGCAATTGGATTGTGATCTGCTACTTGGCACGTACAGCCACAAGAAGAAGAAAAACCATCATTGATTGATTAATAAGCCCTATGCATCTACATCTTCTTTCCCTTTATGGTGTGCAAATGGCTCCATCTCCAAGCCACCATCCTCCAGCGATGAGTGCTCCCAGCTCGAGAAATGATGGTTTCCATGCGACGAATTGTCTGCTGATAACATATCCGCTATACTGATCCCATCTTTAGAACCAACATATTGTTGCACCACAAGAACTGAGCCTTGTGCAAAACTTGATGTAATTAGCAAATCCCCAATAGGCCCCAGTTCTGGGTACTCGCACCAATCTGCCAAGCTTTCTGTGAGAGGTGAGACTATCCCTTCCCCTCTCCCTACAACATAGAGGTCATATATGTGATGCATTTCTTGTAATGCTAAAACTATCTCTTCATCGTTGTTCACTACCTTCTCTTGATAACTTACAAATTGTTCTCCTGCGGTCTTAAGCCTGAACTCGTTCACGTACTCATCGTCTAGTTTTCTGTTACTGTCGACATATGTAATGGATGTTAACATTTTGTGTGCCTCACCAACTGGTAGTATGTCTTTTGGTTGAATTTCTTCTACTTGATCTCCTGGAAGAAATCTCACTACTGTTAAACCAATCCCTTCTGTCCCTCCCATTCTCCATGCATATGCTAGAGCTTCACGGTCATCTGGTCCTCCAACGAACAACATGAGTATCTGGCGCATAGTGAGACTAGATTCTCCATTTTCGGAAACCCCGAATCCCCTGTCAACAAAAATCCCAACTGAGCACGGCGCATTAGCCAACACATTGAGGTTTACACCTCTAAATGAAGTGTTATCCTCAGCTTCTAATTTCCCGTCCTTAGATGGTAGCTTATGGAACGGTATGACCAAAAGAGATGTATGTTTTTCCTCAGCAAGACTGCAAATATCTTCATGCATGGAAGCATGTGGGGACATTGCGGTAAGGGCGTGGATATTAACGTTGTCATTTAGAGTCTGGTAAGTTTCAAGTGCAGTAACTATTTTTTCGGAATGGGAATTTTTGCGGCCATGTCTAGAGTAGCCACCGGACTTGCCGCCCGTGCTGTGGACAATGAGCATAGCAGAGGCACGGCCAGTGAGCTCAAGGACGTGGAGTGCAAAGACAGTGAGAGGAGATTCTCTGGTAGCATTGGACGAGTCTATGAGGCTAATCATGCCTGATACATTGCGGAAATTCTGGAAGCATGCTAGGATTCGTAATTCACCATCTTGTCTTCCTTTCTGTATTGTCCTTCGCTTGTAATTGGATAAATGTTTTGCGGGGCGGTAAATGGAGGCTGTCACAGGAGCCACAACCCCCGTCATTAACAAAATGGCAATCGCCATCACTGTATAATCTCGTTTATTCAAGAACTGTAACACAATTAGCATTTATATTGATTAGAGCCAATTATTAATATAGCGATCATGAAATGTCCACATTTGTAAACCATGGCATGAGTTTGTGATAATAACTAAACATGTAAAACTTGGATGTGAGAGAGAGAGAGAGAGAGATTACTTCTCCGCTGTTGCCTAACTGAAGGATCAAAATTGCCAAGATGCCTTTGGTATTCAACACTATTCCAAGAGAGAAACCATCTCTGGTTGGCACGTTTTCGTAATAAGAAACAAGGAGAGTGCTTAGAATCTTTGCTGAACAAGAAAGTACCACAACCACCGACCCTATTGCCAAGTGAGCCTTTTTATCAAAAAGTGACCAAATATCTATTCTGATTCCACAAATCGTGAAGAATAGAGGCAACAAATACCCCGTCACAAAGTCCTCAAATTTGTCTAGGAACGCAGCAGCTAGAATTCTATTCGGCATGATAAACCCGAAAATAAAAGCCCCAACAATGGAGTTGGTCCCGAGAATATCAGTAACAACCGCAAATGCAGAAATCGAAACCAGAACAAAACATAGATAATTCTCACTATAGTCGTTTTCTTTAGATGTTTTGCGGATTATGATGGCCAGAGCCGGGCGGACTACGAAAATGCAAAACAAAGCGAAACCAAAAGTTGAAAGAACTGCTACTGAGGCACCACCACTCGTTTGGTTAGAAAATGCTATCCCGATAATAACAAGAATCCAAGAAATCAAGTCAGTGACAAGAGAAGCTGACATGGCCATTCTTCCAATATCCGAGTGGAGTAGCTTGACATCATTTAAAACTCGAGCAACAATAGGGTAGCCTGTGACTGCCAGTGACAAACCTACGTAGACGCATCCGGTTGGATTATATCCTCCTCCGGGGACTTGATTCATGAGGAAGAAAAGGCCAATTCCCATAATGAAAGGAATGAGGACTCCTGCAATAGCAATATGGATCGCCTTCTTGCTTGTCCGTGTTAAATTTTCAATTACAGACATGTCAAATTCTAAACCAATCAAAAACAAGTGGCAACACAATGCCCAATATGCCACTGTTTCAACTGTCACGATGCTTCTCAAAGGGAACATATCGCGAAACTTAGGGAACAGACTCAACGCACTTGGCCCCATCAGCACACCACCCTGCAATGCATAATTAATTATACCGCATGAGGGATCGATATATAGAGTAAGAAATTCAATACCTAGCTATAATCCATCTTGAGATGCATGTTCTGAACCAGTTTCCATTTCTCAATTAAGTTCACTCCATATATAATTTTCAATGTTCATGCATGGAAACTGTTTGAAAATTAAGAATGCATGCTAGAGGATAAAGTTGCATTAGTGATTAATGCCTTGTGTGTGTGTGTTGCTTACCAGAAAATCTGTGACGATTCGAGGAACGGCCAAAGGTCTCAGGAGGTAATAAACAGCACGAGTGACGAAGATGGTGGCGGCGAGTTGCATTGCCAAAAGAGGAAGGGATTGAGTCAAGGGATTTTCGGATTGCCAGATTCCATGTTCAGCAGTGATATTCACGACAAAACAAGGTTTATTTGATGCATTTCGTACATGATAAAAATTTTGCAGTTCATTGAGATCCATTTAGCTTTCGTAGATAAATTATTCTTTGTTTCTGATAGGCAAATGATTGAGCAAGGGACGAAGGAAACTATCTAAAGAAGAAGAAAAGAGACGGATAAGTTTTGACAAAGTCGTCATGGACAAGTAAGAAATCATTGGTAGTCCCCTGTATCTGAGGTAGCATTTAGCTTCTTTTTTGAGGTGATAATTTTCTGTCAGTGATATTGTTGGATTCTGTTGAAAATTACCTCGTCATATCATCGCTGTTCAACTCAGCTGCATGTCTATTTCTGGGATGCCAACTCTGTCATCGTCTTAATTAGTGCGCAAGGATCCTGTCAATGCCGTCATTCCACAAATTGAATCTATTTTCTTACTCAATATTCAAGACCCAGAGGCATTATATGTGAGAATTGATTGGATCCTTTTCACAAACTGATCTAACAATGAATATTAAAGATCAAATAAAACCAATCAAAATTATAAAACCCAGGTATTATTATATTATTAAGTGGTGGACCAAGACAAACTCTTCAATACAGCAAAACTCATTGAACTGACAAAATGCATGCATGTATCCATTAATTCTGAATTGTAGGATGAAACTCAAATACATGCATGTAAGCAATTGTATTACTGATGTGACTTGAGAATTTACAAAGAGACCTGTATATATATGCTACAGGATTTTACAAGGCATTTAGACTACCGTCCGTGAAAATCTGTTTAGCAAACAAAGCCAAATTTTTGAACTATCAACGAAGAGCTGGGACTTGCTGTTAAACAATATTTCATTTTTTTTATTTTTACATATTATGTTCACAGTATTTCAAAAAAATAACTGTTAACATTCCAGGAAAAAACCTATAACATTATTTAGCAACCATGAAAAGATTGAACAGTAATTAAAATATAATGGTAAGCTTATACTAAATACTGTAGAAATCTCGCATGTGTGAGTAAGGAGGAGCATTCAAGACAATGAGATGCAATAGCAATCAGGAAGGCAGGTTCATTAATTGTGCATTATTGAAGAAGGCTGTTTTCTCAATATTTTTTTCAAGCAGAGCCACCTCCAAGCCATTCTTTAAGTGCTTTTTCTTTGGCAAACCCATTTTTCAAGTGTTAATTGATCATCACGGCCACAGAATACTGCAAAATGGGGCATCAGAAACATCATGTACCCATCTAACCAATTGCTGATAACAATGGAGTCCACGCGCGACTCAACCAATGTGCTTGGTCTGGTCTGGTCTGGTCGGAGCGGGTTTTTGCAATTATTCCTTAAATTTCGATAGCCTGAACAGGTGATGCGCGCAGCTGCTATTGTGATCAATATTGCCTCCTCTGCAGATTGGCGAGGCTGCAATCCTAAGATGATTTAAAACTATAATAACAGTAACCTTAGAACACCTTCCCCGTCTACTTTCTAGCCGAGCGACCAATCAAATCGAGAGGAAAACATGGCAAAGCCTTCAGTGCGGACCTCTCTGCAGACTTCTGTAAGATCCTCTATTCAACGGTACCTTTTTTGTCCAATCTATTTAGTTGTTGCTAACACGTTCGATATAATTTTATCACAACAAACTTGATTAAAATATCCAGAACAAAAGATGTTAATGTTGCGGAACAAAAGATGATTTGAAGCCTATTACAAAATAAAAGATGAAGCTAAGAAGATGAAGCCAAAGTAAAAATAGGAGTTAAACACGTTTGCAACTTCGCAAATTTTTATTTAATTTATCACAACTCTCCCTAATGTCAACAAAATTACATATAAATAATAAAACCCATCATAAATCATACGACGTGTGAATAATGTCTCGGGTCTGCTATACCCATCAACTAACGTTTAAGAGGGAGTAGATATAGGTTGGAAGAAAATTTGCATATAAACAATAAAGACCAAAGTAATGCATAATGATCCAGCTGTCTAATCTGCGTTGTGATCACCTAGATGCAATTGCAAGGTAGTAATTTACACGAGAATGATAAACAAATGGGCAATTTCAGAGGAAAGGAGAACACAGAAGTGGTTTGAAAGTAGATATACATTTTTTCCCTCATGCACTCCTAGTGAAACAACGGTTTTCAAACACAACCTTGAACTCTACTCGTCAAACTCAGAGGCATCCTCAGGGTCTTCATCTTCACCGCTTTCCTGCAATAAAATACTTGTTTTAGGAAAACCATATGAAAACAAATTGCAATTGAAACACAAATGGGTATTAAATTTAATAACCAGCTCCCCAATTTCAGAGGAAATAATAACGAGTTCACCTTTCTCTTGATATATTCTGACGTGGCTCTATCAAACTCCGCTCTCTTTTCTGTGGCTATATCATAATATTTAACCTTTTCCTGTCACAGGTAGGGAAGAAAGTTAGAAAGTGATTCTGATGTCGAATTTCCTTATGGATCTTCTATATTTGAAGATTTTAACTAGGAATAAAATCAGATTATGCTGTGGATGAAGTTCAGGTTTGATAGCTGGATTTGGATCAGAGTTGAAACAAAAGAATGTAGAGTTGATTGCGAGTGATGTTAGGATAAATGATAGAAGAATGCAGCACACAGAAGATCAGAGGAACGAGGACAACAGTGGGCAGACATGCATCAAAGTGAAGTTTTCAGATTATACAAATGTTTTTCATTTCGTCAAAAGCATGTTAAGATGCAAAGGGGTTGTGGTCAACAGCACCAATAAACCACTGAATGAAACCAGCAATACTTTAATTTTTCCAAGACACTAATGGTACCAAAACGTTAATGTCATAAACCAGCAGTTCTTAGCACCCACAAAATTCACATCAAAAGATAGTTCCTACTGAGAAGCTAATCTATCTGTTTATGGAACATGGAGGCAGTTTTTTTATAAACTAGGACTTAAAGGAAAGCTATGAACTATGATGAACAAACCTCATAGGTCATTGTTTTCCACTTTTCTCCGCATGCCTTGCCAACCTGAAAAGGAAAAGATTATGCAGTTCATTTTCATGCTAATTACTAATAAGAGAAAGTGGGCAAGAGAGAGAGTGAGGCAATTGAATTTACTAGCTATATAGCATATATATGTACCTCACGCATTGACTTGACATCTGGATTCTGCTCTTGGAATTCCTTGCGGAAATCCTCTCTTTAGGAATCAAAGTAAAATTCAATTACCAGGGGGAACATGAAAATTTTTGGCATTTTTAAAATAGATCAAAGACAAATCCTATAAAGTTTATAGAAACAAGTTCAAGTGGGCAACACAGAACATTTTCCATAACTTTAAAGTTAAACGTGACTTTCATGCTTTAAAAACCAATAGTAGTAATAATAATAGGATGTAAAGTGAACAATAACAAATTAAACTCCAGGTTTTTGCAGGGACGCGAGATGAAATCCAAAGATCAAAGTGGCAGGATTGGTATTAATTAATACTGCTGAAATATCTGTCCAGCTTGGGCAAGACTAAAAACAATGAAGTAATAAATTTACAAGCAACATCATGGACCTATGTTCATAGTTACTTGGATCACTCTGCATGGAATTTACCCTTATGGTTGAACATATTGACACAAAAGCGGCTCACTATGAAAGTCCACATATTAGCAGTAAATTTATGCGGAAACCGACTGGAGAAGAAATAAAAAACCAAGCAAATATGGGCATGCGTGTTCCTTATCTCCTCTTGTTAATATGATTCAATTTATTGTAATCCATATCTATACTGAATCTAAAAATACTCCCGTTCAAATTGCAAGGATGAAACAGAAGACAAGAGCTTATTCAGACATTAATATCTTGGTGTCTAATTGCATCTTTCATTTTCCACGCAATAAAAGACTTGGAAGTAGCCCCATAGCCTGTGAGCCTGCTAAAAGATGGGGTTGTAACAACCACAAGCATCAAGAGAACCAAACAAAATCCTACCAAAAAAGAAAAATAAAATAAAATAAAATAAAACTTCCATCAATTAACTCATTCCAATAATGTTGGCAACCAGCTTCAACCAACTGTTAGGATTCTCATATAGTTGCTGAGCAGCCAACTCCTAACCATGCCTAATTAAAAAGATGATGACAAGAAAAATAACAAAAAAGTTAAGAATTATAAATAAATAAAAGCTCACTTACAAGAAGTAAAAGAAAGCAGTTGGAGGTTTCTTGGGCTTTTTAGCATCAAATTTCTTATTTTTCTTGGTCTTCGACTTTGGTCTCCTCTCATTCTCACTCCTAACCACTCTCTGTTGCCGTGTAGACCTCTTTGTGATCTCATTGGACCTTATCCTCAACACCATTTTTCCCCTAGAAAGAGAGAAGAAAAGCGGGAAAAAAAAACATCAATATTACAACCAGCAAATAACTCCATTGACACAGTAAAATATAAATACATATATATTGTTCACAGAAGAAGTGGGTTTCCGAAAAAAGAGACCCAAAACAACAAAAACCACAATAATTAAAAAAAAAAAAGAGTTCAAGGGTTTTATTAGCAACGAAACAAAGAAAATGTAAAAGCAAAGCAATGATGCAAAAGAAAAGAGAAAAAATAAACAGTGAGAGAGGGAGGTGAGAAAGTGGGTTTTACTCTTTAGAGACTCTTTTAGAAGAGGTCGAGGAAGCTAAGGAAGAGGAAGAGGAAGAGGAAGAGCGACATTTCTTGGATTTTGAAGCTTTCTTTGCCATTTTCTTCGTTTATTTTCAGGGTTTTGTTCCTTTCTTGCCCTTTCTCGTTATGCTTGCTTTCTTTTAGCCTTTTAGGTTTGGCTTTTTTTATTTTGACGATTTGGTCGTTCTTTCAGTAGATGAAAACGCTGCGTTTTCGTACAGATTTTCCCTTTCATTTTCGGGCAAACCTTGTAAAAGTCCTCAACCTACTGTGGCAGTATCGATTAACGGTTGTGTGGAAGGTTTTTATGGTTATTTTTTAAAATATATTTTGTTTAGAAATATATTAAAATAATATATTAATTTTTAGAAATATATTAAAATAATTTGAAAATATTTATTTAAAATAAATAAAAATTAATTTTTAAAAAAACACTTTTAAACGTAAAAACAAGGACTCGATCTATTTTTTTATCTTGATTAAGAAGTTGTTTGTTTATGTTTATAATTGTGTTTAAAAGGCTTGAAAAAACTTTAAATTAATATTTTATAATAGTTTTGTTGTGTTAAAAATAAAAAAAATATTTTAATATATTTTTAAATGAAAATTATTTTTTAAAAATATTATGCACCATAATACTAAACACACACTTAAAAATAGTGTTTAATGTTATTATAATAGTTGTTTTCAAAGTGTTTTTTTACTTTAAAATATATTAATATTTAAAAAAATTATTTTTTATATCAATATATTAAAATAATTCAAAATCATTTAAAAATAAATTTTTAAAAAATCACATGATGGAGCATAAACAAAATCACCAATCAAATCCGTTAAAAAATTGGTATTTTTTCAAGAGGAAAAACCCGCAAATTCCCCAAACTGTTGCCCTCACGTAATAAAAATGCAAGGGTGTAAGCAATCGCATATAACTTAAAACTAATCCAAAAACAAAAGATCTGAATCACAACAGTCTAACGACTTAATTTTCACTTATGATAAACTAAAGCAACTTTAACTTGTCCACGATGACACATACACTCTTTTTTCTTTCTTTTTTTTGATTCGAGGAAACCTCACCTCTTTAGAAAACGCACTTTGTGGGTCGAGGTAAGGGAGTAAAACCTCGACTGTCCCAGACTCTTACAAGAGGTGCACGCCCTGACTCGAACTCGAGACCTGCTATGTAGATCTCAAACCCTTTGTCATCACACTACACCCCTTGGGGACGATGACACATACACGCAACATCAATGTTTCCATATTTTATTTTATTTATTTATTTTTTTTAAAAATTAATTATTATAGAACAGCCACCCTTTCTTAACAAGAGTTTCATGCATAATAAGTGATTAAGATTAAAAGATTTATTTTTCTTGTAATTTTAATATAATAATTACTAGAAACTTTCATGATTATTAATTTTAGAATTCGTGAAATTAGTTGAGGTGCACGCAAGCTAGCCCGGATACCCATGTTAATAAAAAAAATAATTCTCTTAGAAAAATAGCAATCATGTGAGCTCAACGTGATTTCTTAACATCTTCATTAATTAGAATTAATGGAAGTATTTAATTGGGAATTCATTGATAAATCGGGGATGCAGTTGAAACAAAGAATACTTAGTTTATCATTCAAAGTAGTTTATTCTTTGATAAATATTTGTGTGTGTGTGTATATTTTTTAATCATTCATTAAATATATTTCTTGAACTATTGATCTTTTAAAATAAATTCATTACTGAGTTTATCTTTTAATTATTTATATTTTTCTACGCAGGAGAGTTAAGATAAAAAAAAAATTAATATCTATATGTAGTTAAGTTAATATTTATTTTTGCATTGGAACTTTCAAGCATTATATATATATAAATACACACACAAAATCAATGAGGAATAAACTATTTTCTTGCTCCAACACGAGTAACACAGAGTGTCATCCTTGGAATTTTAGAATATTTAAAAAACGTATTTGGTTTGGTTCGGTTTTGATTTTATAAATTTAGAACAGAAAAATCAAAAAATCAAACTAACCGGAAAAAAAAAACAAACTCAACCAAAATCAAGCCCATTAAAAAAATAAAAAAAAAACCCAAAAAAACAAATAGCTTTTTATTTTTAATATAAAATAACTGAACCGAACCGAATCAAAACTGGTTGGTTGAGTTTCATTTTTAATATGAAATAATCGAATTGAACTTAAATCGGTCGGTTTGAACCGATTTTAGTTCAGTTTTGATTTTTTTATATATTTTATAAAATTTTGATTTGATTGTTTTCATAGATAAAAACCGAACAAAAAATGATCACCTCTATTTTTCAACAACAACAATAACAATTTTTCTTTTTTCAATCTTTTAATAAGATATATAAGATTAGGTTTGGTTGGCTTTATTCTTTTTAGGTTCTTTTTAAAACTAGTTTTTTTTCTTGGTTTCATCCCTCAATATTGGATTTGTTTGAAATTGATATTTGTTATTTTTTAAAAACTTTTTATATGAGATTATCCTGATATTATGCCTCGAGTATTTAGCAGGTTCAATAGGGTTGATTCGAGCATTTTTTTTCCATTTTTTTAATTTTACTTTTTTGATATTAGGTTGATTTAATAATTGAGATTGATAATTTTATTTAATATGTTTTTGACGAGGTTCTTTTGATTCTATGATTAGGTTATAGATTTGGCGTGCTAACTTGAGCAGAATTAGGTCAATTTTTAATTTAAATTGTATTTTTTTTATTTTCTCATTCAACATGTTATTTGATATTTATTTTTATTTTGATGTAATTATCTTGTTTTTATTTATTTTTTATTTTGTTAACAGATAAAATTATTAAGACATTTTAATAATATTATAATATTATATTTTTATAATGTTGACAAATATTTAATTTTTACATTGAATTATTGCTAAATTTATTTATTTATTATCATTATCTTTTTCTAATCATATTATTATATTGGGCAAACTTATTCATCTCATTCAAGGAGGTAACCGGTAACTACGATTATTGTTTTTAGAATATTTACATTATCTTAACATTCTTTAATGTTTGAACAAAAAAATATCTAACAACCAATCTAACCCCGCTGGTTTTAATTAGCAAGCAAATTTGCGACCCCCCTCATTCACTCCTTCCCCGCTACGAACACACACCATCGTTATCATCGCTCTCTCAAAAACTCCACACACAGCCATGCAAGCCTTGCAATCCACTCCTCTGCGTTCATCTCCCTTAAACCCACTTCACCAAAAACCCCACAATGCAACTAAATCCCCAACTCAAAGACTCTCATTTATCAAAGCATCCTCCTCTTCATCAACTAGTAATTCCACCGTTTCGGCTCCTAAACGAGAGAAAGACCCTAAGAAGAGGATTGTTATAACCGGAATGGGATTGGTCTCTGTCTTTGGTAATGACGTCGATGCTTATTATGATAAATTGCTTGCAGGTGAAAGTGGGATTGGGACCATTGACCGCTTTGATGCTTCTAAGTTTCCAACCCGGTTCGGTGGGCAGATCCGGGGGTTTAGTGCACAAGGTTATATTGATGGAAAGAATGATAGGAGGCTTGATGATTGTTTGAGGTATTGCATTGTCGCTGGCAAGAAGGCTCTCGAAGATGCGGATCTTGGAGGGGATAATCTATCTAAGGTTTCTTTCTTTTTTTTTGTTAGTTTGAATATTTTTTATGTTTCTATTTCTGGGTTTTCTGGGGTTTGTTGTTTTGCTTGTTATTTTGGATCTGATGGTTGTTTTTATTGTTAATTTCAAGAAAAAGTGAACTTGCATTTTGTTTCTATATGTTGTAGTTGGTATTTTGATATAATAAGCCGTGTCACTACGAAAATGGTGAAGATGCTGGACAAAATCAACTAATCTTGAATGCTTCATTATGCTTTCTTTTCTTCTTTTTTTTTGTAGAGAAAAAACATTTTAAAGTAATTTTGAATTGAATGGCATGTCGGGCCAGATTGGATTTGGTATTTGGCTCGTTGTTTGTTTGTTTGTTTCATTGGTATTGAAGAAAGTATGTGTACTTTCATTTGCTCAAGCCACATACTTGCTGGTTAATGTATGTTTTGCAGATTGACAAGGAGAAAGCTGGGGTGCTTGTTGGTACAGGAATGGGTGGTCTTACAGTCTTTTCTGATGGTGTTCAATCTTTAATTGAGAAAGGGCACAGAAAAATTACCCCATTTTTTATTCCTTATGCTATAACAAACATGGGTTCTGCCTTGCTTGCAATTGAACTTGGTTTCATGGGTCCAAATTACTCGATTTCAACTGCTTGTGCTACTTCTAACTATTGCTTCTATGCTGCTGCCAATCACATTCGCCGAGGTGAGGCAGATATGATGATTGCTGGTGGAACAGAAGCTGCTATCATCCCTATTGGTTTGGGAGGTTTTGTTGCATGCAGGGCCTTATCACAAAGAAATGATGATCCAAAAACCGCATCTAGACCATGGGACAAAGATCGAGATGGTTTTGTTATGGGTGAAGGTGCAGGAGTGTTGGTAAGCTTGTGTCTATTTCTGTGCTAAGGATGGATTATCTATAAATTTTAAGCTTCTTCATCTATTTTCCTTTTTTTTTTCTCCTGTCAACTATATCTTTTTTTGACATTGCACCTGCATGTCATAAATGATGGAATTGAGTTCTACTTGATTGGTCATAATTTAATAAGATATTGCACAATGAGTTGGAATCTAGATGTTATATGAACGGAGTTGTATGGTTTGGCAGGTAATGGAGAGCTTGGAACATGCAATGAGACGAGGTGCACCAATCATTGCTGAGTACTTGGGAGGTGCTGTTAACTGTGATGCTTATCACATGACTGATCCAAGAGCTGATGGTCTTGGGGTATCTTCATGCATTGAGAGAAGTCTTGAAGATGCTGGTGTGTCGCCTGAGGAGGTATCTCCCTTTGTTTCTGATGACCATCCTAATTTTGTGTTCTTTTTCTACTTTTGTAGGAGTACTACTCTGGTGGAATATATCGCAGCTGTCTTACATTTTAGCAGTGTGATTTTTAAACTATCACCTAATTGTTCCCTCTGACATTAATTTAATGCTCGTACCTGCTATCTCTAGAAGTCCATCATCTGTAACTTTTGTTATGTATGGGATGTGCATCAATGCACGCCATAGTGAAAAAAATAGTGGCAAGATACATTCTTTTAATATTAAAAACAATAATGTCAAAGTATAGGAGCTCCTTGTAGAACTTATACACAAGTCTCGAGTTCTCAGCAGATCCACTTAGTTGTTCAGTGTAGTCCTCCCATTCCATGTTCACAGGCAATTACCAGGGACACATTTGGCTCTTAGGTGTTGGCATGTCGCTGGTTGGGGTGGAGAGTCAATCTCAAAACTTCTTGTTGTGGTGTTGGAGCTACTCTCACTTTTATTCCTTAGGAAAAATGCAACCATAATACATGGACTTGTAATTTTTATATCAAAGTAACTTATTGTTTGCTCAATGTCGTATATGACGACTCCTAAAATTGCATCCTGTATGCTTTAAATTGTACGTCCATTAACTAGGTGACCATTCAGCCATCATTCCTAAACTTGGTTGCGACATGGTAGTTGATGTTCCATCCATGTAAACTACCTTCAATACCAAATGCCATTTTAACCACTTTAATTAGACCAAAAAAAAAAAAGCAAGAACGCAAGATTTCTGTTGGTTTATCATGCCCCCCCGGTTCTCCCACAAGGGAATGTCTTCTTATCCTTGTAATTTCCCATGCACACTTTGGAAAATCTTTCAGCATGAGGTGTCATTTCAAATTGTTGAAACCCTGCTAATGGGTTATTGGAGTTTATGTGTGTGTGTGTAAAGTGTTGTAGTGTTCTGATTTTTTTTTGCTGATCATTTGAGATTTTATTAATTCATATTAAGATGTTCAAAGAAAATTAGTTTGATTGCAATGACAGGGTTAGCTTATGACTATTTGAGTGGAACCCTGCTTGGGACTTGTTTATATTTGAATTTATCCTTCAGTTTATAATTTGAATTTATATCTCAAATTGTTTTGTTTCAAATGCATGGGAAATTAGGAGTTCCAACTGATGTAAATGGAGGAAAGTTGTGAGTTCAAGACAGAAGCCCCCCCTAAGTTATGACTGGGTTACATGGCTATTAGTTTCAAGTTACCATCTTAATGTCGTCATTCACATTAGCAGGAATGGGAAGTAAATATACATGTGATTTAGGGATATTGCCACTTTGGTTCTTTAACTTTTTTAAGTTAACAATTTATCTATTTGAGCTTCTAAATTGTATAAAGTTTTCTAATTTAGCACTTTCCTCTACAAATTCCCTTTTGATCGTTGACATGATGATGGATTTGAATATTCTTAGTGAGGTATTTGTGGAACAATTAATTTAAGATTTTTCAAGTTGTTTAAATACTCAAATAACACAAATTGAAGTGTAAAGATTCAAATTGAAATGATGTAAAAGTAGAAGGATGAAAGTGTGATTATCTCTCTAAATTAGGCCTTAATTGGACATGGTTTGATAGTTGAGACACCTAGAGAAGAGTTAGAGATAAGGTACTCGTTGATAAAACTCAAGTTCATCCACTGAGTTTGGAATCTTTCCCTTCTTCTGTACTTCTTCAATATATGAATGCATGGTAAAAATCTGTTGTTGAATTCAATATATTAATTCTTTAGAATCCGAGACAAAAGTTAGGGATATGTACTTGGATGATTTAAAGTTCAATCATTTTGCAAATGAATTGGCAAATCACACCAAAATAATGCAAAATGTTTCTTGTAGTAAATTTATTTCATACTAAATCTGTTTTGTTCTGAAAGCATAAATCAGGAAAGAAGAGTTAGAATTTTCTTTTCATGGGGTCCTGAATAGCTGGAAAGCATATATTTGTTTAGTCTTTAAATGGGGTTATTTAATGCCATCATAAGTTTTGTTCTATAATATAAGAAGGCTGTTGTTTCGGTTGGTGCTACTGTTAGCAAATTAATCTAGTGCGTTAATTTTTCAGGTTAACTACATAAATGCACATGCAACTTCCACTCTTGCTGGTGACCTTGCTGAGATAAATGCTATAAAGAAGGTATTCAAGAACACTTCAGGGATCAAAATCAATGCAACGAAGGTAATCTCTCTCCTTCTCTTTGAAGTTTGATTGTGCATGCTTTCTCCAAGATGTTCCAAGTTTTGAATGGAGAAGCCTACATTGGTGTTTTTTTCAATGGGTGGCTGACGTTGTATGCTTGTTCATTTTGTTTCAGTCTATGATTGGACATTGCCTTGGTGCTGCTGGAGGTTTGGAAGCAATTGCTTCTGTGAAGGCCATAACAACGGGATGGTTGCATCCTAGCATTAACCAATTTGTATGTGTCAGATCATTTCTGAGTTTTAATTCCATAATTTTGTGGTGCTTCAGGTGTATTTTTGTTAACTTAAATAGATGGTCTCGTGAATTAGACTGTGCTTAGTGCATTCTTTTCTGACTGCAGAATCCAGAGCCCTCAGTTGAGTTTGATACTGTTGCCAACAAAAAGCAACAACATGAAGTGAATGTGGGTAAGATGGCGAAAGCTTTCAATGTGGATTTTGATTTTCAATTGCTGTAAACCAGAGTCTGAAACTGCTCACTTTAACCATGTCTGTCTACAGCTATTTCGAATTCTTTTGGATTTGGTGGACACAACTCCGTCGTGGTCTTTTCTGCATTCAAGCCTTGAGCATCTGGCCTCTGTACATTTCTTTCCATGCATTCAAGCCCCGAGCATACAGCTTGTCTGCATTTCTCGGAGGGGATCAGTCTTGCTTAGTTGAGATATGCTCAAGTGTCTAGTCATTTAATTCGAGCATTCCAGGCGATTGTAGTTGTGCTGTAATAATTTTGAGTTGAACAACAGCTTTAAGGTTTATGGATCGTTGATCTTATATGATTAATTTTCGTTTTTCTTTTCCTTTTCCGTTGTTGGAACTATTATAATTTATCTTTATTATAAAAACTAAGCGAGTCTGGACCCGAGTCTAGGTGCAACTGGACAAGGCCTAAGTGTGCCTGAGCTCATCTTCAACCCCTGGTTCCCTTTTTTTTCCTTGTTATTGTTTTTTAATTTTTTCATCTTTAAGTTACTGGTTAAGTGTACAAATTTAGTACATTGGTTTTTTTTTTAAACCAAAAAAAAATCATCATTAATTTTTTAGAGTGGGTGCATAACTTAAAACTTTAAAAGTTGATTTTTTCCCTAGTAAATTTATTTTACCATTAAATAATCTTTAAAAGATAGTAAATTTTAAACTATTTTTTATGCCTTGTATATCAAATTAGAAAGCTGTCTTATTCCAAAACAAAGATTACTATTCATTATGATATTGTAATTACTATATCACTCCTTGTTTATTTTATTTTTTGCTTTTGTTTGAGGGATAAGGTGGTATTTTAAATATGACATAAATGCATTTTGAGGATTATACAAGATTATTTTAGCAATTGTGTTTTTTAATGCATAGTAAAATTACTAATGTAACCCTTAAATAAAATAATCCAATGCCTTCTGTATAAGGATATTTTTATATTTTCATATTTGATAAAACAATAGAATTATTACATTACCCTTACTATTTAAAATTTTTAACCTTAGCTTTATGAACTTGGTTGTAATTTTATCATGGTTTGTTTGTTATTATTATTTAGTCTTAAGGGTATTTTCAGTTTTATACAAATATTAAAAAAAAAACAAAAAAGATGTTGACGCGTGCCTCGCATGCATCAGCATGTTGGTCTCTTCGTCACCTTCTTGCAACTAGATCCAGTGGTTGTAACCGTGATTCCCCCACATCATTTGATTTGTCTTGGCACCTTCTTCCTTTCTAGACGACGTGTGTATTGTAGTTTGACGTGGTTTGGCTCAAAAATGCTTTTCTTTTCTTTTCTTATTTTCGTCCTCTTTCTTCTTCGGATTGCATTCTAGCCATGCAAAAAATCATATAATCCCTTCATTTTCTTCTTCTTTTGGTTTAATCATTCTTCTCTTGTTTGCAATTGTTTTATTTACATTGATTATTTCTAATTAGATTTTATTTTCAATTTCATCCTTGGTCATTTAAAAATTTTAATTTGTTTTTAAATTTGGTCCTCGTTTTTTTATTTGTTATTTGTTTTCGTTTAAATCATTTTCTTGATTGATTTGTTTTTTTTTCAATTCCATCCCTAGGTATTTATTTTCATTTATTTTGTATGTCAAATTTGGTCAAAATTCTTTTAATTTCTATTTTTTTAATCATTTTCTTAATGGATTTGTTTTTTACAATTACATCTCTAAACATTTAATTTAATTTTATTTTTATGTTGAATTTAGTCTTAATTCTTTTAATTTCTATTTTTTTGCATTTTTTTTTATTGATTTTTTTTCTCCATTTCATCTCTCAATATTTGTTTGATTAAGAAACTTGCTTCTTTGATTTTTTGAGTTTGCCTTTAATGGGATCACCCCAATTTCATGACTCGAGTTATAGATTTGAAGGACTAGCCCAGGTTGACTTTTGATTTTTTTAAAAGATTTTTTTCAATTTTTATTTTTTGCTGGTATTTTTTTCACTTTCCAATTTATAGGGTTATTCTGATTTTATGTCCTAGATCATGTTTGTTGATTTGTTGACTTGAGTTGACTGTCAGATTTGCTCAAGGTTTTTTTTTTTTTTTTTTCCTTGACAAGTTTTAAAATTTTATATTTTTAAATTGACTTATAATAAACTTCTTGATAGGGACCAGATCCAAGGTTTATAGGTTACGAGCTTTTTAAGATTTAACTATGTTTAGGATATTTTTTAGGCTTGCTTGGTTTTAACATATGTTTTTAATTTCACCCCTATAATTATTAATTTTTAAAATTTGGTCCTTATTCTTTTTATTTATAATTATTTTATTTAGGATTATTTTTCATTTTTTTCATTAAATTGCATCCTCGTTATTTTTGTTACTTTAGCAGGGTTTTTTAATTAATATTTTTCTACTAATCTCATCTTTCAAAATTAAATTGATTGAGAATTATGCTTCTTAATTGAATTCGGGTAAAAAAGTTCATAAGATGTGACTTTTAAAGATTATACTGGGTTTAAGAGGTTTGTTGGGTTTGCCCTGTTTTTTTTTTCCTTTTTCTAAATTGACGCCTTCTTGTTTTTATCCTCTTTTTAACTCTTTTTTTTATTATTTTTTTGTTTAATTCTATTTTTTTAAAATTTTTTTTTCGATTTGATTCTATTTGATTAGCTCTCAATAATTTGTTTTTATTTCACCCCTATGATTTTAAATTTATAAATAATATATCATATTCCAAATTATTTTCAATTTCACCCCATGATTTTTTAATCTTTCAAGTTTGGTCCTAATTCTTTTAATTGAAAATTTTTTTGTCTGTGATATTTGTTTTTAGATTTCATCCTTATTGAGTTTTTTTTCTGGCAGATTTTAGCCCTATTTTTTTTTTGTTCCTTTTTTTTTTCAAGTTTTTTATTAATATTTTTTCAACGATTCTATCATTCAAAATTAAAATGGATGACATCTAAGTTTCTTGATTGAACTCAAGTCCATGATTTAACAAATTATAAGTTTTTTAGATTATTCTAGGTTCGAGAGGTTCGCCTAGGCTTACTTGGTTTTTTTTCTTTTTTTAAGCTGATGTTTTTTTTTTTAAGTTTGACTCTTTCTTTTTCTAGTTTTCCTTCAATTAGGTTTAGGCTTGGGTGTGGTTTTTTTTTTGTTAGTTTATTTATTGATGTTGGTTTTTTTTTTGTATTATTTAAATTGTTAATTTAACCAATGACTTGGGATTTGAATTTTTTTTATCCTATCACTTTTTTTACATTAAAAAAAATTATTCAGCCCATGGCGACGCGTGGCAACATATCTAGTACAAACCTAAAGTAAGAGGAAATATTATGGACTGTGACCATGTTTCTCTTTTTGTAGATTCTTAAAAAAACTCCACTCTAGTCATTGAACTTTATTTTCTTTTTAATTTCACATTTCACATTGTATTTTGTGAAAATTAGGCATTATGATTTGCTTTTTATATGAACATCAAAATAATGAAAAAATATCCCGATACTAGATTAATGCTTGATATCATAGAAAAGGATTTTGGTTATAAAACTTGCAAAATAACTAAAATTCGGGGGCCAAAACTGAGATTGAGGAGAATAACAAGTCTTTTTTTATACACTATTTATAGAGCACCTTTGTAACATTTTCTACTCTTTAAGTTTTGCAAATCTCGTTTTGACACTTTCTTTATTATTTTGATCCAATAATTAATTTTATATGTGTTTTTTGCTATTGGATTGAAAGAGGAGAGAAACTCGTTGAAAAATAAAAAAACAAGAGAAATATATTGATTGACCATATTTCAACATTAAAAAAGTTGTTCTTGATGTCATCAAATTTTATTTGATAAGAGAAATTTTATTTAGATATATTTTACCCTTTATTTTACAAGAAAAGTAGATCGTGGTTCAGAAATAATTTTTTTCTTGACTTGATTTTGTGTTGTTGGACTAATTTTATGGTTTTTTAAATTGATAAATTAGTTTATTAAGGTTACAAAGTGTTTCTAAATGAAAATAAGCTAAAAATAGTTTTTTAGATTAAAAAACCTAAGTTTGATTTTCTAACCATTTATCTCTGAAGATTGAAAATTGGTAGGTAGATATCATGTTGTCACCCACAATAAACAATTTCTTTTTAAAAAATAAAAAATAAATAAGATGTTATTTTTTTTTTTTTAAAAGCTAGGAGTTAAGAGTGCAGACTTAGCCTTGTAAGTCCAACACATAATAACTTTTTTTTTTCTCTTGAGCGATATGCATGGCCCAAAGTCTATAGTCCATGCACCTGGTATTTATCTATGTTTCTTTCCCAATAATTTATTTTTATTATTTTAATAATTAATTGAGATGTATTAAGAGAAAAAAAAGCTTAACTTGATATTAAAAATGTTATTCAATTTTGTTATGTTTCTCAAATAATTTGAGTATTAACAACTTTTTTCAAATCTTATGTCCCTATTATGTAAAAATAAAAAAAATAAAAGATGGCTTATGAATATACAATAAAAATAAAATTACTTTTTATTTTTTTGGATAGATTTTTTACATTAATTTTTTTTTTCTGCGTGTAAGGCCCATGTGCGAGGGAATGGACAATAGCTATCCCGAGCCCACAAACTACATGTCATTCCTGCAGTTTTTTTCCCTTCCCGCCAAAGGAAGGGCAACCCACCACCTCATTCCCGCCAAAATCAGAATAGGGTAAGGCAAGGCAAGGCTAGGGCGCGAAAACAAAAGGAGTCCACATTCATTTTCCCCTTTTCATCTGGGGAAGCCTAAGCCTAAAAGAGAAGAGAAGAGAAGCAGCAAAATCAAGAAGGGGTGGCTGTGAATATGGAAGACAGGAGCAGTCACAAGCGAGCTTTGTTGGATTTCTTAGATCAAAACATATACAAAGATGAGATCAAAGCCATGATAAATCACAAGCGACGCCGTCTCATCATCAATATCTCCGATCTCCACTCTTTCCAGGATTTTGGTCCCAGGTATCTTACTTTTTTCATCACATCATATCTTTTTTCCACCAAGGTTTTCATTTATTGATTATCCTTTCTTTAGGATTTTGCGGAACCCTAGTGAGTATATGCAAGCATTCTGCGATGCGGCCACCGACACTGCTCGCAGCGTTGACCCAAAGTACTTGAAGGAAGAAGAGCAAGTTCTTGTGGGTTTTGAAGGTCCTTTTGTTTCTCGCCGTGTCACTCCTAGAGACCTTCTTTCTGAATTCATTGGCTCCATGGTTTGCGTCCAAGGCATAATCACCAAATGTACCGTCGCTTCACTCTCTATAATTAACCGATTTTTTTTTACATGGGATTTTAACATATTGCCAATTGAAAGCTAAACTGGCCCAACATATGAATGTGATACCTTGTTTCAATACTTAGACGACAAGCATGATTTTCAATCTAAACTGCTAGTCTTCAATTTTAGGTTCCCTTGTAAGGCCAAAGGTTGTCAAAAGTGTTCACTTCTGTCCTCAGACTGGGAGCTTAACTACTCGTGAATATCGGGACATTACTTCTAATGTTGGTTTGCCCACAGGCTCAGTGTATCCTACAAGGGTATTGTCAAGTCCTTGACTTCTCTATTCTTTGCCATTGTCAAAGGAAGGTTTTTCATAGAAATTTATTTTCTTCAGGATGAGAACGGCCACTTATTGGTTACTGAGTATGGATTGTGCAACTACAAGGATCATCAAACCTTGTCAATGCAAGAAGTCCCTGAGAACTCTGCTCCTGGTCAGCTTCCACGCACTGTGGATGTCATAGTTGAGGATGATTTGGTTGACTGCTGTAAGCCTGGTGATCGAGTGGCTATTGTGGGAATTTATAAAGCACTTCCCGGGAAGAGCAAGGGCAGTGTGAATGGAGTGTTCAGGTAGCACCAACCTCTGAACTATATGCATCATCCCGTACAATGATTTTCTTTTTCCTCTTCATGGCATGCTGTTTTCTGGATTGAAGCTTGACAAAGTGATTTTGATGAACAGGACTGTGCTCATAGCTAATAATGTTTCTCTGCTCAACAAAGAGGCAAATGCACCGATTTACAGTCCAGAAGATTTAAAGAACATTAAAAAGATAGCCGAAAGGGATGATGCATTTGACCTGCTTGGTAATTCACTTGCACCTTCAATATATGGCCATTCTTGGATAAAGAAAGCAGTGGTTTTGTTGATGCTTGGTGGAGTGGAAAAGAACTTAAAGAATGGCACCCATTTGCGAGGGTGAGTAATAACGTTTTCTATGGTTGGCATTTTAATGTTTCTGATCAATACAGAATAAAACAGTACCCCGGTTACATGTACTTGTCTACAAGAGATCAGATTCCTTTTCTGCTTTCTGTTTTATTTAGAGCAGTTTCACAGTGCCAAGATTGCCTTTTGAGTCTAACTTAACCCCCTTGTTTTTTTAGTGACATTAACATGATGATGGTTGGTGATCCATCTGTTGCCAAATCTCAACTTTTAAGAGCAATCATGAATATTGCTCCTTTGGCCATATCAACAACAGGTCGTGGTTCTTCTGGTGTAGGTCTGACAGCTGCTGTTACTTCTGATCAAGAAACAGGTAATGAGCCATGGTTTAGGCACTTTAGCATTATCTGGTAGTTTTTTACTTTTTAATCCGGCTATAATTTGTTTTGACTTTTACCAGGAGAAAGGAGGCTTGAAGCTGGAGCAATGGTTCTTGCTGATAGAGGTGTTGTTTGTATTGATGAATTTGACAAGATGAATGATCAGGATCGTGTTGCTATACATGAAGTTATGGAGCAGCAGACTGTTACTATTGCCAAAGCTGGTATCCATGCATCTCTGAATGCTCGATGTAGTGTGGTGGCTGCTGCAAATCCCATATATGGAACTGTAAGTGAAATATTTGCCAATCATTTAGACATTTTTACTGCAAGTTGTTACATCATTCTATTCTTGTGTTCAAATTGCTTACCTTAGCTTTTTTCTATTTTCTGAATGGATGTGTAGTATGACCGTTCAATTACACCAACGAAGAATATTGGACTTCCAGACTCTTTGCTGTCTCGTTTTGATTTATTATTTATAGTGTTGGATCAAATGGATCCAGACATTGATCGTCACATTTCAGAGCATGTCTTGCGTATGCATCGTTACCGTTCTGCAACTGATGGTGGTATGTGATATATCCTTTTCATTTAATAAAGGCTACTTTCACAAATGCTCATCAGGAGAAACTTGCAAATATAGGTGAGGCGGCGGTTGATGGAAGAGAAGACAATGCTGATGCCGACTCATCTGTCTTTGTCAAGTATAACCGGATGCTGCATGGCAGGAAAACAGAAAGGGGTCGGAAGCGTGATACGCTTACAATCAAGTTTCTTAAAAAGTATATCCATTATGCAAAGCATAGGATTCAGCCTGAGCTGACAGATGAGGTCACTATGCTTCTCATATTTTGTCTAATGAGTTTTTTCATTCCCTTCAGTAAATTGCCAATCTTCCATATCTGATTCTACAGTTTAAAACAGAAAAATAACATTTTTTGTTGGGGAACCTGTGTTCCTTGCCACCCAACCCACTTAAATGCAGAGTGGCTGTTTTCAAGCTAATGCTCACCCTTATGTCCACAGGCATCTGAGCAAATTGCGACAGCATATGCTGAGCTCCGAAGTGCCAGTTCAACTGCAAAGGTTGGTCTCAGCTAGTTATTGGAGATAATTGATGCTGTTCTCATTCTTTTCATCATCTGATATGTTGCTTGTTTTTTGTAGACGGGCGGAACACTTCCAATCACTGCTAGAACCTTAGAAACTGTAATACGACTCTCCACTGCTCATGCTAAATTAAAATTGAGCAGAAAGGTATTAGTTTCCTATCTCTTTAGGCATGTTATGAGATTTGTGCTGTTTTACTTTCAGTTTTCGGTACTATCAGTAGACAGGTCATTTTCTATGGGGTTAGTATTTATGATTTCTTTGCATGTTGTAATGATTTTTGCTCCTGCAGGTTTCCAAATCTGATGTTGAGGCTGCCCTAAAAGTTCTAAATTTTGCTATTTATCATAAAGAACTTACTGAGATGGAGGAGCGTGAACAAGAAAGAGAGAAAGAGTTGGAGAGAAAGCGCAGAGCTGAGTGTCATTCTCATAGAAATGATGCAGATGACCATACTACTGCTGATAGGGATGGGTGGGTAGACATTGCTTAAACATTCTTCCTAAAACTCTTTTTTTTGTTCACCATTTCCAGTGTCCTAGGAATGACTCTCACTATCTTTCTTGGTATATATAATGGACCATATCATCATACCTCTTTCATTTTCAGTTACAATTTTTTTCACTCTCGTGATTGGAATGTAAAAACCACGAGCATACAATATTCAGTTGCATATCATAGTGTTGAACTATTTGTCTTTTATTTATGGATACTTGTGCATGTGCTACATGGCAATTTTTTAATTTTTTTTTGGATAATGACTTGTTATTAAAACCCTAAGTTCTCATGCTTCACAAGTATTCCAAAATGTTGCTAAAAACCCCTAAATGAGGTAGTTGACAGCTGACAGCACGTTGGTCAATTTCAGCATCTTTCAAAATCTTGGTTGTAGACAGACATTTGGATCTAACTAGAACTTCAAAACTATTGTAGTTGTGCTAACATAACTCGGATCTGATGCTGCATCTTAATAAATAACCGTGTCAAGTTCCCTTACGCTGAACTTTGTGGGCATCAATTAATTAAATAAAAAGTTGTTGCGATGTGCTCTTCTTACAACGAATGTGTTTGGGCTAGCTGGCAGCCACATTAGATGAGGGTTTCTTTTCCTGGGATTTGTTGGGGGCCATAATGAAATGAAATTAAATGTGGGAACATATTCTTCCAGTACCACGCATATTTTTCCCGAGGTTTGCCCTAGTTCTGCAGTTCACTTTTTTTTTTCCCCTCTGTTCAGTTCAACAACAGATGCCATGGAAGTAGATGACCATCCTCCAGCAGAGCAAGCTACTGCTGAGTTGTCTCTAGAAAGGTTTGATACTAGCAACTAATAGCTATGATCTTAGTTTCATCCTTCTGGTTTACTATTCTGTTCCAGAATTCTCTTACAATGCTGATTATGTATTTTGGCCCCTGCTGAGTTGCAGAATTGAAGCATTTAATTCAGCATTCCGGGAGCATATGCGTTACATGGATAGCATAACCATTGATGACCTAGAGAAGGTTGTCAACACAGGAGGTGTTCCCTACTCCAGGGAAGAGATAATGCTTCTATTACAGGTAAATTGATCTTCTGTATTCACTGGGAGGGATTATCATACAGGAATTTTTGCATTCTATTACTCTACAGAATTGAGGGCCTTTTTTGAACTTTTTTTTTAAACGGGAAATTCCTTTTCGAGTTTAGAAATACTTTTAGGTGCGTGCATATCACTATACACGTTCTGTTTCTTCCCTCTCTTATAGAAAGGATAAATTGTAAAGAAACGGTTCTCTTTATAATATTTCAGAAGCTGCATGACGAGAACAAAGTGATGATAGCAGATGGAAAGGTTCACATGGTGATATCATGAGTTGTTGCAGTATCATCTGCAATGGCAAGCTCAAAGCAGGTATTTTGTTGTTAATCTATACAATTTATGTTCACAACATATGAAGAGGTATCCGGCTCTGTTAGATTTAAACTAATTTGTACCCTCGTCCAAGCTGGAGAAAAAGCAAAACACTTTTAAAAATTTATGCTTGTAGTGTTTCTATTTTCCTAAAGGACACTTTTGGGTTTATTTCCTTTTTCCTTTCTTTGTGTTTTCTCTTCTTTTTTTACTTTTTTTTAATTTAAAAAATTGGTGGTAGACCGAGGATTGAGTTTCAGGATTTTTCACAGGCAGCCTTAGTTTGGAGGGCAAAATGGAAGGTTGAAGAATTTCCAGCGTGTACTTGCTGAGAGCCCGTCTTAGCAAATCGCAAGGCGTGCATTATAGAGCTTAAGTTAACTGGGAAGTAGCTTTCGATTTCGTGAAGGATTTGGTGCCTTTCTGTACTTGGTACCCCAAGTCTTTGAGCTTCCAAATGTCTGTGGGATCCATTGTGAATTTCCTTGTATTAAGGATATGCTGCTAATCATTAAATTTCTGCGTTGGCTTAATTGTTTTTGGCCTTTGAACCGTGGCATGGACATTGTTTGGTTATATTGCTGTAGGTGCCGGCTGTTTTTGGTTATTCCTCGTCTCTATGAACAGTGCACAACTCTGTTTTACAAGGTAGGGTCGATTAAAAGATTGAAGGCTCTGTTGTGATTGTTTTAAATTTAAAACTTGCAGTAATTGTTTTAAATAATAATTTTCCAAAACAAAGAGCACTGCATTTTTCTTTTTAAATTTTGCTGTTTTCTGTTCTCCATGGTCTAAAAATTTGAAAAACCTACTAAGCTAGTCAGTGATCTTTATATCATAACTTTTAATGGAAAAAAGTCTTTAAATAGAGATTAAAGAATACGGCATTGAGAAGTGCAATGGTTAACAATTTATATATTTAAAAGTAAGAAAGGAAAGCTTCATAATGGGACGGAAGGCAGAAGAGAAAACAGAAAGAAATGAAAAACAAGAGAAATTAGTGGCGGTGAATGTGATGGTTGAAACGTAATTGCCATTCTGGTTCTACTTTGCCCACTCATTTGATCCTAAAAACTTCCCTTCTCCCCGTCTACACTTCCATTACCATCCTCACCATTACCCTTTTTCTGCAATTCTCTTCTTCATTACCATACCAAGAACCTCCCAATCTTCCTTTCCTCGTATCCATCAAGGTAAACACTACTTCCACAATTTTCTTGTAACATTCTTGATGGACTTTATCGTACTCTTACATGGTTTCTTGATATTCCATGAATGTATATGTAATGATGTATTTTTTTTTTATAAATCTCATTAAGATAAAATAACTCTCCAATCTCTCTATTCTATTAAAAAAACAAGGTTAAGAGATTATAATGTTAATTTAATATGTTTTATAACTAATCGGTTGGTTATATAACATTATTATATTCATATAAATACATATTTATTATTAATAAAAACTTAATTTATCTTTAATATTCATATAATATTAGATTAATGAATCTAGAGTAAAGATAAAATTCATTGGATAAAAATGCTTTTCAAAGAAAATTATAAAATTGTTATAATTATAAGATTTCTATGGAATTAAAACATTGTTCATAAAATGTTCTTAATGGATGCTCTCTTAAATACTAAATATTATTAGAGTCGTAAAGACTAATACATATTATGTTCTTTCCTTTATTAAAAGAAGCTTCCTTTATGAAAGGCAACAACTGTTCTTATAAGCTGAGGTGTAAAGAATACCTAGAACTAAAGAATATAGACTAAGACAGGCCATTAACATCAGATAAGACAACCTTTAATATGGTCATAAGGAGCTTGGAAATGCATTTGTATATAACATTGCAACAAGAAATTGTTCTAAAGTCATTCATGCATGTAGGGTTTTCAATTTTAGGCACTAGAGCTACCCTGGTTATATTAATACAGCGTGACAAATTGTTACGGGAGAAAAAAAACCTGACAGCTGCCATAAATTCTACCCCAATTATGTTCCAGCTTTTCTTGATGAAGAGGGTATTGTAACCATCAGGGCTACAGGCTTTGTTATCAGGAATGGAGAAAAGGGCAGCCTTGATTTCCTCATTGGAGATGGGGTGGCCTAAGGCTGATCTTGTATATCTGATATGGATTTTAGAAAGATGCTGGCAATATCTTCATTGAGGGGAGAGCGGGGAGGAGACATGATTTTCTCATAGTACTTTGTTGCCATGTTTCCTAACTCCTGCTAATCGTGAACAGAATTGCCATCTTCATCCATCAGAGTATGGATTCTGTTTTGAACTTGTCTATGCATCAACGAATTGTGGAAAAACTTCGTATTCCTATCCCCCAGCTGAAGCCACTGGATTCTGGATCTTTTCTTGAAAAAAGACTCATCTTCTTTACATAGCTGCATGTAGGTGTTGGTTAATTCCCTCTCTGTGGATCTGGCTGCAACTGTTGTAGGGTTGAGGTCCAGAGTAGTTTGAGCTATATTCCATTCATCTTTAGCCTTTGCCACTCTGCTGGAAATGTGGCTTGTGTGGTGCTGATGGATCTTTGTAAGCTCTGCCTTCAAAAGACGAAGTTTGGTGGTGAATTTGAACATGGGATTGCCATTTACTTGAGTCTGCCAGGTAGTACTAACAATGGCTGGGAAGTCTGGTTTGCCTGGCCACACATTTAGGAATTTGAAAGGGGAGTAATGCTGGTAGCTTGTGTTATGGAAATAATTGTTAAAAAGAAGTCAACATTGTCGTTGTTATTATTATCGTTGTTGTTACGAGAAATATAAATGAGTAAGAAATGATGTGGTATACTTATGGATCCAGGAGGGATCACAAGAAAGGCACAACAACAACAACTAGAGAGTACAAGCCGAGCTTCTGTAGCAGGTAGGTAGAAACACCCATATATTTCTTAAATGTACATAATTATGAAAGCTTGTTTAATTTTTAGATTTTATATATAAATATTACCAAAAGAGAAGCATCTAATGAAATGAATGAGAAATGAAAATAGACTTGATTAACTATTCTAGTAGTCAATAGTTAATGATACTAATTGGTTATATCGATATCAACATTTTCTAGATTCGATTAGTCGGTTTCGAGAACGGGAGGCTAATAATGCCAATAAGGTTTACTAACATTGGCATGATCATCTTGGAACATGGAGAATATTGAACTTGATTAATTATTTCAGGTTAGGAATAGTTAATGATATCAATGAGCTACATCGATATCAGCATTTCCATGCAACTTGATTAGCTATTTTTGGTATGGAGGCTAATGATGTCAAGAGTCCTTAACATTGGTATTTCCGAGGATATTTCAAAGTATTATTGGGACTTAATTACCTATTTCGGGTTATGAATAATTAATGATATTAAGAGGTTGTATTGATATCAACATTCATGATAAATTTGATTAGTTGGTCTCGGTTAGGGAGACTAATGACACTAATGTGATTCATTAGGATCAATATTACCATCTCAAAAGAACCAAGTAGGAATTGTAGGGAAATATGAATGAATATTAGTCTTGAATAAATTGTTTGATTACCAATATTAATAGTTTCCATGATATTTATGTTTCAATGTTATATTTGTTCCAGATCCGTCACACTCATGACATGAGTGATTTTCAGATCTTTCTATCCTTTAGTCATCTAGCTTTAGGTGAATACTTATGTATTTTATATTTTAAGAAAATGTCATGATTTGAATTGTAATAATATCTTTTAAATTGAATGTATGAACTTAAATTTTATTTTCATGTATTTATAATCTACATGTATGCGTGTTTACTTTTTTAGTGTCATGTAATACTTCATTTCTATTATATTAATGTTTGAAAGATTGCAATTCCATTGATGTTGATTGTTGGAATTAAGACTTAGGATGATTGGGTTGTGATTGAATAATGGTTAATAGAAGTATAACAGGTTGTTGTCAATAACTTGAGACTTCCTAGTATAGGGGAGACTTTGTTAGAATTTTGATAGAAATTTCGGTGGATTCTTGTATGAATTTGATTTTTTAAAAAACATTTACCATGTTTTTCCCTAGATTATGATTGGTGTGTTGTTCCAATAACTGGGATGTTACATAAGATCACTAAGTTATTTTATATAGAGAATGTTATGCTTTGTTCCTGTTACATGTCATCTTAATCGAGGTAACGAAAGGACAAATATTGAGTTTAACATGAACTATATGAAGGTACTTGAGTGACCAAAAGATGATTCATCATCCTAGATGAATTAGAGAAAATGTTCTATCTGTTCTCAAATCGTATTGACTAAGAAATCCTTGGCTAAGGTGGAATGAGATTTGAAAAGAGTTTTAAATTTTATTCAAACGATCAATAACTAATTATGTAAAGAATAAACATGATTTAACATGGCAAACACACTCCATACTTTAATGTTACATTGAGAAAAGATATTAATTACATTGAGAAACCAGTTACTGAAAGGTTACGTCGAACCACTAATGACTTTTCTAATATTTGGGGGATTATGACACGTTGCTAGACGATGCATCTGATCTTAAAATATAAGTTAATCAATTATTTAATTAATAATAAATTAAATTGTTTAATTCTATTTAATTAAAATTAAAATTTATATTTGGGCCAACATATTAGGAACCTAACGTGTTACATACATTAAGAAAAATTAATCATAAATTAAATTGGGATGATTTAATTAAATATGACTCAATTAAAATATATTTTAGAAATTAAGGACTAGAATATAATTAATACAAAGATTATATTTCTAGACCTAGAAAAATCAAGTAAGGACTTGATTGAGTTAATTTCTAAAATTATACTGAATTAATATATGGATATTATTCAGGGGGCAAATTAATATTTTTTCAATTTATATGATTTTTCAGATTTTTCTAAAAATAGTAAGTTATGCCTCTTATTTTTAAGATAGTTATTGTCCGTTAGACAAAAAAAATTCAAAAACATAGAATTAGAGCCAGCACTCTAGGCATAGCAATCCCTCTTTTCTAAATCCGGATTTAGGAGATTTCTCACGGGTGGTTCATGTGGACTATCATTAGAGGTCGGACAATTGAACGACTTATGGTTTGTAACAACCCAACCGTTAAAGAATTATTTAAAGAAAAAAATCAGATATTCAGGTAATAAATCCGTAAATAACTTTACATCTGTCTAATGGGGTCCCAAGGACTCCCGAATAATTTTGTCTCATAGTTTCTGCTGCGTGTATGCTATTCACGAAAATCAACAGTGGTATCAGAGCTTTTATTAGAATAATAAGAGTTGTTTAATTGCATATTTTATTATTATTGGTATTAATTAGGAATTAATTTTATGTGTGAAAATAAAAATTTTCCCAAATGACAATTTTTCTCTCATGATTTTCTAAATCAAACAAAAAAAATTTGTTTCAAGCCTCGGTTACTATTTTGGCCGAGGCTGGCTGGAGCTTGGAAGATCCGGCTAGAATCTGGAATTCCAGCTGGATTCCAATCAATTTATTAAAAAAAGGGTTTTGCTGGCAATGCGTCAACAGCGACGGCACCGACACTACTAGCGCACCTGGTCAATGCCTAATGCACCAGGCTAGGTCGCTGCTAGCAGAAGAGGCAATAACCATGGCTGTTGCCCCCACCACAGCAGTGCTAGCGTGTCTGGCACTACTACCTTCCAGCACGAGGTTGATGCCAACTTGTAGTGCCTAGCTTTGCTATTTTTTGAGAGGTTGGTGAATGTCAATACGTTTTTTTCAATTACTTTAACGTGTTAATACGTTTTTAAATATACATTAGTGATCATGAAATTTCTTTCTTATACATTTTTAAAAGTTGTAGCTATTTAAAAAACATTTAATTTTTCTTTTAATTTTTAAACATCTTCAAATATTTCAGTGGCTGATTATTTTTTTAATTTTTTTATCTAAAGATTCCAAATATCTTCATGCATTAAACACTTCAAAGACTTGACATTTTTTTTAAATAAATCATTTCACAGCATTTTCTTCCTTCCTAAAAGTGGTAGCCATCTTATAATTTAAAGTAATTTATTTTAATTTAGTTGAATTGGCTAAAATTAAGTAAAATTTGATAAATATAATGAAATAGAGAAAATGAAAAATGATGAACTGAATTATCTTTACTATTTCTAATCAATGATCTATTACATTGTTTATATAGACTGATTCTTGTAAATAGAATAATCAATCAATAATTACCAGAATAACTAATTCTTGCTAACAGCTAACCAATTCTTGTAACAGCTTTGACTAACTCTAACGATTTTAACAAACTCTAACTTCTACACAGTTGCTTGCTGAAGATGTTAATTAAAGATTGCTGTATTTGTTACTATTGAAGCTGGAGATTGTACTGCTGTAGCTACTGGTGTGGAGAAGACAGAGATGCTGGCTTCATTGTGGATGTGAAAGCTGAGCTGCATGTAATTCAATACTCTCCCTTCATATGAGACGCAGAAAAAGATCAAGGGGAATAAATGTTATGAAGGCTTATCTTGGATATCAAAGGATAAAAAAGAGAGAAGCCAAGAGCCTTGGTAAAAATATCCGCGAGCTGGTGTTTGGAAGAAACATGAAAAGTGCGCAGAATGCCTAACTGAATCTTCTTTCGAACCACATGACAATCAATGTCAATATGTTTTGTACGCTCATGATAGACATGGTTAGCTGCAATATGAAGAGCAGCTTTACTGTCATAATAAAGGAGAGCAGTTTGAGGTGGAACCTGTAGGTCTTGAAAAAGAGTGCGAAGCCATATAACCTCACAACAAGTAGATGTCATTGCTCTGTACTCAGCCTCAGCATAAGACCTGGATACAGTGGTTTGTTTCTTTGATTTCCAAGAAATCAAAGAATTGTCAAGGAAAATGCAGTACCCTGTCACTGATCTTCTGGAATCCACACAACCCGCCTAGTCGAAATCATAGAATGCCTTCATTTGTAAATTAGAGATGACTGGAAAAAACAACCCTTGAGTTAGAGAGGCTTTAATGTAGCGTAGAACTCTAGTTGCTGCAGCTAAATGAGGAACTCTAGGCTTGTCCATAAATTGACTTAAGACTTGAATAACAAATGAAATATCAGGTCTGCTAATAGTGAGATAAAGCAATCTCTCAACAAGCCGTCTGTAAGTAGTAGGATCTTCTAAGATTTGGCCAGAATCCTTAGAGAATTTCACATTAGGTTCCATTAGGAATTGCACTGGTTTTGAAGCCAACATACTAGTATCTTCAAGAACTTCCAAGGCATATTTTCTCTGACAAACAGAGATGCCAAGCTCACTGCGAGCTATTTCTAAACCAATGAAATATTTCAACTGGCCAAGGTCTTTTAACTTAAATCTATCATTAAGCAGTTGGATAAACTTTGAAACCTTAGCTGAATTATCACTGGCAACAACTATGTCATCAACATAAACTAACAATGCGATGAATGAACCCTCCAAAGTTCTTTTAAATAAAGTGTAATCAATTTTGGACTGTATGAACCCAAACTCGAGTAAAGCAGAAAAGAATTTAGCAAACCATTGCCTAGAAACTTGCTTTAGGCCATAAATTGACTTGTGTAGCTTGCATACTTTGGACTCCTCTTGGTTGGTAAATCCAGGAGGTAAGGATATGTAGACTTCTTCATCTAATTGGCCATGAAAAAAAGCAGTATTCACATCTAATTGATGAAGATGCCACTTCTTGACTACTGCAACTACTAAAAGAGTTCTCATAGTGGTTAGTTTAGCCACATGAGATAATGTTTCATAGTAATCCAATCCCTCATATTGATTATACCCCTTGACAACTAACCTGACCTTATACCTCTTTAAAGTCCCATCAGATTTTAACTTGACTTTGTAAACCCATTTGCACCCAATAACATGCTTTGAAGCAGGAAGGTCAACAACAGTCCATGTATCATTTAGTTCAAGTGCTTTGATCTCAGTATCCATAGCCTCACGCCATTCCTCACGTTTGACAGCTTGGATAAAAGATGTGGGCTCAACAAGTGTAGAGACAGAAAGACTAAAGAATTTCTGAGTAGAGGAAAGATGATCATAGGAAAGAACTAAAGAAAGTGAATAAGGAATACCTGAAGCTGTAGACGAAGGTGCAGGATTTGAAGTTGAGGTTGCAAGATGAAAATGATAGTCATACAAGTATCCAGGTGTGTGTTTACCCTAGAAGACTTTCTACTGGGTTGAGGTGTAATTTTTGAAGTAGATGACATACAAGGTTCTGAAGTGGAATTCATGTTACTTGAACTAGAAGGTGAAGCATTGATGGAACTTAAAGGAAACGAATTTGTAAGTAAGGGATCAAGTGAAGGAATAGCTGATTCATGCATTGGAATAGGCAAAGGTAAGACAGAATCAGTAAGAGATATTGGATATTTGAGTGCAAAAGGAAATATATGCTCGTGGAACACAACATCTCTGGAGACAAACACAGTATGAAGGTGTAAATCATAGAGTTTGTAACCTTTAATGCCAAATGGATAACCAAGAAATATGCAAGGCTTAGCTCTAGGATCAAATTTATGTCGATTTCGAAGAAGAGTATTTGCATAACAAAGACAACCAAATACTCGTAAATGAGAATATGATGGAGAAGATTTGAACAAAGTCTCATAAGGAGATTTATTTTGCAGTATAGGAGTAGGAATCCTATTTATCAAATGTACCGGAGTAAGAATACAATCCCCCCAAAACTGTAAAGGTAAATGTAACTGAAAATGAATGGATCTAGCCACATTCAAGATATGCTGGTGTTTGCGTTCAATAGTGGAGTTTTGTTGTGGTGTTTCAACACAACTAAGTTGGTGGATAACACCTTTTGATGGGTAGAAATGACTCATGTTGAACTCAATTCCATTATCTGACCTTAAGGACTTGATTTTGTGTCTCAACCAGATTAAAGAAAGCTTCAATGTGAGTTCTGGTTTGAGATTTATTGTCTAAAAGGTGAATCCATGTAAATCTGGTATGATCATCGACAATGGTAAGAAAATATGATGAACCAGTAAGAGATCTTGTAGAGAAGGGACCTCAATTATCACAATGAATCAAATTAAAATATGTAGAAGTAGATGTGCTATGAGAAAAAGATAAACGATGCTGTTTGGCTAATGGACAGATGCTGCAAGTCTTATTTGATTCATGTAGATTTGAGGAATTACATGGAAAAGTAATTTCAAAGGAAAGTCTGAAGGATGTCTTAATCTATAATGCCATAAAATATTATTGACAAAGTTTATAGAGAAACTAGTAGAGGCTAAATCAGTGATTGTATGATTGGACATGAATTTTGCAGAATTGATAGAAACAGAATTCTTAGGTAAAACAGAAACAAGATTTTGCAGCAAATGATATAAACCTCTAGCTTCTTTACCCATACCAATCATTTTCCAGCTTGTAAGGTGCTGAACAAAACAGAACTTTGGTAAGAAGATGACACAACATTGTAGATTTTTGATTAGTTTGCTAACAAATATTAAGTTGAATGAAAAAGAAGGAATACAAAGTACATTAGTTCGAACAAAAGATTCTGAAATCTTGATTGTACCAATGTAAGTAACTGAAGCACATTGACCATTTAGTAATCTTATGGATTTGGAAACAACAGAAGTAATACTTGTGAAGAAAGATATGGAACACATCATGTGATTTGTAGCATCAGTATCAATGATCCAAAGAGTTTTGGTAGGATTTGAGAGTGAAGACTGTTGAGTTAAAGACAAAGAAGATGCAAAAACAGAATGTTTTGAATCTAAAGTAGAAAGTTGTGTTATACTTGAAGAATCACCTGCACTTGTCATACTTTCACCTTGCATGGGGATTTCTGACTCTTTATTTGCAGATAAGGAAACTTGGTTGACAGATGAATCATGCTCTGAGATGGTCGGTTTGAACATGTTGATGAGCTGCTGACACTGTTCATAAGTAATAGGCAGCTGAGGAGTATTTAAACCAGAAACTTGATTAACACTAGGAGATGCATTCTTTCCTCTGTTAAACTTGTAACCAGGTGGAAAGCCATGAATTCTGTAACATTTCTCCACAGTGTGTCCAGAAATACCACAATGAGAGCATATAGGTTGATCTTTTCGAATATAAAGAGATTTGTTACCAGTAAAACGAGTTAGAGACAAAGTCTTTGTAAACAAGGCAATGGTGTTTTGATTGAAGGAAAGACTTGATGAAGAAATCATGCGTTGCCTCTCCTCTTGGATGACTAGTGAGAAAACCTTATTGATTAAAGGTAGTGGATCAATCAATAGAATTTGACCTTGAACATGTGAATAACTTTCATTCAATTCCATTAGGAACTGATAAACATGTTGCTGATGATGATAAGATAGAATAATAGTCTTCAAAGCTCCACATGTGCAGGTAGGAATTGGCTGGTGATTTCCTAACTCATCCCATAATCCTTTCATAGCAGTAAAGTATGAGCTGACAAAATTATTTTCTTGTGACAAACATGAGATAGATTTCTGGAGTTGAAAGATTCATGGCCCATTGTGCTGAGAAAACCGATCATGAAGATCATTTCATATTTCAGATGTATCGTCAATGTAAATGATGCTGTTAGCAATCTCTGTTGAAACAAAGTTGAGTAGCCATGAGAGAACCATATTATTGTAACAAGTGCATGCCAAACCTTGAGAATCATAAAGATTGGATGGCTTAGGCAAAGTGCCATTAACAAAACTGAGTTTGTTCTTGGCTGATAAAGCCATCACCATCGCCCTTTTCCATGAATTGTAATTTTCACCATTGAGTGGTTTTGAAACAATCATGGCTCCAGGACTGTCACCATGATTCAAGAAGAAGGGATTGGAAGAATCCATTTCTGATACAGGCTTGATATTTTCAGCCATTGCCAAGAAAATAAGGGGAAAGAAAGAACTAGATGAAGAAGATGAAGAGAATGAAGATGCATAAATAAAACTTGAAAGAAATTGCTCTGATACCATAATGAAATAGAGAAAATGGAAAATGATGAACTAAATTATCTTTACTATTTCTAATCAATAATCTATTACACTGTTTATATAGACTGATTCTTGTAAATAGAATAATCAATCAATAATTAACAGAATAACTGATTCTTGCTAATGGCTAACCAATTCTTGTAATAGCTTTGACTAACTCTAACAACTTTAACAAACTCTAACTTCTACATAGTTGCTTGTTGAAGATGTTAATTGAAGATTGCAGTATTTGTTACTGTTGAAGCTGGAGATTGTACTGCTGTAGCTGCTGGTGTGGAGAAAATAGAGAAGACAAAGATGTTGGCTTCATTATGAACGTGAAAGCTGAGCTGCATGTAATTCAATAAAATCTCTTAGTGGTTTATTTATTGAAGTACAATAAATATAAGCATAATTTTGGGGTTTTATTAATAAATAAGCCTCTAAAAGATTAATTAATTAAAAGGTTTAAATTTTATGAATTGTAAAAATATTAAGAGAAACTAAAAAATAAATAATATGAAAATTTATTTAGGTAAAATTAGAAAGGATTTCTTTATTTTAAGCTTAAATTAATTTTCCTGAATTATGAAATGATCGATTAGTGTTCATGCATGGGTGCATGTTTGTTGCTCAACTTTTCATTCTAGATTGATGAGCATTTTGTATTATTAGGCATGGTTCTATAATATGTTTATTAATATGTCTGAGCGTTGATTCACAATCAAGGACTCCGTGGCCCAATGGATAAGGCGCTGGTCTACGGAACCAGAGATTCTGGGTTCGATCCCCAGCGGAGTCGTTCTTTTTATTTATTTTATATTAAACATCGTATTTGTATTTTAGGTTGTTTACACTCCTTGGGACAGGGAAATGATCATCATGCTCTCTGTTTGGGACTGGAGAGGCAGAGAAATGGTTTTCGCATAATTTGCTTTGAATTTTGATAGAGACAGTCACATTCCTACTCCTCGTATAATATTAAAATGAAGTCAAGGGTAAGGCGTGAATCTCTCATATATTTATATTTTAACGTTAACAGAACTTATATTTTGCAGTATTTTCTCCTAATCCATTAGTTTAGTGGGTCATGGAAGGGCCTTGTTTATGTTCCTTCGAAATGAAAAGCAGGTGACTGTATGCACAGAAAATATGACTTAGCAGAAAAAGGAAAACAGATTCCTATGCGAGTTCATAGTGATTCTCGAATGAAGGAGCATGGATTAGGCTGACTCTACAAATAACTAGCAGATTTAAAGAAGAAAAGATAGTTGAAGACTCCAGCTTAAGTCCACCAAACCAACCCATTCATTTGACGAGATAGCAGACTCTTAATTACTAAAGCAAATTGCTATAGAAGATTAAGAGAAGAAAAAAGCTCTTTGTCAAAAGATTCAAGATTCAGCTAATCCCAGTTACTGAAAAATAAATCCTAACACATGGTAATGATGGGGAAAGAATCAAAATCAAAATCAAGGTGTTACCGATGTCTTAAGCTCACGCACTTCCCCACTTGACTATCTTTGGCCTTTTCCTAATAAACTTGCAACTTTTAAGTTCAGTGATTCTCTGAGAATTGCACCGTCACAACCTTTAAATAAAGTAGGGCCGAAGGTTTTATCTCAGAGCATAGATGGTTTTCAAAATGTTCTGCCTCTGTTAGAGTTTATTTTTTTTTTTATAAAGAATTTCTAGACTATAGATTAAAGATCAATGTGCCCAAAAAAGGTGTCAATAGGATTCATTTACGTCAACTGGTGATGTCTTATTTTATCATTTGGTGGTAAACCTCTGATCTGTAGCTTTTGTGGTCTGAAAAATGGTGGATGAATGAAGTGTTCAGAAGGTTGGAAAGGCACTCTCTTCACTAAAGAAGGATGGGGGTTGCAACGTCTTGTTTGATTAGGAAAAATAAATGTTTACTTAATGAAAACAAAAGAAAAAAAAAACTAAATCGACCATCAACCCATGAAGAAAATTGAGATTGACTGTCGAGGAGATTAGTATTCACATTAGGCCATTTTATCCAAAGTGTTTAAAACAAGAGTTTTTACCTGTTAAACTAGTAGATATTGTAATTTAACAAAATCATATACAACTGTTAAAGAGATATGCGCAAATGAAGAGTACAAAGTTGTGCTAGGATTTAGATTGTACAGTGATGAAGTCATCAAAAAACTTTGCATTGAAATTGAGCTTTACACGGTCTCCCGTGAAATTATGCCAAGACGTGTGAACTGAGCTAAGCTTATGTCCAAGAGTTCCTGAAAAAATGAGTTTTTCCGATGCTTAAGTTGATACTTGAATGTGAGGGAGAACATAATGTATAGAAAAGAAAAATAAAAGTATGTAATGTGTATATTTGGGTGTAGCTTGCTATGGTTTGATATTTTTTGTAGGCCAAGAGTTTGTGATGTATAGAAAAGAAAAATAAAAGTATGTAATGTGTATATTTAGGTGTAGCTTGCTATGGTTTGAGATTTTTTATAGGCCAAGAGTTTGTGACAGTGTGTTTGTTTTTAAGGTAGTTTTTGTGGTTATGGTTTTTAAAAAGTAAGTTTTAAGAAAATATGGTTAAATGTGGTTAGTTGGATTTAGATACGTGTTTAGTAAAAATTATGATTGAGGTTTATGTGCAGCAAAAAACATGTAGGTTTGTTTGTTTAGTTGTAGCTTTTGCATTTGCGGTCTAAAAAACACAGTTAGGTGTTTTGTAAAACACCAAACTGCGTTTTATATTGTGGGGCCCACTAAAAAATTGAGTTTGAAACACAGTTTTTGTAAAACAGTTTTTACATGCTTTTTTAACCGAGTTTCGTAAAACTCTGTTTGTTTTTGCGTTTCAAAAGCACTTTTTTTTTAAAATTTGAAAATTTTTTATTTTTTTATTTACTTCAAATTAATTTTTTTTTATTTTCAGATCATTTTGATGCGCTGATATCAAAAATAATTTTTAAAAAATAAAAAATTATTTTGATGCATTTCCAAATAAAAAACACTTTTGAAAAGCAACCACAACCAAATATTTTATACTATATGTGGTGGAGAGTCTCTATCTCCAAAGTTGGTCCTCTGGATGTTTATGAGTCTAGATGTATTTATACACCTAGCTTGGAATTTTTTTCTTGAAGAAGGAATTGTGTCATTGGCCAACCAAGTGGCTCATCAATTAGTGTGATTTCGTGCCATGGGTTCTATGCCTAACATGAGATTAGAAGAGAATTGGTGTGCCATGTATTTGTTACAGAGTTCATTATTTTCATTGGTGTGCCATATATTCATGCAGGGAAGTGCACTGTGGTCTTCAAAACAGTGGTCCCACAGTTAGTCTTGGTTGTGTGCATCTTTTTGATATTCATTTAAATGCAATTGTACGATAATATCGGTCGAGAGTCATAGCCATGTTCCACAGGGTAACCTAAGATGATGATATGAAGATGTCCTTTAGGTACATCTTTACTTTCAATTACTGCTGGGGTTTACTGGATCATAGATTGTTCTTAAACATCATTGCCCTTAATTGATCTAAGCGCGCTCGTACACTGATTATCTTTAATTGAACCATATTGTCCTCAATTCACTGATTCATCATTTGATCATATTTCATTGCCCCTCAACTGATCTGAATAATGTTTGCTTTTGTTTTCAGGGTCCACTTTTCAAGAAGTGTTGAGAAATGTCGAGAAGTGTCAATGTTATTTCTGTCAAGGATTTTACAAACTCGATTGATGTTCTTCTTGTTTGACAATCTTTCTTGTTCTGGAATCAACTCTCATATTTCAAAGGTCATGTCTATTCAAGTCTAATTGTTGAAATGAAATTAAAGATGTTAGTATTGGAAAGTATTTTAAAAAATCAAGTTTCTTTGGTCAAAGACCCAACACACGTCATTCAATATATGTAATCGTTTGGTTATCTTGTATTCTGAAAACAAAAATTGACCTCCTGTATGATTAAATTTTAATCTTTGATCTTGGGCATATCATTTGATGGTTTGTGATGAGGTGACCTTTTTGTGAATTTCAAAAACAAAATGCTCAAGTCAAAACTTGAGGCTTTATCAAGAAAGATTGTTTGTTTTGAGCACTCATTTTTATCAGCATGCATAGTAACCAGTAGCTTAATTCATGAAATCACGACCTTTATGGAAAAACTCTTCAAGTTTTGAAAGCGCTACTTATAAGTTCAAATTGCTTACTTGATCGAAAAAGGCTTTTTAAAGCATGTAATGCAAGTTATGGTTCATGGCTATGAAAGAAAGGGAAATTCACTAGCTCAAAAGGTGTTTGAGGGTTATAAAGATCTATGATCAATATCAACTATCCATTAACTCTCTTTCTCTTGTCGTTTTTGTAGAGGAAATGACATACAACCATGTTAAAGATAAAATCAAAATTCTTTTAACATAGGTCATAATCCAACTTTTCTTTGATGAACAACCAATCTCGATCATTTGATGGCATCAAAGACTTTATCATAGATACCGAGAGTCATGCTTATAGCTTAATATGTTTTCTGGTGTTTGACTTTCGATATTTGTGGTGTCTACTAACTATGACATGATTAATTTCAGCACTTATCTTCATTGCTTTGTCTGAATGATAATGAAAAACCAACATCAGTATTTTCTACCCCCCAGTTTATGTCTCTTTTTTTCTTCTCAAACATTGGATTTTTGTTCTTAGCCTTCCCCTTTCCATTGATTCTATTAGTGTCTTCAAAATATCTCTCGCATGCTTCCAATGTGGGGTGTGATCCTAGTTAAAGTTTCTTTTTTTGAAAGAAAAATTCTACCATACTCAAAATAAGATTGCAAGGGATATATATTTCAAGAAATATCAAAAGATAATAAAGATGACTTTTTCTTCTTTCAAGCAAAGTCGGTTAGAACCAATAAATTTTGACCTTGTCCAACGTAATGATTTAGATTTGAAAGAGTCATGATTCATGAGTCCATAACTACCGAATTCACTATATGTCATTATGCATATTGCAAAAATAGCTATATGATGCGTGCTTCCATTTCATGTGTGAATTCAAAATTTATTTGGTCACCTCATGTTGTTTATCATGTCATTGAGTCATTTCTGTAATGAAAACACTTTTAGCCTTAATTTTGCATATTGTAGTTTGATCAAAATAAAATGCTAAAGATCTCTTGATTTGAGAACAATAATTAAAGAGACAAAGAAAAAACATATTTCATTGAATGATGAAATGTGATCCCAAAACAAAATACAAAATGACCAAAACTTCATAACAAAAAGATTGACAATTCACCATCATTCTTGGATCAACTTTTTGCAATTTTCCCAATCTCATGTCAATCTTCAAGGTTGTTTGTTATTTTCGCTTGCCTGAATAGAATAGGGCGACATAGCCAGCAACTAAAGTACAGGGACACCTGTACCTGACATCTAGGAGAAGCAAGACGTCTATGGTTAGCACCTTCAGAATTTAGACTGTCTTCGATCAGTAATAATATTCATACACCAATGTAGCAGAAGTAAAACATGACAGGCAAGATGTAAGCATTGTATGCCCTGAAGAACTTTTGCCACAGGTGGTAAATAAAAATCAGCAGAATAGCTGCGAGGAGGGGCCGGATGCAAATATTTCTATGGATTTCTAATTTAAAACGTGAGGACAGCTTTATAGCCTGACACGGCAGAATGAACATTTCCATAATCAATTTTCAAACAGTACTAGCTAGGGCATTAAAGCAGTCAGAAGTGAAGCAAAGGAGGCAGGCACTCTTCAGCTAACACGCAAGTTCCATGGAGCAATTAGCAAAGGACCTCTTCGGCTATTCTCATTTACAGTTTCCTTGTTCATTTAGAGAATTTTACAAGTTAACATTTTTGTGGTAGTTAATGTTGTATAGTGTCAACAATAACTCATTTTATCTGACCCTATGCATACCACAAAACACCCACTGTACGAATAACAAATGGCCCCAAGTTCCCTTGAAAAAAACGCAGAACAACCTAATAGAACTTTTAGCCTGTTACTATTAAGAAATACTGTAAAAGGTGTGCGGAAATATTGCTCTCCCACGCATTGTAGACTAAGATTCATGGGCAATGTTGATTCATTATGCCCATGAGTTTTTTTTTTTTTTTTTTTTTTTTTTAAATTTAGCCCATTAAAAGCCTAATTAATTGGATGCTAGTTTGACATAAGATAACCTTAGGATAACTTTCCAACCAAGACAATACCCGAGGCATGATCATTAATTAATAAACTCATCCATCCCTTGCTAAACCATTAATTAATAACACATAAATAAATTGTTACTCTAAGAATATAAATCCTTAAGAAATATTTTGTCCCTTGTAAATGGTCATTAGAAAACTACTTATCAACTGAATATCAAGACCTGTCTTGAGGAGTGTTTAGCACAAATAATTAATGAAATAGTTGAAATAATAAAGGTATAATGACGAGAACACCACCCAACATATGCTAAAATTAAATTTAAATGATCTGCAACTTGACCTAACAAAAATCTGTCTTGAAGAACTAAAATTATATGCAATGATTAATCTCATTTTATTTTTATAAAGAAACGTGAACAAGTAATATAAAATCACAACAAAGTTGATTAATCATTTGAAGTGTTTGCAAGTCCAATCAATAACTTAAAATAAAAATTACTCAAACATATAAAAAATAGAAAAAATGCTGATTTTTTTTATAAAAAATAATCTCTAACATAAAAAAAAACTCTCTACAAAAAGTATTTAGAAAGAATGAATATAAAATAGAATAAATTTTAGTGCTAAAAGGCTTTGCCTTCTCAAGGCTTTGAAACAAGAACAAGTTTCCTGAAATAAATTCTCGTTTCACCCAACTTCCTATTTTCCATTCTACAAGATCATTCCATCAATGAATATCTGTCCTAAGAACTGAAACGTAGTGAAATAAATTATAATGTTGCCAAAAAATGCAAAACCAGAGTCTGCTCCAGGGCTTTTGATGAGCGAAATTGATTTTTTTTTTTCTAAAAAAAAGAGAATAAAAAACAGCCACAACCAAATCAAACGGGGCAGTGCCCAAAAGTCAACCATATTATGTAAGTCAAGAGAAAATGAGAGGTCGAAGCTGGGAAACTTGTTCTCAAAGGCTTGAGAAAATATTAATAGAATTTTGAATTTAAATATAATAAGTATCATACTGTAAGGCAGTGACAAAATAATATTTTCACATATTCAATGCTCTTGCTTAAATGATACGAAAAGAAGAAGAAAACCTCTCGCATTATTTGGGTACGTATCAATGGTAGTAATATTGTGGGGGAGACACTGGTTGAGGGAAAGAAAGGGAGGTGAATTTGGGATGGGAAAAAATGTTTCTCAGCAATGAGAAAATAATAATAATTAAATCATAAAAAATATTATCGCGTTGTGCTATTGTCATAAGATTTATTGGTGGTTTATTACGCTATCTCATGTTTGGTAGACTGAAATTTAATTGTGAATATTTATGTTTAGCATTTAGATTTTATTTGGCATAGCTTTTAAATGATAATTTTTATTTTCTGTTATAATTTAAAATTTATTTATTTTTAAATAACTTGCAATGAAAATGAGTTAAGTTATATTTTTTTTATAGAAAATTGATACACTCATATTATTATATTATTTTAGTACTTTATTCTTATTTTTTTACACATGTTTTATATCTTCCAGTATCTTAGTTAACTTGTTTTGTGATTAACAATGCTATGGAGACACAGTGTATAAAAAGGAACTAAATTAGGTATTTTTAGTAGAATTTCAATCAAAGAATTACAAACATTGAGATGAATTATTGGAGCTAAGAAGTGCAAATCCTAATTGTATTAGGAATCCAACTTGAACAAGGAATCCTAATGGGATTAAGATTAGTTAAAGCAAATTTTTCAGATTGAATAACCGTGTACTCTTTAGACCATTTCTAGAGAAATAGATGGAATTTTACTACAATTAAACTTGGGTTGTAAGCTAGATATTTCAACTTTTTCATCCATATATGATAAGCCCATTAAGGGTCTGTTTGGCATTGCGTTTGTAACTGCGTTTCATTAAATTTTGAATTTTTTTTTTGCTAAAATTGAGTGCGGTTTGTACCTTTTGGATCGTTTTGATGTGCTGATGTCAAAAATGATTTTTAAAAAATAAAAAAACATCATTAGCATGTATTTCGGCACGAAAAGCTATTTGAAAAGCAACCGCAACCACACTGCCAAACACGCTCTAACTCGTCCATAAAAAAGAGAACAATATGTTTGAAATCGAACTTAAAATTTGCCAGTAGACTAGCACGAGTCCATCCCAATTTTTCCATTTTGAGATGATGACATGACCGCTCCTTAATGACATGGAAATGGTCCCCTATGACCAGGAAACCTCTCTAGCCATAAGAAAACTTAAAAGTAATTTGATTATAACTTAGTTGTTAACTAGGAAATTTCTCCACCTCCTCACACACACATAACAAACCTTAACCCTAAAAAGAGAGAGGAAGGATGTTCACAACACAGAAAAGAAGAGGGAGAGTAATTACATGGTTGCAAAAAGTTCTTCTTTTTTCCTTGTTCAAAGTTACATTAATCATGAATTTCATGCAAACTTAGTTTTCAATTTGAAGATGTTAGTACTCTTGGATCTTAAATTATCATTACGATTTTTGCTTAAAATCATTATATATCTAATTGTGATAGATGAATATTTTGTGTTTTTCTGTGATTAAATTTAAAGATTGAGGAGTGAGATTATATGTGATGTGCAACATATATTTTTGATTTTAAATCTATTGCTATTGATTAGTTTATGTGACTAAATTTGGTAGACTAAAAGCTAGGAAAATTTTAAGCCTTTAGACTGACACATCTATATTAATCTCATTATTTTCTTTCATGTGAAATATTCTTACATGGATTTATTTCTCTAGAACTTGCCTTGATTCTTTTTGAGATCACATTGACATATACAAGTATGAACATGATTAAAGCCTCTTTGTTATAAGCTACATGAGCCAAATAGTCTTCCTTGTAGCTAGATGTCCTTTTTGTTGAAACCCTTTTAGCTTTATTTTGTTTATTGTAAACCCATGTTACAAGGTTTAAACCTGAAAAATAATATATTTACCCAAGCCATAAAGCTACCAGAGCATTGTTCATTATTATGATATGTATAGGTAGATGTCCAAGAAATAAGTGTGGGGTGTCTAGATTGGTGGTATGACTATGTCTGTAGAACAACTCTTTTCATACATGAATGCAAAAAGGTGTAAGGAAACAAAAAATGTTTTTTTTAATGATCTTTTTCAGTACATGGTTTAAATGCTTTAAAGTCAAATTGAAGAAGTTGTTAAATAAAGTGATTGGTTTTACATGTCTTATATATTCGAGCTTTAGTTGATGTATTTATGCTCCACTAGTTTAAATGGCTTTTGAGCTACATTCCCAAATGTTCCTCGTATTGATCCTAAGCCTCGTTACAACCCTTGAAAAGTCCTTGTAATTGACTTGTTTGGAACAAATAATGGATCCTTACTGATGTTTGTGGGCAGATCCACATCATCCTCCGATATGATCTTGGATCAGTACAGGGCTTTCGGGCCTCACGTTATCGTTGAGAACGACCCTCTTCCAGGGATTACCCTTGGCCTCTTAGATATTTTTCTAAGCATAGACTCATTCTCTTTGGATTCCCCTAAACACTTAGAAAATTTTCTAAGTATCTTGAGTTTCCCTCTGCCTCTTAGAATTTTTTTCTAAGTATGAGTGTCGTCATGAGTTCCTCTCTACCTTTTAGAAATATTTTCAAGAATAGGTGTGAAACCCTCAACGTCTTAAAAATCTTTCTAAGTGTGGACATCATTATGGGTCCATCCACTCCATCTCTTAATTTTTTTTTATAAGTATGGGCATCATCATGGATTCGCGCTTGACGCTCCTCGCATAGTGCATGTCTCTTAAGCCATTTAGGTTGGACCCTACTCCACCTACATTGTTAGGTGCACAAAAATCTCTCATGGCCTACCACGTTACCATTTCTTAGCTGAATAAACTCAATTGAAAACGTGTGAGCGGTTATGATGTCTTAGATAGACTGAATGAAATATAACTCACAACTCCAGATTAATTTATAAGAATGAAATGATTATATAACTCTCCATTCTATAAAAAAAAAAAAAGGTAACATTTATAATCTACAAGTATCTTCTAAACCATCTTAAGTATAGAATTCAGAATATCTATTCGCTGCTGCTTTTATATTTTCCAACACGAGATAAGCTTCCAAAGAGACAAGCTTGAACAGTCTCTGTCCAAAGGATTTACAAGAGTGCATGGAAGGTAGTTGGTACCTAGTAAAGTTGTCCAATAGGTTTTCACGGATATTAATTTGATTGCCAAGTTGCACGAAGATTCGCGTCGTGAGAATTCTGTATCGACCATGCAAAAGAAGATTTCCTGACAGGAGAAGAAAAGGACTTGAGAACAGACCGTTTAATGAAAAGTTAAATGTTCTAGAGATCCTTGTCCAAATCCAACCCTCAAAAATGCTTTAAAATAAATAAATATAATTACATAAATATTTGATGCCATTTGTTCTCATACTATTCGATTTCATGTCCGCATGCATATGATTTTTGACGCCCTCTCTATGCAGAATTAGGGGCCGGTAGCTCTAATAGTGTAATATATTCTTCATTTCATTCAATGATTTTTCTGGAATTTTTATATTTAATCAATGCTATTTAATTTCTACGAATTAATTTCCGTTTCTATAAAATGATTTGTTTTTCTGTATACATGGATTTTTTTTTAATAAAAAAAGGCTACTATAATATTAAGACAAGGTTTCAATCAGAAGGGAAAAAAAGTGCTAGGAGATAAAATATAAGGTAATACTTAATTCTTAGAACTGTTTAATAAATTAACAAATAAACTTTTATTATTATTATTGATCAATATTCATGAGAATGTTTTTTTTTTAAACCATGCACAATGGTTTCATATATTATTATTCATAAGATATATAATTATAAATATTAGTATAAAATAACTTTAACTTTACTATAAAAGTATGGTTTTGTGTTCTATATATAAAATATTATTTTAATCATTTTATTCCAACAGGAATTAATTACAAAATTTTCAAAATAAAGAGAATGAAAAAAAGAAAGTTTTACTAACTAGATTTCTTAATAAATGATGTTTCGCGATGTGATTTCTTTGATGAAACTCAAAGAACATCAATGATATTGTACAGAAATGCTTTGCAATTGATTATAAATGAATGTAGAAACTGTTAGATAAATATGATCATTTCATACCTTACTAGCATGTTACATAGAGAGAGCATGTCAAGTAATAGATTAACAAATGACAAGTAACAATCCCAAGATCATGACACCATCAAGCATAGGATAATAATAATAAAACAAGAAACAGTCCTTGACCTTAAGCATTCTTGTTTGACTTTCATTTTTTTTTTCTTTTTTTTTTTTGCCTTATATAAGATTATTAGCTAGTTGTTGCTATAGAAAAAAAAAATAAAAAAATAAAGGAAGAGACAAGATTCATAATAAGAAATGAAGGGTTAACTTCAAACTGACAAAGTCCACTTTTTTTTCTTCTAGTTTTACTAGAATTGAATCCAAGAACTCTTTGTAGCTATAAAGGGCCACCACCGCCCGTTGACTTTCATATTTTTATATTTTTCTGTAACTTGTACTCTAAGAATACCCACTAGTCCGTGCTTCTTCTACTTAAGAAATTGACAATCACATACTATACTTGATATAATTTTCTTTTTTCTTTTCTTACATTATTTTAATCTTCCTAAATCGTCCAAGTCATGTCAATATTAATATGATTACTATTGAAGTCCATATAGTTTTTATATTAATATTAGAATAAGTGACAATAAATGAAGTACATATTAGCAGGCACAAAGACTTTGTTCCACACTATTAGAAAATTGACAAATACATACAAAAATATCGATGGAATATTTTCGTCAGTAGATTGCAATGAGTTTTATCAACAAAATATTTCCTTCCTAATCCTTCGTAAAAAACCGATGAAAATATTTCATCAGTATATACCGAGGGAATTACATTGGAAAAAAAATGAATTAAAAAGAGTTAAAAAAAAATATAATAATGTGTCATTTATACAGACGACATTAACAGCGATATTAATCCATCTGTAAAATTTATCAATAAATCTGTCTGTAATATTTAAGAGAGCATTGGAACTGTAAAATGTGAATAGATACACCATCTAAATAAGTCTGTCGATATATTCTAGAAAGCATTGAAATTGCTTTCTTTTTTCTGAGACTGTTCATTATGTTAAATATAGAGAGTATTATTGACGGATTAAGTTCGTCAGTATATTCCAAAGAGCTATGAAACTGTTCACTTCTCAATTACACTTTTAATTACTGTTCATGACAAATGGAATCGTTGACATAATGAAAAGTCGTCGGTGATATTTGTGGAGTTTTTAAAATTTTTTGTTTAAATTAAATATTACAGACGAAATCACTAACAGATTGAAAAGTCATCAGTTATATTTGAGGGGTTTCTAAATTTTTTTGATTAAATTAAAAATTTAAATTAAGTATTAAAAACAAAATCATTGATAAACTAAAAAGTTGCTAGTGATATTTGAGGGATTTTTAATTTTTTTGATTAAATTAAAAATTACAAGCAGAATCATCGACGAAATGATTACAAATATTAATATTTAATTATCTGTTAGTAAAACTATCGATTGAAAAGCTCAATTAAAAGATTAGAATCACTAATTTCATAAGAGACACACCTCTTCTTCTTCTCTCTTCCCTTTCTGTAAAAAACACCAACGTCGCTCTCTTTCTTTCTCTTTTCTTCTCCTCCACGCTTAGGTGTATGTCTTCTCCTTTTCTTTTTTTATTTTCTTAGCTTCACTCCCAACAAAATTAAGGTAAGATTTTTTTTTTCTCTTTTTATTTATTTATTTATTTATTTTTCATTAAATTTGTTTTCTTAATATTTTTCTTAATTTTTTTGTTCTTAATAATTGTAATGAATTTTGTTGTAGGAATTATTTTTCACATGAAAACAATTTTGTTGGATTTTAGTTGGATTTTTTTTCCAATTTTCAATTCAAATTAATGTATATGATTGATTTGAATTATTATTATTTAATTTTTTTGTTTGTTTTCAATTAAATGAATTTATTTTTTGCTTGATTATGGATTCTAGAATATGTTTTCTAGGTTAGGTGGAAATGTTTTTTTGTTGATTTATTTATTTTTATTTTTTTTGTTTATTTTTTCGTTATAAATTTCTTTGAGTTGATTTTCTTTTTCTTTTTAATAAGCAACTCAGTTCTGGGTATCATTGAGTGTTGATTTATATTCATTTAATTTATTTTAATTATTTTCTACTTCTATTTAATAGTTTTTTTTATTAAACATATTTTAAAATAATTACTAATGATCTTCGTGATGGATTAAGTCCACCGATGTATTTCAGATAGTTGGAAAAAAAATTACAACAAATATCACTACCACTGTTTAATCACTGAAAAAATTATATACGGTCTTTCTGTCTTTCTGTCGATTATATGTCAAATTCTCTAAGTTATGAAATATATTCCTATTCAAAAAAAGAGAACAAACATGGATATGATTAAATTTACAATCTAACTTCATTTAATTACACTGAATATAACATACATATTCTAATGTAATTTACAATAATATTATTAAATTTGATTACACAAAATAAAATATATCCAAAATATATTTGTGTTCCCATTACTAATCTATCAAAAGAGGTTATATGAAAAAGGCAAATTATTTTGCACGAGTTTATGATATAAAGAGGCAACCTGATCTCTCTAGTACCCCTTAAATACTAGTCAATTCTTAATCTAGGTCATCAGTCATACTGACACCTCTAGTACCCCATGAATACTAGTCAAATAAAAATCTCATTCGTCAGGTAACTTAACACTTCTAGTTCCTTTCAGATAGTTAGTCAGAAAACTCCTGGTTGTTAATCACACCAACACCTTTAGTATCCTATGGATACTAGTCAGTTTTAGTATCCCAGGAAGTTTTAGTATCCCAGGAATACCAGTCAGTTTTATATCTCAGTCATTAGATAAATCTCATGCCTCTAGTATCCAATAAATACTAGTTAGTTTCATATCCATTTTTGTTACATAATCGACAAATAATAACAATGCAATAAGCATTTAATAAAATTTAAACAAGCTTAATAATATTAGTCAAAGGTGTAAAGCACCTATCTGGTGCCCGAGCTCTGCTATTTATCCTTTACTATTGCACGACACCCGCGAACTCACTTGTTCCAACATGTACATCACATTACTTTTAATTTTGACCAAACCATAACCAACTCCATATTTTCATTAAGTAAAATATAAATTTCAATTCAAGGCAAGAACATAATTTTTTTTTCCATGTCATTATTACTTACCATATAATATCATGTCACATCATACAAACTAGACAAAATCTTATTTTGGCTCAACCAATTAAATAAATTTATCTTTTCTTAACATATTTTATTTTTCGCGAGGAAATATCAAGGAAATTCCTTTCAAAACATTATACATCACACTTGAACCCACCAATTAATTCCTTTAACTACCACACTTAATTTGATGAACATTAAATTAAATAAAAAACTCATCATTTCTTTTATTTTATACTTATCGAATTATTCACCAAGGTGCAGATTAGTTTTTCTCTTTAATTTATTTCAATTCATAAATTGCCTCATTTTTTTAATACCAAGACTAACACATTCAAGTATTATTCATAAATTGCCTCACTTGAATTGCAGTTATAGTTGCCTCATTTATTTCAATTCAAAAATACATCTCCATTTACCTATATGTTAGCCAAATTTCCCCCCTTAAGGAATGAATATGTTTCTTTCAAAAATTTCACAATTAACACCTTAAACTATCATCCAACACTTAAACATAATACATATTTACATGATTCATCAATAAACAATCCAAATAAACTCAACCCTAAATTATACAATTATGGCCGAAACATAAATAACATGTAAGGGTGAACTTTTCTTTTTCCTGATGGTTCAAATCAAACATTATTTATTTATCATTTATTCCAAACAACACAATTCTACACTATACAATTGGTAATTACATCAATTACCCAAATATTATTCCTACATACACTAATTGAAACCCTAAACATGGCAAGGATTAAATTATCTTTTGATTAATTTAATTGAACCTTTACCCATTCATTATTTATGTATATCATTATCATCCATCCATAATTTCCATAATCCTAACACCTTAACATAGAAATCCTAACATACCTCTACAATAACCATTTTAATAATTCATTCTACATAAAACCACACAAAATAACTAGTTTGGAAAAATTTATTACCTTCTAATAAAAGAAGAAGAAAACAGGTTAGAAGCTTGGGACATCTTACTTTTTCACTTATCTTCCTCTCCTATTTTACCTCTTAAAATTATGCCTTTCTTTATATAAATAACTTAAATTCTTCAATTTTTCTTGCCTAAATATGCTTCTAATACCCTTTGATCATTTAATCTTGTTTTCTTTTATGTTTTTAGGATGATTTTTCAAGGGTTTCTCAAAAGTTTTTCTCTCATCCTCTCTCCCTCACTTGGCCAGCCATTTATGGCTTTGAAATTATTATTTATCTATTTATAATTTCAATTTTTCACTTATTACATATTTAGTCCAACTTTCCTTTATGTAAACTTTAGACTGGGGGTTTACAATTTGTCAAACTCATGACTAAAGCTATATGACTATGATAACCCCATATAAAGTACATTAAAGTATATTATAAAGCTCAATTCCAAATAAATCCAATGTTGAAGGATGAAATCAAAAAGATTAAATTAAAAAAAAGAAGAAGCATAGCACTATTCTAGTGAAACAATGCTTTATGAGAAAGTAAACAATGAATTTACCTTTTCTTTTAGTTTTTATTAATTTCTAGAATAGTAAAGATGTTTTTAATCTACCCTTATATCAACCATTATTTACAAAGAAAAAACTTATGACAACAAAATCTTGTCAACTTGTTCTAGTTAAAGACATTGACATAAAGACATTAAGAATTAAGAAAAAAATTAAAAAGACATGACATTTTCCCTGTAAATACCCTTTAAGTCTGTGTTTTTTTCATTTCTATCCCTTAATTTTATTTTTTAATTTTATCCTTGAATAGTTCTTTGTTTTGCATTTGAGTCTAACAAATTATTTTAATTGGTTTACTATGAGGTGCTCAGGGCAAGGTTTTCAATTCTGTTTTGGTAAGTGTTTCGTTTCTTCAATTGGAATGAAATATTTTAGTTTCAGAGCATTTTGGCGTGCCGTTTTGGGGTTGTACTGTTTATATATATATATATATATAATTCAACAAACATAATTCAAATTAAGATAAATTAATTTTAAATTATGCAATACAAAAACAATGTCAAACAAATATAATTTAAAAATTTAAAACATTTATAAATAGTCAATATTAAATAGAACTTTAACTTAAAGTAATTCAACTTAAATAAAATACCAAAATATTATGAAAGTAAAATGTTTTAACACAAAATAAACATAAATCAAATATCATCTCCATCAGTAACATAGAAATAAGGATCTTGATCTTGTGGTGGTATGTAGGGAAAATCATCAACTAGACATTCCAATAGTTGATCATTTCCACCAAGCTCATTCTTGTCATCAAAAGATGTCTTTTCATCCTCTAAAGTCAAAGTATACAAAGGTGCTTTAATAGTCTCCCAACTTATATCCTCTCCATCAAAAAGGCTAGGTCCTTTAAAAATCCATTTATTCAATAGGTCAATGTTATCAAGGCTAATGAGATCTAAAACATCTCTTATTTTGCTCAAATTCCTACAAAGTATAAATATGAAAACAAACATGAATATAAACCATATATATTAGTGATAAATTTAATTTTTAAAAATTAATATCATTGTTAATGAAAATAGTAATAATCATTTTCAATATTATTATTATTATGATAATTTTGATATTTTACCTATGTTGAATCGTTAAATTATAACGAACAAATACTAGATCACTCAGTCTCTTGTGTTCTAACCTATTTTGTCTTTTAGAATGGATAAATTTAAATATACTCCAATTTCTTTCACACTCAGTTGCACTACAACATTGACTAAGATCTCAAATTGCAAACTTTTAAAGTTTTTAAATATCATTGCCAAATTGTTCCCACCATGCAACTAGACAAGACAAAAGTTCAATAAATTAGATATTATAGATACAAAACAAAATTATATTTTTTTAAAAAATTTATTACCTAGATTTAACTTCTTTTTTACGAATAGCTAGGGGCATGCCAAAATCACCAATTGCTTTCTTAGACTCCTCATGTTGTCCACTAATTACATCTTGAGTGTCATCATCAGGAACCAATCTAGTAATTGTGCTAAGCAAACCTCGAGTAACTTGTTTCTGTTTTTTTTAAAAGGCTAAAAATAGATTCCAAGATTAAGAAAATAACTTATTGCATGTAATGGACTATAAAGTTGCTTATCTCATCCAGCATCAATTACCCAGATATATGGTCCATATTGAGATACTTTATTTTTTCAACCTTGTCTTGATGGCTTCTTTTACTTTATCTATTTGCTCATATAAATAACCTATTGTTGGTTTTTCTTCACTATCTGCTAACCAAAAAATTCGCACCAAAAGCTCACCAAATTTGATTATATGTTCATATCGGAGGCCAAAATTCTTTATCTTATAAAATTATAGTAGCTATTTCCTTTCCAACTTTACTTTTACCATGACTTGATTCTACCAATTTTGTGCAAGTAAAGATTTGTTGAAGCTCTTTCTTAAACTTAAGTAAACATTGGATGCTTAAACAATAGTTAGCAAACCTTGTAATGACAAGACAACATAGATCATTTCCATTAGTAAAGTCTTTCCTCATCAAAGCTAAAACCCATGCATGATTAATGGTTTCATCAATCATCAAAAAATATCTTGGATCAGAAATATTTTCTAACATTAAATTAATACAATGGGTAGTACAAGGAGACCAAAAGAAAGTGCCATATCTTTGTTGTAAAGCCTTCCTAATAGTTTTGAATGCAGACTCATTATCACTAATAAATTGGACAATATTTTCTTATCCCACTTCTTTGACAACTTCATCAAACATTTCAAGCAATGTCCCTTTATCTTTTTGAAGACCTGAAGTGTCATCAGACTTCAAGAATATGGTATCTCTTGGAGAATAAGCAAGAAAATTCATAATTTGTACATTCCTCCTATTTGACCATCCATATGCCAAAATGGAGAATCCATAAAGTTTCCAATCAGCTTTGATTCCAAAGAGGTATTCATAGACATCATGAACTAGACCTTTCAAAAGTGGTCCCCTTAAATCATGATATGATGGTCCTTTAAAACCAAGTCCCATTGATGTTATGACATCTATCATTGGTTGATAATAATATGATTTAGCACATTAAATGGTACATTAACATCATACCACCATTTTTCCATGACCTTCCTTGCATTATGTTCCTTCTCTTTAGAAGCCATTATACTTTTAATATTAGGTTGTGAACCTAGGGTAGTTCGTGGAACGAATAAAGTCATCTCTTTTCTATTTGCACTTGTGCCTTGCATTGTCAATATTTTATTTGCTTGTGAACCAATATCACTTAAAGTATGATTTGCACTATCACCCTCTTCAACTTCATCATTGGAAAGTGATTGAGAATTTTCAATATCAATTCTAAGTCTCTTTCTCCATTGTAAAGTCCTTTATCAATTGCTTCATTTGCCATTTCACATCTGGAGGGATCTTTTTACAAGCTTCAGTTGGTTTCATAATAATTTGTTGTTAAAAAAATTAACATTATTGTTTGATAATTTCATTTGACCCACAAACAAAATCATGACACTTTTGACAATATATTGATTACTATTTTGGAAAATTATATAGCAAGGATAATGTGGGCCACTAGCTAACTTCCTTTCGCAATTAGAATTTATGGTTGGATATTATAATTCTAAAAAAACTTTCCATGAAGAAGAAAAATATTTTACACACATACATATAATAATTACATAGAAATTAATACAACATAGCAGCAAGCACACACACACACACACACACACACATTCAACACACACACACACACATTCAATTTCATATAATAATTATGTATCCTTCCTTATAATTAATTATGGTTTGGTACATTCAGTTTCATATGATTCCTGGTTATGATCAAGTTACTTATATTGTTAACTACCAGACTTAGAAACTATAACTACAATTCACACAATATCCCAACACAAGTATTTGGTGGTTGGTCACTTACATTTCAATAAAGGGGTGTCTTACATTTCTTATTGCCTTTAATTGTTAGTTTAGGTTATTGTCTTAGAAACTAGATTTATGCCTTTTCCATTTCCAATTTGAATTTAGACAGAGAAAATAGATTACATTTTAGAGAAAAGAGACAACAACCAAGGGATAGAAGGGGAGTTTACACCTTAGAAAGAAAAGACAAGAGTCAGGGATGAAAGGTGGAAGGTGACGTTGAAGTATGAGCTTACAAGAGAGAAGAGGAAAGATTGGAGGTGGAGGTTTTGAGAGACAAGATGTTGATTGTAATTGTTTTGATTGGGAACTTGAGACTGCGAGGAATATAAATTAGGGATTCGTTTTTAGTTAAGAGAAAAATTTATATCTGGGTGGTTTAATTAATTAAATTGAATCGGGTTCAATTTGATTTAATGACTTTTCAATTTTCCAAAACTTTAAGCTCGAAATGAAACATGTGAAATGAAACCAAAACATTCTGGATGAAATAGAATGGAATTGATAACCTTGGCTTGGGGTGACAGTAACACGCCCCAACATTTAGTTTAGATGTCATTTTGCTAAAAAAAAAAGGGGGGGTTTATTGCTAGAAAAGAAATTAAAGATACAGGTTCTAATTTGCTATTAAGATTAAGAAAAAAACTAAAAGGCATAACATTTTCTTTGTAGACACCTTCACAAAACATTATGGACCACAATGGTGTTTTTTTTTTTTTAAATCTTTCATTTTTTTCATTTCGGTCCTTTATCTTTTTTTTTTATTTTATCCTTAAATAGTTTGTTATTTCAAATTTGAACTTGAAGTATTATTTTATTTGACTTACTATGAGATGCTCAAGGTTACAAAAATGCTCTTTGGTATTTGGTTCATACTTGATTTTACTAAATCAAAGGGAGGGGTTATTGCATTAAAGATACAAGAGCCTAATTTAATTCCTGAAGAGAAGAAGAGGAGTCAAGCATAGAGATTGAGGAGAGAGAAAATAAGAAGAAAAGAAAAATGAGATGTCAGAGCTACTTTAGACTAGAATAACCGCCATATATCACCCATTGAGGAAGCCCCAACCAATATGATTCCAACAATACCATTGAAGGTCACCATTGTAGCTTAAAGAAAGTCGCACACGTATCATTAATACGATGAACTTCCTCACACACTTGCGTATGAGTCTTATGTGCGATGCAATTTTTAAATTTGTTCTTGATTATTTGATACCTCTTCAATTTAATTCTAGATTTCATTTCACCTGAGCCCAATGAAGACCCAATTGAGGAGAAAAATATAAAGGGAGAAAAAAGAAAAAGATAGATGACCTAACCATGTTAAGTTATTATGGTTGTTCCCATGACATCATCGTGAATTTTAAAAGTTGATTAAAGTTGATTCAATACGGTTGGATTTGAAATCCAAGTTATGTAAAAGATCATGTAAAGGGCAATAAAAAAAACAAAAGAATTATACTAGCAAGTTATTTTGTTTCAATTCAATATTTATAGTAAGTTATCTTTTCCAAAAAAAATATTAAAACATAATTAAATAAATATATCAAATAGCACCATATGATGCAAGATCATGTTTCACACTTTTCATTGTCTAAAATAAAAAGAAAACAAATAATAATAATAATAATAATAATAAATAAATAAATAAATAACAACACCGATGCTCTGGAATTGACTCTTTGTGTCCGCGGGGCTAGTGATTGCTAAACAGCACTGTTGCTTTCCACGACCACCTACCCTAAGCCATCAATCATAAGCACCCAACAATCCCAGACCTTAAAATAAAAAATAAAAAATAAAAAATAAAAAAGGAAAGAGGAAAGAGGAAACAGCCTTCATAGCTTGAGACCAATTAAGCGCTTAATAACGTTAGAAGAAGGATCGTCTTATTGAATCATAATAATAGTTTTTACGAGAGTTGCTTCCCACACCCAATTATCAAACAAACAATGGCCCCCACACAATGCTGGTCAAAAGAATCCTGATCGTGCATCCATCCTTCCAGTATACACTCACAAGCGACACCAATACAAGATCATAAATTATAAATACACACGCGTCCATAGGATTAATCCCCCAAGGGCATTTCTGTCACTCCAAAGAGAGATTGGGATATCGTGTGCCCCGCCTTTTCAAGGAAACAATGCAGCCATCCTTTGGACAGATAGTTGGAATGTAAACAATATCATCGCTGCCGTCCGCTCTGTACCGCTTAAAATCAAGCAACGCACAGAACATGGCGATGAATAAAACCAAATGATTGAGGGCATACCTTTGACCCACACACTGGTGGGCTCCAGCTCCAAAAGTTAAGAAATTCTTTTTGAATAACTGATCCTCTTGCCTGTCCTCAGAGAAACGGTCCGGGTCAAACCGGTCCGGTTTAGTGAACCCTTGAAATGAACTGTCTAAAACCGACGGGAACACAATGGTCCCTTTAGGAATCGTGTACGCCTCCGTCAGAGCAAAGTCCTTCATAGCTACATGTGGGACTAACGTCGCCGGTGCGCGGTACCTCAGCACCTCACGCGCCACCGCCTGCGTGTACTTCATTTCCCTGAGCTGCTCTGTGTTTATTAAATCATCAGATTCTGGTGACCAGAAACTCGACACTTCCTTTCGAACCTTCAGCAGGACTTCCGGGTGCGAGTCGAGAAGCGCCACCGCCCAAAGGAGCGATGACGTTGAAGCATCCTGAGCAGCAAAGAGGAAGTCAAAGAGGTGGCCTCCGATCTCGGCTTCACTAGTGTGCGGTGGAACTGGCTCTCCAGCGGATTTGGCAGCGGAGATTTCTTTGAGCATTTCTTGCATCCAGAAATCTATCAAGCAAGATGGTTCATGGTTATTGTCCATTTTTTTCTTGCTCTTCATTACACATTCTGAGAGGGTTTCTGCTAACCTGTCAACAGCCAACCTGGCATTTCGAAATGCGAAACCTGGGAGATCAATGGGGAGTTTCATTAGTCCAACGTTGAACATATTGTAATCCAGCTTGAATCGCTCCCGCTCTTCTTCGCTCAAATACGGGCCGACAAAAACGGTCTGTGAAGTCTCGAGGTTCATGTCTCGAACTAACAAGCGGAGAGAGATGGACTTGTTTGGACTGTTTGAGGATAAGCTCTCCCATTTTTTCAAGTGCTTGAGAATGATTATCTGCTGGAGTGAGGTGTAGGTTGAAAGAGCACGAGGAGTGAAGTTGGGAGCGATTCGGCGGCGGAGATCCTTGTGTTCCTGACCGAACTTATAAATCAAATTATGCTCACCAAATAGCTTCTTCCCAAAAGGGTGGCCAACAAGCAAAAAAGCATCAGGCCTTACGTTTGAGAAAATGAGGTGGGAGAGATTAGTGTCGCGAATGTACAATATGAACCTCCCGATTATATAGTTAGCAGAGAATCCAGAACGAGAGCTATTGGCGGATTGGGTGTCCCAGAATGAAGTTGGATCTCTTACTAAAGAAATTGCGTTGCCAATAAATGGAAGCACAAAAACAGGACCCGGAGCTCCTCGTTTCTTTATCAAATAACTCACCTGCTCCACCAAAACGAGGAAACTAACGAAAGAAATTATGTATGGAACTAGAGTTGCTAAGAAAGTTGCACAGGACAATAGCAAGGTTGTCATTGTTTTTTTTTTTAAGAGAGGGGGGGGGGGGCGGCGCGGCGGGGGGCGGGGAGGGAATTCGCTGCAGACGTTTATATAGAGGAAACTTTCTAGGTTAACAAATTTAAATGATTGGACAAGATTTTAAAAATGATTTTATATTAATATGTAATAAATAAGGCAAGGTGGTCGTTAAAAACAGGTCCCTTGATAGAACAATTTGTTTGAAGAAGCTGTGAATTAAATTAAAATGTTAATGTGGTGAGGTAGTAGAGGCAGGCATTGCCCTTTTCCTCTGAAGGTCAGTCTGTTGGCAGTGATAACTCCATATATATAGTAGCCACAAAGGGAGCGAGAAAGAAAGGGAGAGGGAGGAGTGAAGTAGGGAAAGTGCCAAAGGAGAGAAGATAACAGGACGGCAAGAGAGGGTGGGTTTTCATAGAAGCTTTATTTAAAGAAGAAGAAGAAGAAGAAGAAGCTTGTAGAATGGCCAATTATTATACCAAAAGCACTGCCTTCAATTGCAATGGGACAACATAAGAGCACGGGTTAATCGGCCTACTTAAAAACTAGTGCCAAGTAAATGCAGCCAAAGATATTCTTGAAAATACAAGACTTCTTAGCTGGAGCCTTTCTTGAAGAGAAACCTATCATTGCAAATGGCAGGTGCTTCTCTTCAATATCAACATCAATATCAGAGTTCATCATAAATTAGTCATTCTGATATTAGAAAATGAATTCCTAGTTGTTATAGTTTCAAGAACTAATTAATTAGTTTTTTAACCATATATGTTTAATTTAATATTATTTTGTTTTAAAAAACACTATAATTTTTTATCAATTTTTTCATATTATTTATTTAGGTTGTGTTTAGTTAGTATTTCTGGAAAAAAAACAAAAAAAACAAAGACAACGTACGTATAGTAAAAGATGAAGATAAAGGATGTGGTTAGTAAAATCCACTGGACTTTGTAATTAATGAATGCATGGAGCAAGAGAGTGGAAATAATCAGCATTTATGAAGCAAATGGGAACTCAAACTTTGCATTTATGAAGGCGACTCTGGGGTTGCAATTTCTGATGGAGTCTGGTCGTCTGCTTAGCTACCAGCTGCCATATATAGCCCATTTAATTTCTACTCCATATGCTGTGAGGAATATTATTTTATCTTAGAGCTCAAGGCAAGTGGAATTCATGCATTAACCATGTTAACTTGCTACCGTTACCATTAATTTACAGTAAAAAAATTCTACAGGGGATCATGGATTTTTCACTATACTACCCATCACATTGCACTTTTAATTGGAATATTTTTTTCTAATATTTTTTTAATTTTAATTTCATCATTTAAAATAATTTTATCGAGAATTGAATTTTATAATTTTTTTTAATTTACTTTTTATAAAGTTATTATAGACACATGACCTATCTGGACCTCAAGTTTAATAGGTTAACTTGATTGACTTGAGTTTTTTGTTTCTTTTTTTTTCCTTTTATTTCATCATTTAATATTGAGCTGATTGGTGATTAGGTTTTGTAATTTGTTTTTCATCTGTTTTCTATGAGGTTATCCTCATCTCATGACTCAGGTCATGAGTTTGGCGGGTTAACCCGATTGACTCAAGTTGTTTTTTATGCCCATTTTTTAATTGAGTTTTTTCTCAATTTCATCTTTGAACACTATTTGATTTAGAATTGGACTTCATAAGGTAGATTTAGAATTGGACATCATAATTATTTTTTTTTCTATTTAGTTATCCTAGTCTCATGACTAGAGTCATAAGTTTGGCAGGTTAACTTGGGTTGACTCGGGTTATTTTTTTTCTTTTTTTTAACTGATCTTTTTTTTTCAGTTTGACCTTTCAACATTTGTAATTTTATGTTTGCTTTCTATAAGGTTATCATGATTTCATGACTTGGTATGCGGTTTAACGGGTTAATCTAAGTTAACCAAAATTAATTTAATATGTTGTCATCTTAATGTGTATTAAAAAAATTTCATCTTAAATATTTATTTTGAGTCAAATTATATTTTCACCGGTCATATGAGTTGTATTTAGACTCGCCAAGACGACCAAGTCACATTGAATCAACTTTAGCAACGTCTAGATATTTTTTTTACGTTAAAAACATTGATCCGATCGGCAGCATAGTGCGAGCAATAATCTAGTTTTCTCTGTGGATTTTTTGACATGGACATTTTTACTTTGTTTTATAAAAAAGATTTGAATTCATGTTTTTTCTTAAGAGAAGTAAAATGACTAATTAAGAAGAGCTGATTCTAGTTTGAAAAACTCACATGGAGTGATAATATTGTGTCACTCAAATAGTGTAATGATAATTTTATCATTTACACAAAAAAAATCTTGAAACTAGCTACTATAGGTATTAAAGTCTTTCCATAAGATGCATTAATCTTTACCAAATTAATTTGAGGCAAACAAGTCTTTTCTCATTTTAAAAGTATAATAAAATGACTGAAATACTTTTAAAAGCAAATATTTTAAACTTGGTGTCAAAGGACATTTTGGTATTTGCATAATTGTTTTTTTATTATTATCATGCTAGACGAGGGGCAATTTGATATTTGACCAAGTATAAAAAATAATACAAAAACCAAAAGTATAGTGAAATGATCAAAATACCTTTAAAAGCAAAAATAAAACTAAAATTGGTGTCAATGGACTTTTTCATCTTTTCACAATAGTTGTTTTTGTTATTATCATGTCAACTTAGGAACAATTTGATATTTGGCTAAATATAAAAAAATTTAAAAATGTTTTTTGGGATGTTTGGCACAACTTTTACTTATGCTTTTATATGTTTTTCAAAAGCCATTTGGCTTGAAAATACATTAAATTGATATTTTTTTAGTGCTTTTTGATGATTTTGATGTGATGATGTCAGAAATTTAAAAAATATTTTGATATATTTTCAAGCGAAAAGCTATTTTGAAAAGTACCTTCCACCACAATTTCAAACACTCCCTTCCTGTTGGTGCGCTGTGTGTCGGCTTTGATGGAGCAGTTTATCACCAGTGAGCCTTTCTTCTTTTTTCCTCTTCTTTTATCTCTAATTCCTAAAAAATTATAGCTTGGCCCTTTTTATTGGTACTTCAACTTCATTCCTTGTTTTTGTTTTGGCTTTTTTATAAAAGTTTTGTTTCTTATCAATTTCATCATTCAATCCCAATTTATCATCTATTATGTTTTCAATTTGGTCCTCATTCTTTTGAATTTTTTAGGGCCTTTTGTTGAATTTATTTTTCTTTTCAAATTTATCCTTCAATCAAAAACTTGTTTGGATTTCTTATTTTAATTTTTATTTTCGTTCTTTTAATTTTTTTAGTTAAATTAATTTTTCTTTTCAATTTCATCATTTAACCAAAGATATAATTTATTTTATATTTCAGTTTTGATCCTCATTATTTTAATTGCTATCTTTTTTATTTTGAGTCCTTTTGTATAATTGAAATTGTTTTTTCAATTTCATCATTGAACATTTGATTAATTGAGAATTAGGTTTTATGGTTTTTCTAGATTGAGTGTTTTTGGTCTAATGACTCGGGTTACAAGTTTGGAAAGTTAACATGGGTTGACATTGACTTATTTTAAAAAATAGGATTTGCAATCTTCATTGTTCTCTATTCTGTTGGGTTCTCAATCTCATGACATGGACTGCGAGTTTAACAATATAACTAGGGTTACAAGTTTGTCATGCTAACTCGAGCTAATTTTTCCATGTCTTATTTTTACCTAATTTCTTTATTCTGTATTTAATGGGATGGAAATTGAGCTACTTCATTTATCCCTTTTTGAAAAAATGTTCTTTTGTTTTCCAAGTTATCGTGATCTTTTTTTTATTTGGTCCATCTATTATTGTTGTCTACTTTTTTCTTTCCATTTAATTAAAATAAAACCAACTTACCAAGTTTGGTCTTTAATCCGAGTCGTGGATTTTTTCTCTTTCTATAAAATGCATTTGCAACACCTAAACATTATTTTTTTTTATGAAAAACATCGAGCCTAAGGTGTATTGCAGTTCTATAGCTACAACTAATACTAGTTGTGCTAATATCCATAGGTACTAAAAATATTATTTTGAATGGAAAAGTTCCATTTTCAAAGTAAAATATGGTAGGTTCCCTCCATTTTAATCTTATCATGTCAAAAATCCTATACAACTTTATTAGGCTTTATCATAACTCGATTTTGACCCCCTGTTTCGATTACATTTTTAAAAAATTTCAAAAAAAAAATTTCTTAAAAAATACGTTTTTGATTCAATTTCGCCATTTGTGGTCATTTCATAATTTTCAAAACCACTTGCTATGTTTACATGCTCAATGGGCTCTTTTTAAAGAGATGGACACATATCGATTAGATGCCTTTCTACCGAACAAATCCCAAAGCCTTTGTTATTTGAATCTTTCCTATAACTATTTGATGAATAAAAGAAGTTAAACTTGTAATTTATTGTTCAAGGGAGGAAATATTTACCTTTTTAACATGCTTAGATGGAGGGTTAAGCCTAATGCCAAATTGTTGAGAATTGGCTATCATATTTGCTATCAAGTTTCTTATGGTTGTGAGAGTTTTATCTACCAAAGCTCCTCCACTAGAAGCATTAATACTCTCTCATCAATAAGTAGAAGGTCTTTATAAAAATACTAGATTATTCCTAGTATTCGTGCAAAGATTCTTTACTGTTCTTCCTTAACCATAAATTTCCTTTTGAATGTTAGTTGCTCTTGAAGCTGGGAAATATCTCTAAAAAAAAACTTCTTCATCTTGTTCTATGTGGTAATGCTTCCAGAGGATATATAGCAGAGCCAATCTTTAGCTAAATCCTTCAAACAAAACAAAGGCTTTTAATTTAATTTGTTCTTCAGTCACTTTCGTAGGTTTCATACTTGTGCATGTTGTTACCCATTTTTAAACCTATAAAAAAATCAAGAAAAGAAAGCAAAAAAAATCCACAAATACAAGAGGATACACATAAAGAAAGCCTAGAAGATTGCTCAAATTGGTGGTGAAGGACTGAAATGATAAGTGAAAAAGTTAGACGATAAGAATGTATAAGATAGGCAAAATTAGCGACCCAATTCTGATTGACAAAAGACCCATTTGGTGAAAATATTTTTATTTTTGGTAAAGAAGTATAAATTGGGATGAGTAAGGACTCAATGAGGATTTTGGAAGGCTTAATTAATTTTATTGGGGACTTAATTACAAGGAAAATCAGTTTTTTAGAGTCAATTTGGGTGTTAATTGGAAGAAATTAAAGCTCGAGGACTGAAATTGGACTTTGGAAAGTTTAAGTGGTCAAATCAAGGGCTTAATTGTGAAAAAAATTAAAGGTTGATAGCCAATTAAAGGTTTGATTGAAGGAATTCAAAAACCAAAGATTAAATCGTAAAAGATGTGAAACTTCAAGGGCTAAATTGAAAAAACTTAAAAGTTTGATAGTCAATTAAAGGTTCAAGTGCACAAATTAGAAACCAAGGACCGAGATCAAAATGATACTAAACTTTGGAGCTGATGATTGAGCTTGGCAGGGGTGAAATTGCATGAAATCAAAAGTTTGTGCGGCAATTACAAGTGCAATTAAAAGCAATTGGAAGAATATGGACTAAAATGAAATCTTTTAGATCTTAAATTAAAAACTGTAATTTCAAAGGGTTTAACTTAGACGACATATCGTTCCCACTATTCATCTCCTTCCTTAGTAGTTTTGGATGATTGGGTTAACACCTTTCAATAGCTCATTGTGGAGTTTTATACCTCCAAATGGCACATAGTTTTTGCAAATGGAAGAAGAACATCCCCTCTACAATCTCATTTTCATGAAATTAGATGTTTACATCCTAATTTTTCCATAGAAGTCTCTAATATCTTGCCCCTGATCATCCATCACTATATTTTTATATTATAGACTAATCGAGTTGCACCTTTAAACGAATGAATATGAAGCTATAAACCTATAAATGGAGCAAGGATGGATCTAATTGAAAGGTGTGCGTCTCTTCTACCAAGTTCAGGTGGTCTCCGATGATGTTAACATCAGAGTTTCTCTAACGAAGCCTCGAAAGTGGCTAACTCCATCAGCCTTGACTGAGATACTCATTTGTGCAAAATTACATAATCTTTTTGTGTGCTCACATTTAAAAAATCCCATAGGGTTTTTATCAAGGGTCATAAATGTTTCATATGAGATCAGAAGGTGAGAAACACATGCCTTTGTCTTCTAGAAAGAGAAAACTATATAGGAAAAACCATTTTCCCCAAAAACTATTGAAGGACAAAGGTTGCAGCTGTTAACATTTGTCTAGATCTCTTTTATTTTGATCAAAGGACTGAGTTTCGATTAATATTTGAGGGAACCCGCCAAAACAATCTTGAAAAGATCTTATAAATACCACTAGAAATCAAAGAAAGATAAAAAATGGAGAAGAGAGAAAAATGTGAGGATATTCTCTATAAAGAGACCTTAGTGTGAAAGTTTGAAGACCTAACATAGAAGGTATATCAAGCTTTGGAAAGATTAAAAAGTGAAAGGAAATGAAGGAAGGAAAAGAGAAGGGAAGTAGCAGCCTCTAGCTAGCAAGCTTGGAGAAGATATAACCATGTGAAAACTCAAGGGTGGAGTCCATGTGGCCTACCCATTCATGTTTTTTCAATGTTTAATGATGTTTTTTAGTCTTTTTGGCATTATTTTGTATTTTAGCATTTATGTGGATTGATGAATGAAAATGTTGTTTATATTGATTAATCATATTTTGAAGTTTTTAATGTTGTTGTGATGTTTAAAAGGAGTTTTTGTGTTTAGTTTTGATGAAGTATAGTAGTTTTGGAATTTGTCAAAGGTAGTAGTAAGTGTTTAGTGACTTTATCTAGGTTGCTAATGCATATTCTTGGTTTATGAGTTTAGCTTGGGTCTCAAGTGTTTAAGGAATTAGTTTTAGATTGAGTTTTAATGTTTTTGTTAGCTGATAATAGGGTTATAGTTTCAAAAGTTGAAATTTTATACATGTTCTTGATGATTTAAGATTATTTGTTAGTGTTTTTTATTCAAACCTGTTTGTTTATGATAATATGGTTTTTGGGGCTAATAGAGCTTGATTTGGAGGCCTAAATGTATTTTCTGAGTTTGACGGTGTATGCTGGATTTTTTGGGTAACCCTCATGTTCTTCATGTTCATCTGAAGAACATTGTCTTTAGTGCTAGTTTTAGATTTGATTTTGGTTTTTGATCGTCATTAGTAAATAATCTACGGTTTTAATGCATCAATAACATGTTTTTGTGAGTTTTAATCTTGAGACTTTCATCTTGAACCGAAACCTATTTTGAAAAAAATCATGATGGTTGAGTAATAATTCAAGCAAATATATACTTGAATCTTGATCCATTCTTGATTGCAAACAAAACCTTGTCTTTTATTGCTTGAAATCTAGTCTTGTTTGATATTTACGTTGCTTGGTTTGAGTCTGAATGTTCGTTATTGTTCTTCATTTTCCTTAGTGTTTGAATTGTTTTTATTAGAAAATATTATGTTTTTTGTGTTTTTTTAGTTTTTATTTTGTTTCGGTTTAAATCTCCATTCTAGATTAGTTTTGGGTTAAACTTTGGTTTTTGGTTTGGTTCATGGTTGAAACAATGTTTTCAGGTCGATCCAGTTGGATCAAAATCGAGTCAAATACTTAAGACTTTGTTTTGTTTGCCACTATTTTGTTAAAAGGAATTTTGGTTTAAGGGTGTGTTTGACAAGCACGTCATTCGGCCTGTTTTGATTTTGAACAAAAATATGATTTTGTCAATCTTGGCCTTAAAACAAATTTTAAAAAATAATTTTTGCTTGTTGCATACAACCTAAACTTTATAAAATTGCATTTTTATTTATAAAAAAGGAGATAACCTAACTGCAAATCACCTTGATTAAAAGATCGAGTTATCACAAACAATCAAGGAAACTCTAATAAACCATGAAAAACAAATCAAGAAAAATCTAAAGTAATGAAAATAAATAAAAATTATACGCTAAAACATAAAAATATCTAAAAATCCTAGAAAACAATGGAATTTGACCTTAAGAGGGTGAGGCTAGTGGCCTAAAAAGGAACTAGTCTTGCTTATAATTTTTTTTCCCTGAAAAAAATACTACAAAATCAAGGCCTAGTTCTACCGAAATTAGAATCTTGATAAAAATCATAACTATTGAAAACTAACATTTTTTTAAAAAAAATCAAGAGTGAAATAAGGTTCACAAGGAGCATAAAAATCAATTGGAATAACTCCCTGACAACGATGCTAAAATTTGGTGTGTTGTTGTAGGCAACCAAATAAAAAACCGAAACTCTTAAAAATACATGTAGAGGTGTGAGAAAGGATCGTTCTCATAGAGAGTATATATTTTAGTTTCATGCTATATGAACAGAGATTTTAGGGGGGGGGGGAGGTTTAAGTATAACAAAAATAATTTTAGAAAAAACAACTAAAGAACAACTTAAATTAAAGTATCAAAATCAATCAAAAGAACAAACCTTAGTCTAAGTCAAAACCCAACATCATAATTTTATAATTAATCATTGATGCAATGCAAGTATATATCAATTCACACTTTGAATATTCACTATTATAGTTATTTTCCTATCTCTCCTTAATCGTAGTTAATTAGACAACAAGTAATTTAATTAACCCTAACTATTAAACAATTCAAGTCAAACACTTAATTTTTAATCTAATAGCAGCCTTATGAATTAGAGAGATTGATGAAGTTAAGCAACACAAGCACAAATAATTGCATTTAATTTAATTGAGTGTTCTTCCTAAGATCTAATGGTTTCTAATGCAACAAATCATTAAATCTTAGTTGCTTTATAAACTAGAGGGATCATATAATTATAGATTTGATATCTAATATAGCAATAGATTGCAAAGAATAATAAACTAGTAGACCTCCTAGTAATTAAATGAGACAATCATGAAAATAAACACCAAAGAATATTCGATACTCAATACATAAATTGAACAATGAAAACAAATTAGATCTCACAATTTTATTAATTCTGAGGCTTCGGTTTTCTTTAACCAATTAAAAATTTAGCTACATAGGACCATGATAAAAACTCGAAGTAGGGGCAAAAATAGAGAAGATGGGGGAAGAGAGGTGTATTTGAAATCTAATCTCCCTCCTCTCCCTTTTACGCGTTAATTCTCTTCTTAGAAGCCTACAAAATCTCTTAAAATAACAATGTTCAAAACTGAATAATTAATGAAAATATTAAACAATAAAGTAAAGTCTTAATATAACAAGAAAAGTGATGTTTTCAACTGGTTTTCATGCACCAAATCTGGAATCTTCTAAAAATAAATTAAGTCAGGTTTGTGTATCAGATTTATGCCCATATTACAAAGTAGTGTAGAAACAATCCTGAATCGTCTAATTAGCTTTGTTTTGCCCTTGACGCCTCCATTTGCATCCTAAATCAAAATATAAAAATAATAAGTGCATTTAGGCACTAGATAAGTATAAAAGACTAAACAAGGGAGAAAAATATTACATTTTGCATTTTCATCAAAAAGAAAAAGAAGAAAGAAAAAGAGAAATAAAACTGTAGCAGATTTGTGTCTTCTATCCCTTTACACCATCCACATCGATCAGCACCACCGATAGCAGCACAACCACCATAGTCATGCAAGCCATATTTGTTGTTTCTTTCTCCTTCAGATCTAAGTCGTTGTTTCTCTATCCACATCGACAACCCCTTTTTCTCTATTTTCCAATTGACCAAACCCTGAATCTCATCCATTTCTCGGCTAAGATTAGCCTTTCCACTCATTACAACCACCATTTTCTCCTCTAGCACCATTGATAAGTCCACAACAATAATAAACAAAAATAGCAAGCATAAAAAGAGAAACTGAGAGAAAAAAGAAGACAGAGAGAGAGAAAGACAAGCCAAAATCTTTCCTGATGTCGATATCCCTCCTTAGATGGAAGTGCATCTCACCATTTGTACATAAGTTATGAGGAAAAGGAGTCGCTCTAGATTTGCCAAGAGACACGCTCAAACAACAACAACGCGTGGTCCCATGTGCTAGTAGTAATGGCAACATGTGAATCTATGCGCCCATACTGTCCAAAACCATCACTACCATTCTAGAAGTTTTTTGGTCAATCCCAGCCATTCATGAAGGTTGATTTTGAACCCATATAAATTTTTAAACAATTTTAAATGTTATTGAAATTGCATTTGTTATTTTTAATGATTTTTTACTGATTGTTATCTTGTTGTGGATGATTGTTGAGAAATATTTGTAGAGTTGAGGTCTATACCATTGTGTGACAACCTTGAGGGTATGATATCACCAAGGATTTATTTTTAAGCTACAATACCATTAGAATAATGAACTGCATTGGAGTTAGGAGGATGAGTTATAACAAGTTTATCCTAGGTGTAATGGTTTGGCTTTAAAATTTAAAATTTTGCTTTTGTTTTTTTGTGTGTGTGTATTTTCAAACAAATAATAAAAATTGTGTCGATGAGTTTTCATCAATTTGCCAATGTTTTGATTAAATTTGGTTTTAGCAGTTAGAATAACATGTCTCTTAGTTTTAGGGGACGATGGAGGCCTAGCTAGCACAATATTTGTAACCTTAAAATGAGTTCCATAACAAGTTGACGAGTGTTTGTCAAGTTAGCATCAAATTTTGATCAAAGCTTGGGTTTTAACATTTGAGTCGACGTGTCTCCTAGTCTGAAGGACTAATGTAGTTCTAGCATAATGTTTTTAACTTTAAAACATGTTAAAAAAATACATTGATGATTTGTCAAGTTAATGACATGTTTTGTTTATACCTGCATTTTAACAATTTGATCAATAAGTCTCCTAGTTGCGAGACTTGGTATTCTGTTCAACTTAGTAAAAGTCCACGAGTCTTCTCAAAATATGTATCGACGTCGGTCGAACTTGGTATTCTGTTCAACTTGTTTTTCTAAAAAAAAAATAATAAAAAGGTCAAGAAATAAATAAATAATTATATATAAAAAATAATATAGTCATGGATTTACGAGACTCTTTCTTTCAGGGTCAAAGCTAACTCGACCAACATTATATAACTTGTGAATAAATTCAAAAAATGAATTAGATAGTTAATGGTCTGAACAAAATAAAATTTAAAAAAAGTATATAGTTAAGGTATTATTTTCTCGGGAAGGATGCATAGTAATGGTGATGTCTATTTTTATTCAAGTACAATTAATCCCTACTTGAATCTCCATATCCAGTGAATATTTCATGATTTCTAGTCTCCTTTAAATATCAGATATTGGTTATATTTTTCTAATTTTTTCTTTAATTTTGAAAATTCTATATATATCGGGCAGTAACAGGCTTCAGCGTCTGCTGCATCCACTATTTATATAGTCATTAAGCAAAATAAAAAAAAAAGAAAAAGAAATAGGACGGAAAAAGAATCACTCAAAACGGGATGCTAATTCCGTTGAACACTGCATGAGCAGGGAAGTGTTTATATCTGTTCCGTTCCTTAATAAAATGTTTAGAAAGATTAATTTATTGGGAACTACTAGCTGGACACACATGGAACGCCTTAATATACGGTTTAACAAACCTAATTATGTTAAAGTTTTAATTTGTCAACCTAAATCTTCAATTGATTAATTTTATCCTTCGTCCCATTACCACGGCTTCCAAGGATCAATTGATTAATTTTATCAAGTCTGTTCGGAGTATAATTATAATTGTTTTTTAAGTGATTTTTACTCGGAAATGTATTAAAATAATATTTTTTATTTTTTAAAAGTTATTTTTGATATCAGCGCATCAAAATAATCTGAAAACATTAAAAATTATTAATTTAAAACAAAAAAATTCAAATTTTTTCAAAAATATTTTTGAAATGTAAAAACAAATAGATATTTGTTACTTTCAAATATCATTTTTTGGATCTCTAAGCAACACTGACTTGCAAAGATCATTCTAGCTTAATTAATTGGTAATAACTTGCATGATATTGTGTTGCAAATAAGTTAATAAATAAAGTTGCTTCATATTGTGAAACCATATCCAGATTCGTATATAGAAAAGGATAAGGTTGTCTTTGCCTGCAATTAAAATTAAGAGGGAAAAAAGAGAGAGAGAGAATCATGTTATTCTCATTCCTCTAATATTATTAATTGCAGAGATTAATTTCATTATTTTAATTAAACCACTAAAATATTAAAGTTTAATATAGCCTACTTTATATATATTCTTAAAAAGGTTAACTAATCCATCTACTTTATATATATATATATTAATATTTTTTTGTACTTTTATAAATTTAATTTTTCTTTTTCTATGTCATTTTGCTATCTTTTAGTACAAAACTAGTTTAATTTTGCAGGCTTGAGCAAAAAAACATTGCAACACAGGAAAAAAGGGGTGTTATTAATGTTTTTTTTATAGGTGCATTCAATGAAAAAAACTCAAGAATTATATGTGCTAATAAATAATAAGAAATTTATTAATTTCAAGAAAAAATTGAGTTAGAAAGGTAAGATAAAAATACATATTAAAATATATGATTTTATGTTACAAGAATCTCTTCAATTTTTTTTTTGTTAGAAGACAAATAATTTTAACTCAATTGAAAAAAAAAACCTGTAGCATAATTCTTGCTTTTCTAATTACTATAATTTTCTCAATAGAAAAAATATTTTTTTCATGGGTTCTTAATTTGATTAAAAATGAAAAGAATTAGAATAAATATAGATATTTTTTCTCATTCAATATTAATGAGTAAATTATTACTAAATTTATTTTTCTTATTCATGTGTCTCTTAATTATTTAGTGAAAGTATCTTTTTAAATGGAATCACTAGTTAAAAAAAACATTTCATGATTGCTAAAATCTTTTTAAAGATTTAATTTTAAATTGATATTTATGAGCAATTTATTATTACTATTTTTTTATATTATGTACATAATAATTGAAAACAAATATTAAGAATCTAATAAAAACCTATAATATTATTTAAGAACCATTTCAAAATTGAAGGGGGTGAATTATCATGTTAAACAAATTCTTTTTAGATTGCAAAAAAAAAAAAAGAAAGGGCTTAGTCTCAGAGCCTGACTTTAACATAAGAAGGCCTGGGGTGATCATTTTCAGTTTGATTCGGTATTTACCCGATAAAAAACAACCAAACCAGTTTTTTTTGAAAAAAAACCGAAACCGAACCGAAACCGAGTCAAACCAACCGGTTTCAATCCGGTTCGGTTCTTGGTTTCAAAAAACTGAGAAAACCTATACGCTCATATTTCTTCTCGAACTCACTAGTAGCCTTTTCACAAATATTGTTTTCCCTGCATTGTGCAAATTGTAAACAACAAAAAGCCAAAAATTAACACCACTGATTTCAATTAAAAAATAAAAATAAAATCAACATCCCAAATCCAAAACTCTGCTATAAATCAAAACCCTAAATTTCTTGCAAAATAAACATGGTTTTTCCTATATTTTTCAAATACCCAAATGCCAAAAATCCAAACCCGATTTTTTAAAATCAAACCCCAAATCTTCTTATACAGATAAATCATATCTTCCCTGCATTTTAAAGAATACCTAGAAGCAAATGGAAGCAGTGGTCTTCCTTTTCATTCTCGACAAGTTCAACAGTTTCTTTCCATCCACTCCTTTTCAACTTTTCATAATAATTCTTAGCTGTAACAATTAAATAGTCTTCCTCTGCTACAAAGATCAATATCCTCTTGGTCCCAAGCCTAGAAAGATCCTCTACACCCGGATTCATCCTAGGATCAAGAGGTGAGAGGGGGCTGCTTCTAAGGGGAGGGAGAGGGAGAGAAAGAGGGAGAGGGAGTGGGAGAGGTGAGAGGGGGCTGCTGGTGGCTAGGGTTACTGGGGGGGATAAATTTTTCTATTTATAGTATCTTTTTTTGAACTGGTTCGGTTCGCTCCGGGTTAACTGGTTACTGCATTACAAAATCGAAAACCGAACCGAACTGAGATTTTTTCTAACTATTCTAATCGGTTTTTTTCCTCGGTTCAATTTTTTCGGTTAATTTTTTTTGGTTTTATCAGTTTATTCGATTTTCTAGTTTTTTTGCACACCCCTAAAAAGGTCATACGAGCTCGGGCTTGGAGGTTAGGCCCACGTGCCTAGCCTTGTTATTTTTTTTTAAAGAGCAAACGACAAGTAGTCCATTTTTTTTTTGAAAAATAAATATAGATGACGTGTTGTTTGCCAGTTCAAATCTTGACTGGTAGGGGTGACCGGAAAATCAGGCTAGGGTATTTTTGGATTCAAGCTTATATTTTTAACCTATTTTGACGCAATACACATAATAAGCACTATTCTCACTTTTATTGTTATTTCTACCCTATAATTTTATGAAATGAATATATTACTTCTCTTTAGGCCATGTTTGTTTCCCGGAATTCACTTTCCGGGAAACCACTTTTCAAACTTTCCTGTGTTTGTTTGCCATTAGAAAAGTTGGTCAACGGAGAATACTTTCCGGTCAACGGAAAACACTTTCCGGTCAATGAAAAACACTTTCCAGTCAAAGAAAAATTTGGTTTGGTTTCCAGGAAAGTGTTTTCCCTTTGGCTGTGTTTGTTTTTCGGAAAGTGGTTTCCGGGAAACTACTTTCCAAACTTTCATGTGTTTGTTTGCCATTAGAAAAGTTGGTCAACGGAAAACACTTTCCAGTCAAAGGAAAATTTGGCTTGGTTTTTAGGAAAGTGTTTTCGTGGAAAATTTGGGCGGAAAACACTTTCCGGAAGTTGTGAAAAATTTAGAAATGTCATTATTTGCTGATTATATTAAATTTAATCCTCAAACTTTTGATTGCTATATATAATTTGTTTTGTATATTTAATTTTTAATTCCATCTCTTAAAATTTAATTTTTATATTAATTTTGGTCCTTATTTTTATAATTGCTATTTGCTTTTTCCTTATCATTTTTTTATTGAAATTTTTTATCTATCAAATTTGGTCCTTATTCTTTTGATTGTTACTTATTTTATTTGAAATAATTTATGAAATGTTAATTATTATTATTTTAATTTATTCACCTTTTATTTTTTTAAATTTTTTAGATTTGATCTCTATTATTTTGATTATTATTTATTTTATTTGAGATCATTTATGAAATTATATTTTTTTCAATTTCATTCTCATTCAACCTTTTAATTTGTAAGATTTATTCCTCATTATTTTAATAAACTTGAGAAAAATAAAACATTAATAAGTTATTTTCCAGCTCATTTTCCATGACATAACCAAACACTGGAAAGTGTTTTCCAACTTATTTTCCATTACATTACCAAACATCGGAAAATACTTTCCCGGAATTCACTTTCCAAAAAAAAACTACTTTTCAGCAAACAAACGGGGCCTTAGTCTTTATATTTTCTCCTAAATGAAATTTTAAGAATAATTATAAGTAAAACAGTTTTTAAAGCCAACAAAAAAGTAAAGTAAACATTAAACTTAGATTATATATCAAATTTGACATCGGGTTTTGAGATATATATATATCAAGATAAAAGAGTTTTTTTTTAACAAATAATCACGTTAAATATATTCATATCTATTTAATTATTAATATTTGTGAAAAAATTAAAACCAATGTTGAAAAATATTTAGAGTTCAATTTAGTTTACAATAGGGCTGAGTATTATTGATTCGGTTTGGTTTTGGACCAAAATAAACAACCAAATCAATTTTTATTTTTTTTAGTTTTTGAACCGAACCGAACTGAAAACCGGTTCAAACCGATTAATTTCGGTTCGGTTCGGTTTGGTTTTTTCCCCTTCCAAACCGATTCAAACCGAAATGCATTGCCAAGATGTCATCCTCTAAGAATCAACAACGCTGTTCTCGTTGCTACAACTTCTTGCAAAGGAAAACATAATTGCAAAAAAACAGTATCAATTCTTAGCAATCACTGCTTTGATTTTTCTGGACACTTTTCAGCTTCTAGACCCGAAATAATCCCTCTCTTGCAATTGAAGTGGGATCTTTTTATGCCATGACCCATGAAGGAGAATCAAGTAAATCAATGAAAAATTCATCAACAATTCACCTCTGACATGGCAAGTTTGAGAGATGAGAGATGAGAGACAGAAAGCATGGAAGATTGGAAGAGAAGAATACAAATTTTACCCAAATGTTAAAAGGAAATATTAAAGCTTTACCTGAAATCTTTACTTTTCCTTCACGTTGAGAGATGAGAGACAAATAGAGCATGGGGGTTGTGAATGAAAGGACCATTCAATGTGAAAGCATTCAAAGACTTAATGAAAGAGGAGAGGGCAGCTGTGTTAAAGGGAAATAAATGATAAAAGTCAGCTAGGGTTGTTGGCTAATAGGAGGGAGGAGGTGACCCGCAATTAGTTTATTTAATTTTTTTTAAAACCAAACCGGTTTGGTGTGGTTCAGTTCGGGCTGGCCCGTTCAGGCACATCAAAACCGGAAATTGAACCATGTATTTTTCTAAATATTTTAACTATTCAATCAGTTTTTTTTATTGGTTTGATTTTTCAGTTAATTTTTTTATTTTCTCAATTAAATTAATTTTTTTTTTACACACCTCTTTTTTATAAAAAATAATTTTAAATATTGTGATATATGGCACCACTTGACTGAATGACAACTTATCTCTCCTGTCCTGTGATTATTAATTATTGTGTTGACCTTTTAGCTGCACGTGGGTATATCCATCCGTCAGGGATTTTTCACTCTCAGCTAAAAAAAGAAACATTTCCACTTCTTCAACGTAAAGGCATGAAAATACAGACAGCGTTGCCAGCGGGCACAGTCGCTTTGTACATTGGACAGCCTCCTGCCTTCACTCATCCACGGAACAGAGTTAGGATTAGGAATTTGGCCTCAAATACACCTTTTTCTCCTTTTTTTTTTTTTTTATAACTTGAGATTGAGATGTTCAGACTAACTTTTACATGTATTATAATTAATTTTTAAATTTATTGAACATCTTATAAATTTAATAAACATGTAAAACACTGCAAGAATAATAAATATACACGTGAAGTCTCAAACCCAGAATAAATGGTGTAATAAAACCTTTTCCTTATTTGAAAAAGGTTGTTGTTTTGTTCCGGTCCGCCAGCTCCTCTTAATTCCACCTCTGTACTCTACTCACCAACCCAAAACAACTTTTACCTTTCAATAATTAAAAAAAAACATAATAACGATAAAACCCCTTAATAATGTAATAAAAATAAAAACGATTCTCTAATTAAATTCACAATAATTTATTATTTTAAAACTTTTTAATGTATTAATATCAAAAATAAAAAATAATTATTTTAAAATATTTCCAAAAAAAACACTGAATCATAAATAACAATTACTAAACCGCACAACAAAATCTTAATCAAATACTAGGATTACTAGGAAAGAGCTCATGCTATTCAAACTTGGAGCACTATCACATCCCTTACCAAGGACTCACCTGATCCTCGACACACAGACTTGAACTTGATTTGACCCTAATGTCCTCATCCTAGGCCTAACTTCGGCTCAACTCCAACACCATAAACCCTGTTAAAACTTGACCACTGAGTGCACCAAACCAAAACCTAGTCCAAGACACAAGAGGCTCCCACTCTTGTTCCCATCCCAACTTGACCCTCGAGGACACCAAATTCAATCCTCATCCGACCCTTGGTGTGTGAACCCAAACCACGAGTGCCTTGGAGAAGGATTGTTTGTTTTTTAAATAGTTTTTGTGGTTGAGAAATAAAAAATAATTAGTTTTAAAAAATTACTTTTCATTAAGGTGTGTTTCATGGTAATAGATGTTTAGTTGATAAATTATTTTTAAATAAAAAAAAGTTACAAATGTTTGGTTAAAAGTGTTATAGGAGTTGTTGTTAACTTTACTATAAAATTATCAAAGACGACATTAATTTATTTATTTCTTTGCATCATACAACTTACATTACCAAAATAACAACTTAAAATATATATATTCTAATTTTTTATTCATCGACTAAACTTGTCACAATATTGTACATACATAATTCATACGTGGAGGTTTATATGATGATTACGTTTGATAATTTAGAACGACACCGATAATTAATATATCTTGTGGAATAAATTTAGGATGCCAATTGAACTCATTAAACGTCATATCTCTTTTAGACTTTTTTCTAATATAGTTATGCAATGCATTGCATTGATGCAACAAGTTCAATTGCCAGTGTTGTTACAAGGTAGCAGATTTGTTGTGAAGTGCTCTGATGCAGGAAGATGGCGAGGTCAGCTGAGAGTGTTGTTTTTTTTTTTTTGCTTTTTTGAGAAAAATAGTAGAAAATATGGGTAGGAGCTTGAGAGAACGAAATGAGGAGAGAAATGCAGAGCCAGGAAAAGAAAGCACAACTGGAAAAAGAAGGTAGCCGGAGAGAATGGGGGTAATATGCGGAGTGCAAAAATCAACGGGGTTACAGTGAATATATATATTTTTTGTGGACAGGGTTTATAGCTTTTGAATCTCTTAAAAAGCAGGTTATTAATGCTATTTACGAGCTTGATATCTTTTGTAGGTGCTGCTTTTTATGAGCTTGATTTCTTCTGTAGTGCTTTTCACGAGCTTGCTGTGTAAACGCAGGAAAAGCAGGGTCCCTCCATTGTTACCAAACAGGTATTTATTGTGGTCAGTCTAAAACGCAGAAGCCACACCACAAGCAAATAAAAATTTCTCCATCCTTCACCCGACCTTTGGGAGCCTGGAACTCAATTCTTGCCTGACCATTGAGCTCACCCCGCCCTCAGCCCCACGCGGCACATCATTGGACCAACCCAACCATCACGAGCGGGGGGGGAGTTCCACCAGGTATTTATTGTGGTCAGTCTAAAACGCAGAAGCCACACCACAAGCAAATAAAAATTTCTCCATCCTTCACCCGACCTTTGGGAGCCTGGAACTCAATTCTTGCCTGACCATTGAGTGCCTTACACACGACCTCAGCCCCACCGCTGGTCACATCATTGGACACAACCTCACCTAACCATCGGGCCTTTGAGACTTACCTAACCTAGACATCGAGACGCCTTTAACTCGGTCTTGACTTGACCATTCGATGGCCTCGATCCTAACACGTCCCAAAGGCTTCATTAGGCACGATCTTGCCCATTACTTGATGTCTTGAACTCGATATAACGTCCAAATCATATTTTGATATTGAAAACCAGTTTTGGAAACTTTTGAAAACCATTTTTTTTCCAAATTTTTTCAAAACTTGTTGCCTTTTTTAAATCAAACAAGTTTTCATATCCTATTTTTTAAAACACACAAAAAAAAAAAACGAATATAATATCTAACAAATTCTTATTATTTCAGATTTTGATATTTTGGACTCCCTCCACCAAGAAAGTCTTTCTTCTCTTGTTTAATTATCAGAAAAATACATGTAAGTTTTCAAAATAAAAAAAGGTTAATTATCTTATTTTACTACTTTGCCATTTATTATAGTTAAACTTTCTCATTTTTCATTCAACCATGTTTAATATGGAAGGACAACGTCGTCATGAATATAATAAAAATTAGATGAGTTACCACATTATTTAATAGTTTTTTTTAATCTAAAAAGTCAAACATAACTTTCTTTCCTAATCGAGGGAGTATATTTTTATTAGCTTGTTTTAAAAAGTATTTGAAGCTTTTAACAATCAAAACAAACTGAGATACAGGTTACGAATCTAGCTAGTTGTGGTGTGCCAGTAGAGGCTAACATTTTCCTCCGAAGCTTAATTCGCTTGTTGGCAATAATATATACAGTACGCCCAAGAAAGCAATAAAAAAAGAGAGGGAGAGGGAGAGGGAGAACAAGTCAGGTAGGGGGAGGTGCCAAAAACAGAGAAGATAAAATAGGACGACCGGTGGATAGCATATATATGCAGACAGATCGCTAGGTAAGATAGCTCGTTAGGTTATTGCTAGAAACATAATGATCTCAAGAGACAAGGAAACCTTTTTCTCAGTTTGTATTTTTGTTGTTGTAATAATTCCTTACTCAGATTATTGAGTTTCTGGTTTGTTGCATGTGTGTGTAGTTTACTATTTTTGTATTATTTCTTTATGTGATATTTGTTAATCATACATATAATTTTCATTATAAATTCTCATCAAACTATTTATAGATTTATGATCTCTTGATCATTATTTTATTTGTTCGTTGTTTCTTCAAAGGAAGAGAAACTATAACTAAACATTTAATCTTGAACAAAAATAAATAACAACATCACTAATAAATTTAAAACCCTAAACTAGGTTTTAACATGTTTATAGCGAAGGAAAGGGATAATGTCAAAAAATTTTAATAGAAAAAAAAATAAAAAAGGTTGTAAAAAACAAAACTATAAATTGTAATAAGTAAAAGAAAGCATTAAAATAGCCAAAAACTATAGATAAATTACATAAAAATTATGTGTACAAGACTGATCATCGTTACAAGTTATTGGATGATCTATTTATATTATTACAAAGATAGAGTTTCACATAAATTTAAAATTTTAATCCTATACAAACTATCTATGATAGATAAGGGTTTTACGATCTAAATTAATCATGGTATAACTCGTACTCTCTTTTAACGCTTATCTTTGTGGCAATTGAATGTGTTCTTGTTATACTACAATATCTTGCAATTTACTTATTAAGAACTTTTATTTTGAATTGGATCAAATATTGTTACTCTAAACCCTTTATTTAAGATAGATGAAGGAATATTTAATTGTTTTCATGTTTAAATTGATGGACAAGTCGATCATGGATGACTTGAGAAAACAAACATTGCTAGCATTGTTTGGCTTCGATGCAATCTTTAGACTTATAAGCCATCTTTACTAATATGGTGTCATCATGGCCACTCATCTTTGTCCTAGAAAGGATTTCATCCCTGCCGGTCTCTTTTATTGCATCATAACCATTCATTTGTCACATTAGAATTCATTGATTTTAGGGAAAATATTTATTCCTGTTTCACTATATCTTTAACATCACTTAAAACTATTTTCTCCTTTCAGTTTCGTATCTTCATTCAATACGTGTGTGTGAAAGCTAAAACTAATTTAAGCTCTTAAGTGGTATGTTATTTTGTTAATGGAACAATATTATTGTTTTTAGGTATGTTACCTCGTTTAAATATCATCACGCTTACAACATCTTGAAATTTTTTCTTAGTAGGAACAATTTGCTTGATTTTTTTTTTCTGTAGAAATGTCCTCTTTTTGTTCCTTTTAAATGATTAAGGCTATTTTATGATCATGTCACTTATATAGCACTATCTTAGGTTATTATTGTACTGATCATTTTCTTCACCTAAGTTCTTCAACTATTGAACAAAAATAGGCACACGCATTGAATCATCATTGTAAAGACGAAAATCATGGCTCCAACAAAAAACCCTAAATATCAATCTCTCAATAAAATCTTCTTTTTTGGTGCATATTTTCTTTGTTTAAGACCTTGATAAAGACATGTTATGGGTGATCAAAAGATATACCTTGGTATGTGACACGACCAAAAGATTGATGTCTTCTCCTATGTGCGGGGTCGAAGTAATAAATAATAACGGCAAGACAGGGGTCGAACCACAAGAAGGTTAATTATATAAATTATAAATAACAACAACAACAACAATAATAATAAGTTAAAGAGAGCTTTGAGATGTGATATTGATGGAAGGATTAAACAAGGATAAAATAATTGTCAAGGTTAGAGGATCCACTAATGGTATTTCAAATAAGTATAGTATAAACTTTTTTTATTACTCAATTGGAAACCACACACAAAGGAGGTTCCAATCGGATTATAAATTATTAACATGATTACATTAATTATCTTATTCGAATAATGCTGATACTTGTAAATGTTGTTAGGCATTCATGATTATAACTTATGTTAACAACAAATCAAGTTCCTTTCATAGCATAGGTGTCGGTTATTGATACGATCAAAGAGTTGATGTCTTATCCCAAGTGCAGGAGTGTCACAATAATAAATAACCCGGCAAGACCGGGGTCGAACCACAGAGAGGTTAATTGTATAAATTATAATTAATAAAACAACAACAACAACAACAATAACAACAACAATAATAGTAACAGTAATAATAATATTAATAGTAATAGTAATAATAATAATACTCAGTACGTGGCGTTGTTATACCTGAGAATGATCTCAAAAATCGGGTCACGGGTTTCCGACCTATATCTCGAGTTTATGAAAAGATCAAAGAGATATATTATATAATATAAATAGATTTCTGATGCGAATGAACAAGGCAAGACCAACAATGTCAGGATCCTTGATCAAACACAGAGCATACTTAAAGTACATAATAATAATAATAATAATAATAATAATAATAATATTAGTAGTAGTAGTAGTAGTACTAACAATAATAAAGAAGAAGAGGAAGAAATTAATGAGAACTTTGAGATGGAAGATTAATGTAAAGATTAAACAATGATAAAAACAAATGTCAAGGTTAGAGGGTTCACTTATAGTATTAGAGATAAGTAAAGTATAAACTCTTTATAAATTATCAACATAATCATATTAATCATCTTATTTTCGTAACACCATACTTATAAATTTTATCAGGTATTCATGATGCTAACTTATGTTGACAACAAATCAAGTTCCTCTCATAATAACGATGTCGGTCAAAAACTATGAAGGATCAAGTATTTGATGTACCAAGTGTTATACAACACAAATCTAGATTAACCATTTAACAAGCAAGGTATTAAGGATTGATAAGATAAAAAAGATAAGACATGTTAATAGCAAATTGTTTAGGATTTAAGCATTGAAGTCCATGTTGAGTTCATATTATACTTATTCTAACACCATTAGTGAAACCTTGTCACCTTGATATAATTAACTTAGCTAGACATTATAAAGAAGAAAAACATAAATAAACAATATAAGAACATAAACATGATATAAGTTAACTAAGTATAGTAAAGGAAATGAAAAGTATGAACAAGAGATTAATGAAAATAAAACTTAAGCATTACAACAATAAAGAGAGAGCAAGAACATGATCTTGATCTTAGAACCAAGATTCTCAAATGAATGGCAAATGCCTCCTTTTATAGGCTAAAATTCAGAACTATTCATTTGGTAATTGATTATTGATGTAGTGGCCAACTATTGATTTAGTGGACTTGGTGGACAGCAGCACTCAAGCACTTTGGCTGGATGAAATGACATTGCTCCATTCAGAATTTGGCAAAGTGTTCCTCATGAAAGTTGTTGGAAATCATCTTATCTTGTCACCCATAAAATTTCAGAGCATTTGGATCACTAGAGCTCGAGATATGGCTAAAATACTGAGTAGTGCTCTTAGTGGACGTGGTGGATAGATCTCAAGCTCTTGTCTGGCCAAAATGTCATTGTTACCATCCGAATTTGAGTCAATCTTCTTCATGACAGTTGTTGGAAATTGTCATTTCCTTCCACCCACCAAATGTCACGTCATTTGGCCTTCTAGAACTCCAGATATGGGTAAAATTCTAAGCAGTGTTTGGGCTGGATTACAGGACAGATTCTGACTTCTCTTTTGTGGCCAACCTTTGAATTTGAAAACAGCAGATTTGGGTCTTACACTATTCATGAACATTGTAGGCCTATTTCTTAGCTTTCCATCCATATAAATTAAGCTGAAATCTAAGATCTACAGCTCCAGATATGACCCAATAACTAAACAGTGTTCCAATTTGAATTGAATCGGTATCTCCTTTCTAATCTTAGTCGTTTCTTTGTCCTTTCACTTTCAATAGTTAATCACATCAATCAATCCTTTGAATTGTGAGATATGTCTGCATTTAAAATGAACATTTACCATAAATTAAAGCTATCTTATATTATCAGATCTGTTATTATAAAACATGCTCTAGTTAAGGAGTTATTGATACTTCAAGTGCAAAATGATGATATAAAACCTTGATAAAAATGCACTTTTAAGTACTAATCAGTTATACCATAGGGTTGGGCTATGAAAGTGCCAAGTATTTGTTGTACCAAGGGTTATACAATATAAATCTAGGTTAACCATTTAACAAGCAAAGTATTAAAAGTGAACAAGATAACAAATATAAAACATGTTAGTATTATACATTAAGGTCCATGTTGAGTTTATATTATACTTATTCTTACACCATCAGTGTAACCTTTTCACCTTGACATGATAAACTTAGCTAAACATAATGAAAGAGAGAAACATGAATAAACAAGGAAGGGAAATGAAAAGTATAAGCAAGAGATTAATATAAGCAAAACTTAAGCATTACAAAATATAAAGAGAGAGCAAGAGCATGATCTTGATCTGAAAACCAAGATACCTAAATACATGGCAAATGCCTTCTTTTATAGGCCAAAATTTAGAACTATTGATTTGTTGACTACTTGTTGAGTGGGTGGCCACATCTTGACTTAGTGACAATCCTTATCTTCTTGTTTGCCAAAACCGTCATTGGTAACTTCATAATGTAAACATACTTAAATCATGAAAATTCTAGGAAATTGTCTCAGCTTTCCAGGAAAAAACAATTTGAGATGATACGCCTGCATTTAAGATGAACATTTACCATAAATTAAAGGTATCTTATGGTATCAAACTTGTTATTATAAAACATGTTTTAGTTAATGAGTTATTGATACTTCAAGTGCAAAATGATGACATAAAACCTTGATAAAAATACACTTTTAAGTACTAATCACACCCCCCAACCAGCTTATTACTAGTCCCTACTAATCAAATCGTTAAAATAGAAAAACAATTTATAAATTCCACAAAGCAAGGCATTCATCATTCAACTTCCATTAATATATCAAGATAAGCAAACTCTCATTAAATTTATATATCTGCTCAATACCTCTTAAACAAAATATTAATAAACCTTTCTTTTTATGTGCTCAATGTATGAAAACATAGATGATGGGGCTTTTATTGGAAGAAAACAATATTCTGTTCTAATGTTTAAGGTTAACTTTCTTGGGTGGGGATTATTATCTTTTTCTTCTTCTTTTTTCTTTTTGTTTTTTTAAATATATACATATAACTTAAAGCACAATGCATGTTTAACCCATGTAACGAGCTTTCAGCTAATGACTCCCATACCAGTTGGTCTTAGGGCATTAGGTGTTGAGACACCCCTACGAGCTTAGTAACTCGGGTTGCAGATACTGATACGTAGATAGTGCAATGTTTGATTCCCTTAAGTTTTCCTCCTTAACCCATGTAACAAGCGTGGGGTCAAGAGCTCCTAAGTCAGTTGACTTTAGGATATTAGGTGTTAAAAGACCCCTTCAAGCTTAATTGCTTAGGTTAGGGAGGCTACAAAACCAAACTTATCTACGTTTTTATTAACATCATTTTTTGTTTGTTTTTTTTTTGCGAATTATATACTATCCCTTTCCCTTAGGTGTTAACTTTAACAAAAGAACATAAATCATTTGCAATTCTTCAGATTCATCAAACTTAGTTTTACTCAAGGTAGATTCAAATTGATCATAAACTAATTTTTCAATAAGATCTACTTCATGTAAATCATTATCATCTCTAAGTTACTTGCAAATGTTGAAAATTTTCATCTCCAATGTCATATTTCCAAATGATAGCTTCATCAGTCCATTCCTACAATTATTCAATGCATTAGAAGTTGTAAGAAATTGACGTCCTAAAATAACAGGAATTAGATTACATGTTTCAACAGGTTGTGTATCCAAGACAATAAAATCCACAGGATAAATGAATTTATCAACTTGTACTAACACATCTTCAACTATTTCTATAGGCACTTTTATAGATCTATCAGCAAGTAAAAGAGTTATAGAAGTTGGTTTTAACTCACCTAGATTGAGACTTTGAAAAACCGAATATGGAAGTAAATTCACACTAGCTCTAAGATCAAGTAAAGCTTTTTCAATTTTATGTTCTCCAATAAAGCATGAAATTGTAGGACAACCAGGGTCTTTTTAACAATTTTGAAGAATAACACTTACTTGTTCAGCTAAAAAAGCTTTCTTTTTAACATTCAATTTTCTCTTCACGGTGCACAAGTCTTTCAAAAATTTAGTATAAGAAGGTACCTGTTTAATAGCATCCAACAAAGGTATATTGATCCTTACTTGTTTGAAAGTTTCAAAGATTTCAGAATTGTGATTGACTTTCTTTTGTTTGGTTATGGCATGAGGAAATGAAAGTGCTGGTGGGGAATCAGTCTTTTCTTTGCAATATTCAGGTTCAACCCCTTCCTTACCCTCAGAGATTAACTCATCTTCTTTCTCACAAGGTTCAAGAATGGGTTTTTCATAACCTTACCACTGCGGAGAGTAATGACTGATTTGACTTGATTTATATGTTGGCTTCTAGAACTACTTGCATTTGCATTGTATTGCCCCTTTAGATTTTGCTGTGGTTGATATGAAAACTTACCTTTCTCTTGAAAACTGAGATCAAATGTGAATTTTACAAGAGCATCTTTTAGATCTGCCATGGTTTGAGCATTTTGATTGTTAATTGTCTCCTACTTTTCAATGAATGCATGCAATGTTTCCTCAAGATTTGTTCTAGGAGGTGGAGCATAAGGAGGTGCATATTCATGAGAATTTTAGAAATTATGGTGTGCTTGAAACGGTGGTTGTGAAGTTTGTGCATTATTGTTATCACTCTTCCAACTGAAATTTAAGTGATTTCTCCAACCAGGGTTGTATGTTTGTAAGTATAGGTTATGATTGGGCCTTTGGAACTGTTTAAAGCATGGGCTTATTCATGGAGGCATTCCTTGAAAGAAGGTAAAGTTGGACAGTAATTGGTTGAGTGTTCATTGGTTTCACAGATTTGACACATTTTTTTTCAATTGACCACTCTTTTTCAATTCTAGTGCCTCGACTTTTCTAGCTAAAGATGCAAACTTGGCTTGGAGGTCATGATCTTCCCTAAGATTGTACATTACTCCACTAGATATATGAGGTTGAGTTTTACTTGGTGCCTCATAAGTGTCTGTAGTGTCCTGATTTTGAGAATTTTCAGCTAGCAAGTCTAGGTACTCCATTGTTTCATTAGGGTCTTTTTATTTAAAAGTTCTATTGCACATCAATTCCACCATTTGTCTATCTTTAGGTGTTAACCCTTGATAAAAATGTAAAGCCGATCTCCATATTTCAAAACCATGATGAGGGCAAGTATTAAGCAAATCTTTATACCTATTCTAACATTGGTAAAATGTTTCTCCTGGCTTTTGATTGAATGTGGTGATTTGTCTTTTGAAAGAGTTTGTTCTATGAGATGGAAAATACTTCTTTAAAAACTGTTGTTGCATTTCATCCCAAGCACGAATAGATCCAAGTCTCAAATTTTGTTACCATGTTTTAGCTTTATCTTTTAATGAAAAAGAAAAAAGCTTTAACCTGATGGTATTCATGCTACAATTTGAGTCATTATAGGTGTTACAGACTTCCTTAAATTCCCTTAAATGCAAGTATGGATTTTCTAAATCTAAGCCATGTAAAAAAGGTAAAAGTTGAATAATGTCTAACTTAAATTTAAAATGAGATGCATCAGGAGGAAAAACTATGCATGAGGGTGCACTTGTTCTTGTGGGATTCATGTGGTCTCTAAGTGTTCTAACTCAGTTATTCTCATTATGAAGCGACTGGTTATTTTCTTCGGCCATATTTTCTGAAAATGATGAGGATACCCTATAAAGTCTACCACTTAATGTACATGACCAAACTCTCATGCACGTGTAGGAAGAGAATAAAAGGAAGAAGAAAGCAAAAGCAAAAGAAACAAAGTTAGATACACGAAAAGTGAAAAGAGAAAATAAAATAAATATTATAATTTATACAAGAATTTACCTCCCTAGTAACGGCGCCAAAAACTTGACACAACCAAAAGATTGATGTCTTCTCCCAAGTGCAGGAGTGTCGAAGTAATAAATAACCTGGCAAGACCGGGGTCGAACCACAAGGAGGTTAATTATATAAATTATAAACAACAACAACAACAACATTAATAATAAGTTAAAGAGAGCTTTGAGATGTGATATTGATGTAAGGATTAAACAAGTCAAGGTTAGAGGATTCACTAATGGTATTTCAAACAAGTATAGTATAAACTCTTTTATTACTCAACTGGAAACCACACACAAAGAAGGTTCCAATCGGATTATAAATTGTTAACATGATTACATTAGTTATCTTATTCGAATAATGCTGATACTTGTAAATGTTATCAGACATTCATGATTATAACTTATGTTAACAACAAATCAAGTTCCTTTCATAGCACAGGTGTCGGTTATACCATACGGTTGGGCTATGAAAGTGCCAAGTATTTGTTGTACCTAGGGTTATACAACATAAATTTAGATTAACCATTTAACAAGCAAAGTATTAAAAGTGAACAAGATAACAAATATAAAACATGTTAGTATCAAACATTAAGGTCCATGTTGAGTTTATATTATACTTATTCTTACATCATTAGTGTAACCTTTTCACCTTAACATGATAAACTTAGCTAAACATAATGAAAGAGAGAAATATGAATAAACAAGGAAAGGAAAGGAAAAGCATAAGCAAGAGATTAATAAAAGCAAAACTTAAGCATTACAAAATATAAAGAGAGAGCAAGAGCATGATCTTGATCTGAAAACCAAGATGCCTAAATATATGGCAAATGCCTCCTTTTATAGCCCAAAATTCAGAACTATTGATTTGTTGACTACTTGTTGAGTGGGTGGCCACATCTTAACTTGGTGACAATCCTTATCTTCTTATATGTCAAAAACATCATTGGTAACGTCATAATTTAAACAGACTTAAATCATGAAAGTTCGAAGAAATTGTCTCAGCTTTCCAGGAAAAAAAAAATTTGAGGTCTTTTGGACTTCTAGAACTCGAGATATGGGCCGAATACTGAACAGTGTCTAGGCTGCAGGACAGATTCAGACTTCTCCGTTGTTGCTACAATTTGGACTTGAAAACGGTCTTTTTAAATCTTGGACTCTCATGAAAGTTTTAGGCCCATGTCTTAGCTTTCCATCCATATATAGCAGACCTAAATCCAAGATCTATAGCTCCAGATATGACCCAATGACCAAACAGTGTTTCAGTTTGGACTGAACCAGCATCTCTTTTCTAAGTTTGGCCCTCTCTTTGTCCTTTCAATTTCCGTACTTAAACTCATCAATTAATCCTTTCATTTATATGATAAGCCTGCATTTAAGATGAATATTTACCATAAATTAAAGGTATCTTATGGTATCAGACTTGTTATTATAAAACATGCTTTAGTTAAGGAGTTATTGATACTTCAAGTGCAAAATAATGATATAAAACCTTGATAAAAATACACTTTTAAGTACTAATCAGTATGCTAGTTCTTACATGATTTAATTAATCAATTTCTTTATTTAAACTAATAAACATATACATAATGGAATAAGGTGTTACCACTATAGGTGTGAGTAAGTTGATTGGGCTACCCTCGAATTATATTAGAGTTCAATATATGAGATAGAGGTTTATATAAAAAGGCGAGAAAATAAATCCATCAACTATTCCATTTTGCATTACTTTACTTGGAAGTTATTTTATATTGTTCCTAAACTTAGTTAGTATTTGGCTTACTTGTGTGTTTAGCCAATACCTTTGCTTTTTTATATTGTGGTTGGTCACTTCTTTCAGATTTCATTATCATCTTTGCAATGACCTTTTTCATCTCCCTATCAATTTTCTTAGAATTGTTTCTCTTGATTTATTTAAAATCTAAAGTAACCTTCTAGATGGATGAAAATGTTGTTTGACTTTGTATTTTCTCTACCTTTTCTTCCAAGACGGGCTTTTACTATATAGTTAGCTTGTTCTTAGTAGAAATTGAAAGTTATACAATGTTGCTAACCTATTTTTGTACAAGTCTGGGCTTAATTCTAACTAACACTAATCATTTATATGGTTGAACATTCACTCCATGTTTTAGCAATCTAATAGGTGTTTTATTATTGACTAAGACATTTGTATTTTAAGCTATTATCACCAATTCTTTCAATATGGTGTAAGATTTAACATCATCATTTATTATCGGTGTATTTAGATGTTGCATTCTTTTAAATTATATCTTACTTAATCAACCTTGTTTTCATCTTTTTTTATAAATCTTAAAGATGCCCATGATTATTAACCATTTTATTATCCTCATTAATGAGTTTCGATTACTTCTTTTATGGCTTGTTCTTATACCATTCATACACAATAGACCTTTTAGGCCTAAAATTCTTGGCCTTTTTGTTAATGGTCACACAAATTAATTACCCTAACTTAAATAAATAAGATAGTATAGAGCAAGTAGGGGGTCGATCTCACAAAAAAGTTTTGGTTAAGTTTTTATGCTAGATGATATGAAATTTAGGGGGAGGGGTTTGAAATTATTTAGGTTATACTATGGTAAACAGAATAAAACAATCAAGCTAAATTAAATAAATCAGAAAATTATCAATAGAAAAAACATTGGTCTCAAGTAAACATCTACCTACCTATGAAAATCAGAACTGATCATTGAAACGATACATCAACTTATACTTTGAATATTTATCTTTTCTTAACATTAGTTAGTTAATCGATCTGCAGTGTAACTAACCTGAACCATTAAACAACCACAGTGTCCACATTAGTAGTTTAATTCAATGACAACCTTAAGAACTAGATAATTTGATTAATCTATACAACATAATTTTCTGCAGTACGTGTTTGATTTGATTGAATGTTTTTCCTAAGATTAATAGGATAGATCTGTCACATTTATTAAACTCAATTGCTTCACAAGTTTATATATCATAACTCAGTTTTGATAGCAAACTTAGCAATAGATTGATTACAATAATAATTTAGAGTCCGCTCTAACAATCAAACTAAACAATAATAGGAAATAAGCATAGGAAAACAAACATACTTATTATATAAACTGAGAAGTAAAGGTAAAATAGATCTCATAGTTTTTGAAATCTGAAGGTTTCTTTGTCCTTACAACCAAGAAAAAAGAACTTAGCCTTATATGTCTATTGAGAAACTAATCAAGAGAAAAGATGAATACATGATTTCGGGAATAGGAGGAAAGAGTGAGTTTTTCTTCTATTTTTAGTCGCAACCTTTTTCCTTTCTCTCTTTCTTTTTAGTTGATAGGAAACTCCAATCCCTCTTTCCTACAAAATAGTCATTTTCTAAATAGACAAAGTACATTTAAGTAGTGCAATATCTATTTTTCTAAAAAAAAAGAGATAGTCTTGCATAAAATTTTTAAACTTTGACTTTGGACTTAGAGGAGTTAAATAGCCCAAATATACACTTGTATGTCGGTTTGGATGCTTTGGGAAGTAAATTGGACTTGTTTCTTCACAAAACCTGTCTACTAGCAGAATTCATGTGTCATCTTAGAAAAATCATATCTTTTTCATATGAGCTTGTTTTCTACTGCAATTTGGTAGGCATCCATATATATATATATATATATATATATATATATATATATATATATATATAGTTCTTTAAGTCAGGAATCCAAAAAATTTGGGTTTGCATTCGAGTGGATATCTTTAGCTCAAGGTATTCTAGTCGGAATGGTCTTAGGTCAATACTGGCAGAATACAAGATATATATAGTTCTTTAAGTCAGGAATCCAAAAAATTTGGGTTTGCATTCGAGTGGATATCTTTAGCTCAAGGTATTCTAGTCGGAATGGTCTTAGGTCAATACTGGCAGAATACAAGATTTTTCTTTGAATGCTGCGATTTCCATACTCTTTCTCTTTTTATTTTTTTTTCCATATATATATATATATATATATATATATATAGGGTAAGGTGTGGATGTTAGCTTTTTAATTCTATTGGAATCACTTTATTTTGACCTCTAGAGCTCAAACTCTGCATAAAACATTGATTAGAGGTCAAATATGCAAATGTTCGACACGAGTTGGAACATGGTTTGAATTATCTCCAATTTACTTCTTTTTAAATCTTACATCCAAAAGTACCTTCAAAATATAAAACAAATAATATCACAACATTTTATATATAAAACATACGCAAAATACTAGGCAAATGTGGGTAAAACTATCAAATAATATGGTTGCATCAAATACCCCAACACTTAGCTATTGCTCGTTCTCGAGAAAAGAGAGATAAAATCTAACTTAAGTTAAATAATTAATCTTAATCTCCCATCAATGTCCAAGAGTACATACATTATAAACAAGAATACAGTGATAGGTCATAAATTTTCATGAATTTATTTACATGCAAACTTTAAAAATCAATTAATCATTGGGATTTAAATGAAATCTATGTCATGCCAAAGTGATAGGTCATCTTATTAATATACACTTTGACACTCACGTGTTTAGGGCTTATGTGTTTAAATCTCTCAAATTCAATCAATGAATATGTTATACCATAAGTTTGCTCTTCAATCTAATCTCCATTACTAAAATATTACAAGCACAGCATGAATCAAAATGTCTTATTTTTTTGTTGTAATTAGGCTAAGGTTAAGGTGAGGTAAAAGAAAGGAAAAGAAAATGGCTAAAACTAAAGGAAGTAGAGCATTCTATAAAAAATGATTTTTGAAACAAGATATCTCATCAAAGAACATAAATTTTCCATCTTTAAACACCAATACTTAACTTCTTTTGATTTCAAGCTCCATCAACATAAAATTTTAAGAACACAATGGAACACTTTTCTTTTTCTTTTTCTTTTTTTGAATGGTCTACCTTTGGCAACTTTGCCTATTCTTTTCATCAAGTATCACTCTTTTTTTCCATATAATTTCCAATCATAATCCTATGAGATATTAACAAGTATATGCTCTACTAATTCTTTGCCAGGAGAAAAGGAAAACATATAAAAAGTTAAAGCTTGCAACATGGGTAAAACAAAGAAAAGATAAACAAGCTCAAAAGGGCTCACTAAGGATAATATGTTTTAGGTTGGCTTTATGGCTCAAGTGGTTAAAATTCCTAATACCTTTATCATCTTCATATACACATGTAATGTGAATGTAATCTCAACAAGATATGAAGCAAGTTCTAGAGATATATATCATTGAAAGAATGCACAATCAAAGAATATAATGTTGAAGGCTCAAAAGCTTATATTGGTACACATTGTAAAGTCAACATGGTATATTTTCAAAATCAATCCCTAAACAAATTAAACTTTAAACTTGCATGCACACTCATTCATTTGATTTATATTTTTATCTATCTCAACTAATTCTCATACATAATACTCATATTCTCATAAACCAATGAGAGTTCAAAAGATAAAACTTAGACTTTTTTAATAAAAAACAACAAAGAAAACCAAAATTCTCCCATTACCTCCACATTTTAAACACAACATTGTTCTCAATGTTGAAATAAAAGAAAATGAATATAAGAGAATGACAAAAATAAAGCAAAAGGTGAAAAATAAAAGATAAGGAAAAAAGAAATCAAATCTGATTTTTTTATGGGGTTGCCTCCCAGTAAGTGCTTTTGTTTTATGTCATTGGATTGACACATTGCATGCTCATGCTTCATATATTGGTTCAGCTAACTCCATGGAAGCAGTGAGGTCTGTCATCCAACCTTTATAGAAAGTTTCCAATCGATGCCTATTGACCTTAAGAACTTTATTTGTTTCTAAACTTGTAATTTCAACTGTACCATAAGGAAAAACATTAGAAACAACAAATGGTCCAATCCAACGAGAGCACAACTTTCCAGGAAAAAGTTTCAAACGTGAATGATAAAGAAGGATTTTGTCTTCAACATGAAACTCTTTTCTTGTAATCATTCGGTCATGAAGACTCTTGGTCTTTTCTTTGTAAATTCTTGTATTCTAATAAGCATCATTTTGTATCTCTTCTAACTCTTGCAATTGCAACTTCCTTGCAATCCTAACAACATCATAATCCAAGTTACATTATTTAATGGCCTAAAAAGCTTTGTGTTCAAGCTCCACTGGTAGATGACATGCCTTTCTTGTAAATCATCCTATAAGGTGACATTCTTATAGGTGATTTATAAGTAGTCCGATAAGCCCAAAGTGCATCACCAAGTCGCAGACTCTAATCTTGCCGGTTAGGTTGCACTGTCTTCTCCAAAATGGACTTAATTTCTCAATTTGAAATTTCAACTTGGCCATATGTTTAAGGATGATAGGTTGTGGAAGTCCGATGAGTCACATGGGATTTGCGTAGTAATGTTTCCTTTGAAGGATTGCAAAAATAAGTGCCACGATCACTAATAATAGCTTTGAGGATTCCAAACCTGTCAAATATGTGAGTCCTGACAAAATCTAAAACAACCATAGCATCATTAGTTCGTATGGCTTTCACCTTAATCCATTTGGACACATAATTAACAACAATAAGGATATAAAGATTACCAAAAAAAAAAGAAGGAAATGGACCCATAAAATTAATACCCCAAACATTAAAAATTTCACTTATAGGAATATTCGTTAAAGGCATTTAGTTCTTATGAATAATATTACTTGTTCTTTGGTATTTTTCACATGATATTTGCAAAAATGATATGCATCCTTAAAAATAAAAGGCTAGTAGAGACCACTTTCAAGTACCTTGTGGGTTGTTCTTTTTTCTCCAAAATACCCACCACAATAATGAGAATGACAAAAACTGAGAATGAAATGAAATTCATCTTATGGTACACATCTTCTGACTATTTAATTCGCTTAAAATTTTCACATGTAAGGAGTGTCCCAAAAATAATATTTAGCATTAACTCGTAACTTGTCTTTTTGGGATTTAAACAAACCTTGAGGCAATTCTTTGGTGACTAAATAGTTCACCAAATCAGCATATCATGGTCTTGTAGAGGAATGTAACACTTACAACTACTCGTCAGGGAATGTCTCTCTTATTGTTTCGGTTTGTATATCATTGGTCCATAGTCGGCTCAAGTGACCAGCTACATGGTTTTCAACACCCTTTTTTCTTTGATCTCAAGATCAAATTCTTATAGAAGCAAGATCCACATAATCTATCTTGGTTTGGACTCTTTTTTTTTCAAAAGATACCTCAAAGTTGCATGGTCAGTAAAAACAGCTTTTGAACCAAGTAAATAGGACCTGAATTTTTCTAGAGCAAATACCACTACAAAAGGTTCTTTTTTAATTGTATGGTAATTGCATTGTGCTTTGTCCAATATGCGGGAAGCATATGTAATAACATGCAAATTCTTCCTTATTTTTTGCCCTATTACAGCCCTTACCACGTAGTCATTCGCATTGCATATTATCTTAAAAGGTTCATCCTAATTTGGTGGTTGCATGATAGGATCAGATGTGACACGCCTCTTAAGCTTATCATAGGCATCTTTACATGATTGATGAAACATAAAATCCACTTCTTTGGTTAATAATTTGTACAAGGGTGCTGTAATCTTTGAGAAATCTTTGATAAAGTGTCGATAGAAACTTGCATGGCCAAAAAAAGAACAAGCCTCCCTCATGCATGAGGGTAAGGCAATGATAAAATAACATCTATTTTAGCTTTATTAACCTATAATCCACGTGAAGACACAATATGTCTAAGAACTATTCCTTGTTTTACAATAAAATAACACTTCTCATAGTTCAAGACAAGTTTAGTTTTAATGCATCTTCTCAAAACTAAAGATAAATTTTCTAAATACTTATCAAAAGAATCACCATACACCATGAAATCATCCATGAAAATCTCAATTATTCTTTCAACATAGTCAGAAAAAATACTCATCATGCATCTTTGAAAAGTTGTGGGTGCATTATAGAGATTAAAGGGCATTTCCTACATGCATATGTACCAAATGGATGTGTAAATATAGTCTTTTCTTGATTTTTAGGATTAATAAGAATTTGATTATATCCATTATATCCATCAAGAAAACAATAAAAAGACTCACCTGCTAGACATTCAAGCATTTGGTCTATGAATGGTAATGGAAAGTGATCTTTGCGTGTATAAAGATTTAGCTTTTTATAATCAACACTCATTCTCCAACCACTCGAGATTCGAGTAGGAATGAGTTTAATATTTTTTTTTACTAACATGATTCGAGTTTTTTTGGGTACCATATGGATTGGTGCCACCAGTTACTATCCGTGATGAGGTAAATGACTTTTGCATCCTATAATTTCAAAATTGTAGCTTCACTACCTCTATTATAGGTGGATTCAACCTTCTTTGCATTTGTCTTGTTGGTTTCGCATTGTCCTCTAATAATATGTAATGCATACACTTCGAGGGACTAATTCCCTTGATGTCAGCTAAAGTCCATCCAATGACTGTTTTGTGATCGCACAACCATTTCCCAAGTTTTTCCTCTTATGCACTTGTCAAACCTTTTGCTATGATAATGGAGAGTGTATTGTTGTCACCAATGAATACATACTTTAAATTATTAGGCAAAGGTTTCAATTCTAACTCGGGTGCCTGGAAAAGAGAGGCAAAAACTTTTTATGTGAAAGTACTAAATCAACAAAGACATTACCATAGTGGGGCAGTTTGTAAAGGTTGCAAAGCCAAGGCTGATTCTTGCATGTTTTAGGGAACATAGATGTTCATCTCCATCTTCTCTATCTTAGTAAAATCACAGCTATAACTTAAAGTCACGCTTAATTCGTCCTCGCACTCAAAATCAAAAACTTGTTGCACACACTTATCAATTTGGTCATAGCATTGATAGAATAAACTATTATAAGGATATTTCATTGCATTATGAAAATTAAATTCAATTACTTCATCTCCTACTTTCACCAGCTGTACATTTCCACAAGCCAAAGAATGAACAAGAGAAGTAAGATTATTAACTTTATTCTCAAGGTTAGCAATACTTACCTCATTTACTCATTTGCTTGTGAAGTCTCCACACATGCCAAATTATTTTGAATTGGCTGCCATATTTGAGATCAATTAGCATATAGCTTAAAGTGTTTTATCTACCAATGCCCCTTCACTTGCCACATCAATGATACTGCGGTCAGTAGGCATCAATCCTTCATAGAAGCATTGAGTGAGCAGTTGATAGGGTATTTGATGATGAGAGCATTGAATGCACAGTTACTCAAATCTTTCTCAATACTCGTGGAGTGTTTTCCCGTGAGATTTTCGAATCCCACATATTTCTTTCCTTATATTGGCAACTCGAGAGGATGGGAAATATTTTTCAAGGAAAATTTTCTTCATGCAATTTCAAGTTCCAATGGAATCGGGGAGAATGAAGAAAAGTCATGCTTTTGCTGCCCTTTTTAAAGAGAGGAAAAGCTTTCAATTGAACTTGTTATTCATCAACTCTATGCAGTTCCATGTCAACGCAAACCATATGGAACTTCTTGAGATGGTTATGAGGGTCTTCTATGGTAAGTCCATTAAATATTGGCAGTAGGTGTATAAACTAAGACTAGAGCTCAAAGTTGGCATTATTGTCGATGTTTATGCATAATGATTGATTCTCCATGTTGGGAGCAGCGAGCTCCTTGAGTGTTTGTTGTCGTGCAACAACCATGGTGTTGATGCGAGCTTCCTTTCGTAACCTGTGTTAAGTGTTTTTCAGTTCAAGATCTACCTGCACTTGTCTTTGGTTAGTAGATCGGGTTACTGGCATAAATAGTGAAGAAAACTAAAAAAGAAATCAACCACGTAAGAGATTTAAAGTAGTGAAAATGAATGAAAATTCAACGCTAAAACACAAAAACTGTCTAAAAACCCTAGAAAACAGCGGAATTTGGTCTCCATAGAGTTCGGCTAGAGGCCAAAGGTCACTAATCTTGTTTAGAACATCATTTTCCTTCGTGAAACAAAATGCCGAGGTCTAATTCCACTAAAATTTTTGTTTTAAATAGTACTTAAACAGTTCCGCAACTCTGTTTTTGTTTTTTGTTTCTTTTTTTAACAAATAAATAACAATCACAACACAATAATCAACTAAAATCACTTCCCCAACAACGATACCAAAATTTGTTACGATGTCATGGTCACATAAATTAATTACCCTAACTTAAATAAATAAGATAGTATAGAGCAAGTAAGGGGTTGATCCCATGAGGAAGGTTTAGTTAGGTTTTTATGCTAGATGATATGAAATTAGGTGGGGTTTGAAGTTATCTAGGCTATGTTATGATAAACAAAATAAAGCAATCAAGCTAAATTAAATAAAGAGAAAAATTATAAAGAGAAAAAACTTTGGTCTCAAGAAAACATCCAACTATAAAAATCAGAACTGATCATTGAAACAATACGTCAACTTATACTCTGAATATTTATCTTTTCTTAATATTAGTTAGTTAACTAATCTGCAATGTAACCAACCCTAACTATTAAACAACCACAATGTTCACACCAATAGTTTAATTCAACGGTAACCTTAAAAACTAGATAAGTTAATTAATCTAGACAACATAACTGTCCACAATACATGTTTAATTTAATCGAATGTTTTTTCTAAGCTTAATAACATAGATTCGCCATAATTATTAAACTCAGTTGCTCTACAAGTTTATATATCACAACTCCGGTTTTGATAGCAAACTTAGCAATAGATTGGTTATAATAATAATGTAGAGTCTGCTGTAGCAATCAAACTAAACAATCATAGAAAATAAGTATAGGAAAACAAACATACTCATCATATAAACTGGGAAGAAAAGTAAAATAGATCTCACAATTCTTGAAATCTGAATGTTTTTGTGTCCTTGCAACCAAGAAAAAAAAACTTAGCCTTGCATGTCTATTGAGAAGCTAATCAAGAGAAAAGATGAATACATGATTTCAGGTATAGAAGGAAAGGGTGATTTGTTTTCTCTTCTAGGTCGCCCCCTCTTTCTTTCTCTTTTTTTTTATTTAATAGGAAACTCGAGTCTCTCTTTCCTACAAAATAGTCCTTTCCAAAGTAGACAATTTACATTTAAGTAGTGCAATAACTATTTTCCTAAAAAAAGAGAAATAGTTTTGGATAAAATTTTCAAGCTTTGAATTTTGATTTAGATATCGGTTTGGATGCTTTGGCAAGTAAATTGGACTAGTTTCTTCACAAAACCTGTTTGGTGGCAGAATTCATGTGTCATCTTAGAAAAATCATATCTCTCTCATATGAGCTCTCTGTCTACTTCAATTTGGTAGGCTGATAGGTCTTCAAGTCAGGAATCCAGTAAAATTGAGTTTGAATCAAATGGATTTTTATAGCTCAAGATATTCAAGTTGGAATGGCTGAAGGTCAACACTAGCAAAATGCGAGATTTGTCTTTAAAGGCTGTGATTTCCATACTCTTTCTCTTTTTATTTTTCTTGGCATATATGTATAGAAAGGTATGGATGTTAGCTTTCAATGTCACTAGAATCACTTCATTTTTACCTCTAGAGCTCAAGCTTTACACAAAATATCGATTGGAGGTCAAATCTGCCAATGTTCGACACGGGTTGGAACATAGTATGAATTATCTCCAATTTATGTCTTTTTGAATCTTACATCCAAAAGTGTCTTCAAAACAAAAAAACAAAGAATATTAAGGCATTTTATATATATAACATAAGCAAAATACTAGGCAAATATGGGTAAAACTATCAAATAATATGGTTTCATCACTTTTCAATGTGTGCCAAATTGTTTAGCTTTGCCCCCTAAATCTTCCCCTATAACTAGAATTATATGACAAGTAGGGCATTTGTATACATTACAAGGAGGCTTCTCAAGATATTTTAGCTCCAAGTTATTAATGTTACTATAATTAATATACTTATTTCAAGTAGCAACATCAATGACCAGTTCCAATTTTTATCTTGGTTGATCATGCCTTGTTTGCTATAATTTTCCTTTAACAATAAGCCTTTATGTCTCAAGAGTAATCACTAATATTGTTATCTCTTAGGGAATGAGTCATTAGCCACCTTCATTTTCTTCTCGAAGAAGCAAATCCAACCTGTTTTTAATTTCTTTTTTATATGGTTTCAAAAAATAACATAACCTTTAGTATCATGTCTTCATAATTAAGTTTTTTCCATCCCAATATAATCTTTTGCTTTATTTTTCAGTAGTAGGGATTGTGATTTTCTAAGAGCTTGACATGTCTTTCTCATATCAATTAATTAAATATCTACTTTACTATTTTGATGTGACCAGGTACCTTCTTTTTCATTAATGGATGTAGTCATGTTTTCTTCTTTACTAGTAGGCTTGTTAACATCTTTTAGATTCCTTAATGTATCAATATCAACTAGTTTTTCCTCTTTCGAGTTCTACAACTGATATTACCTGTTGTTGAATTTCTTTAAACTCTTCATTAGAGTCAAAATCAATCATTGAATGTGCAATCTTAACCTCATTCAAATAGTCAACCAGGTAAATTCCTCTATGTGCTTTGTTTTTTCTTATTTTGCTAATTTTTTTATATCAAGCATCATCATCTGTAAGGGTTATAGATATTTGAATCCTTGGTTCCTACAAATTATTTTTTGATATTCCATTGCATTCTTTCTAGAATTAGTTTTATGCGCTCATGCTCTATTATAACTATAGTGCATTTGGTTTTTAGAGTTTAAAATGAAGATAATAGCTTTTTATAGACTTTTTTGGGTATTGTATTATTTTGTCCAAGTTGGTTAGTGTTACTTTTGGTTCTACTATGTAAAAGTGCTTATAAAAATAAGTCTCCATCTCTTCCTACCTATTGATGGAGTTGGGTGGTAGTGTAGAGAACTAGTAAAACACATTATTAGTTAGTGATAAACCAAATAAATTGAGTTACATAGAGGAGATAACATCACCTTTACCACACTAATTAGTGAACTTGCCAATGTTTTTCCTTGTTGATCGATTGCCCTTCCTAAGAAACTACTTCAAAAAAGCTATTTTTATTCTTTTAGGAATTTGATGTAACCTATCAATTCATTTGAAGGCATGGATGATTATATGAGGGCATGATTCTAAGCCCAATATCTAGTCTCTTCTTCCTTTAAGTGTTGGGTTAATTCAAACTAATGAATTATTCTCCTTACTTGTTTATTAACATTTGAGGCTTAGTGAATAAGAGGATTGAGTTTGCCTTTTTGAAAGGCAGCCTATGAGGCATTTAACTATCTAGTTACAAGTTGTTACTATTATAGATAAGACTATTGGGCTTTGTAATTGACATGAGGTTATAAACTTATAGGGTAGGTGAGCCCATTAGGAGTGATCATGCTTGTATTAAGTTAAGCTTGTTGTGGTATCAAATATGTGGGCATATGGTATCTAGTATAAGGCTAAAAAGCTCTAAATATTTCTATTAGAATCTTCGTTATTGTAGAATATCCACCAATAAAGTTGGTCATTGATGCAACTTATGCATATAAATAGGTTGAGGTGTAGTATGATGTTATCAATACAAGATGCTAGATGGTCTCCTCCATAAAATACCACTTTAAATCAACTATTTTTATTCATCTATAAATTGGATGTAACCTATCAATCCATTCAGCATGTGGATGATTATTTATGGGCATGGTTGTATGCCTAATATATAATCTCATTTCCTTTAAGTGTTCATCTAATTTAACCCAATCAGTGTTTTTCTTACTTGTTGATCAAAAGTAGGTGCCTAGTGTATAAGAGGATAAAGATTGCCTAATTGAAAGGTAGTATGTGAGGCATTTAACTGGTTAGTTACAAGTTGTTGCTATTGTGTATAAGGTTATTAGGCATGTAATTAGCATGAGGTTATAAACTTACGGGGTAGGCGGTCCATTAGAAGCGATCATTTTTATATTAGAATGAGCTTATTGTGGTACCTAATAAATGGACACATGGTATCTATTATGAGGTTGAGAAGCTCTAAATATTTCTATTAGAGTGTTTGTTACTGTAAAATATTCACCAATAAAGTTGGTCATCAATAAAACCTGTGTTGCTATTGCTACAGATGGAAAAGAAAGTGGCTAGAGGTGTCGAGTTGGGTTGTTGTGGTTTGTGTTGAGGAGCAGCTAATGTTTGGAGAAGCTTATGATGGTTGATTTGGTATAACTGGTTGCTATTGGTCTTTTTGTTACGGTGGTAGTCTACTAGCTTGATTGGGGAGAGGGTAAAAGGTTGTTGTTGGTTGATGAATCAATTGTGGGTCTTGTTCTCGGCACCGGTTGAATGAACAAGGAAGAAAGACTATTAGATGGGGACTAATATGGGTTGGTAGAGGAGTTTTAAGTTATTGATGGAGAGAATGAAGGGAAGGAAGGTTGTGGTGGTTGCCATGTTACTAGAAACTTTCCCATTGCTATCATTGAGGCTTATTGTGGTGAAGGATTGATTTTCTCAAAGAGTTGGCGTTGTGGCTAGGGGTAACGTTGTTGTGGATTGGTTTTCTTATGGTGTTGTAATGATAGGGTTTTTGGTGTGTCTTTATGGTAAGAGAAAAAAATGTGTATGAGCTAGAGAAAAGTGTGGTAAAATGGTGTTTTGAGAGAAGATGGAGAAAGACACTGGATAATAGTGGAGAGAAAGTTGAAGGTTGTCCTTATTCTATTGACAAAACAAAGTCGATCTTGGTGTCAACAAATTTCTTTAATGAGAATAGTTTCATCTAGGTGTTTTTTTTTCCATAATCTTGCTAAAAAAAAAATAGATTGGGTTTCTGAAAGTTTTTTGAATTTAGATTGATTTTTGTTTTTTTTTTTACCAATTTTTGGCTAATTTTAGGCTATGAATATGTTTGTTGAAATCTCTAGGGAGTTTCTTGGTTGTTTTCAAGTAAAACATAGTTGAAATGAGTGTTTTTGTCCAAAAAAAAAAGTTAAAAACGTGATTTTCCATTCATTAGAGGTAGCAATTTTGAACTAGCACATGTGTCTGGGCCTAGACTCCTATACTCTTTTTTTCTACTTGAATTTAATTTAAATAAAATTATTTTTAAATATGTATTTGAGTGGAATTATGATAATTTATTTATGATATTAGTATGCGCTCTTTTTGTGATGTTGTTCATGAATTTATTTATTTATTTATCTCAAAAATTAATCAAAATTAATTACAATTGAATAAATATTATTATATTTGAGATATTAGTTCATTAGATACAGTAGAATGAACATTTATTTTCTAATGAGATCCTTGTCTTTTTATGATGTTAGCAATTATTTTTTTTTAATAATCTATGAAAATAAAGATCAAGTTAGTATAGTGATCACAAATATATTTAGTTGAGTTTCTTTCATTTTCTGGTTGATGAACTATGCTTCTTATCAAAATATTTTTTTTTAATTGGTATTCTATATGAAGCATAAAAAACATTTTGAAAAAACATATATATTTTTTTCTTGAATTATCTTATTTGTTGTCTTTTTTGTCAATATTTTTTTTATAATTTGATAGTTAGTTAAAAAATAGTATTCGACAAGGTTCCTATTACACCACGTGAGCGGTATAGCATTCTTTTCTTTTCTAATTGGTTTTCCTCTTTTGCAGGTTCCTATTACATTATGGTATGGTCTGTTTTTATAAAATTTTAGTAAATAAAAAATAATTTTAAAAAAACTAGGTTATTAAATTTTTTAGAGTCAATGACCCAAAAAATAATTTTAAATTTTTATGGGGATTTAGAATTGCAAGTTTTGTGAGGTAACCTTGGTTGCCCTGGTTTATAGGTTTTGCAGGGTATATTTTTTTTTATAATAGAATTCGATTATATGATCATCTATTTTTCTTTTTATCATATAATTAAAAAACATAGTTATGGAAAAAAACATGTTATTAAATTTTAGAAAGTTGATGGTCCTATTGACGTGCATGACAAGTTTAACTATTTTTTTTAAAAAAAATTTTATTTTTTTCAATTTTATCCTTCAATATTGAACTAATTGAAAATTGAGTTTTATAATTTATTTTGTTTTACTTTTTATAAGGTTATCATAGTCTTAAAAAAAAGTCTCAGTATTGGTTTGATGCTCATTTTTGTGATCGTCTATTTTTGTTATCATATTGTTAAATAAACAATTGTTTAAAAAAACAAGTTATTAATCCCAATGAAGTCTATTATCCGGTTTGCGGGTTTGACATGGTGACCTAGGTTACCTAATTCACTGTTTTAAGAGGTTTCCCCATCAAACCTGACTTTTTTTTTTTGTTTCTGGTCTTTTAATTTTTGTGATTGTTTTTTTTATTTCACTCTTCTTTAATATTGGATTGGTTGAGAAATGAAATTCATGGTTTATTTTTTTTACTTTTTATAGGGTTATCATGATCTCATATAAATATCTTTTTAGGGTTGGTGCTCGATTTAACAAAAATTAAGATATCTTGTTTGAAATATTATTTTTCAGAATGCTCTACTTTCTTTGGTTTGAACCTTTTCTTTTAATCTCTTTTACCTCACCTTAACCTTAGCCCCATTACAACCAGAAAATAAGACCTTTTGATTCATGCATTGTTTGTAATATGCTAGTAATGGAGATGAGATTGAAGAGCAAGCTTATGGTAGAACATATTCATTGATTGAATTTGAGAGATTTAAACACATAAGCCTTAAACACGTGAGTGTTGGAGTGTATATCAATGAGAGGACCTATCACTTTGGCATGACATAGATTTCATTTAAATCCCAACGATTAATTGAGTTTTGAAGTTTGCATGTAAATAAATTCATGAAAATTTATAATCTTTATCTTTCTTAATTGTGCTTTGTTTATAATGCATATATTCTTGGATATTGATGGGAGATTAGAAGATTAGTCATAGTGATTTCATTTAATTTAACTTCAATTTGATTTTACCTATCCTTTCTCGAGGACGAGCAAGAGCTAAGTGTAGGGGTATTTGATGCAACCATATTATTCAATAGTTTCACCCATATTTAACTAGTGTTTTGCTAATATTTTATATATAAAATGCCTTGATATTCTTTTTTATATGTTTTGAAGGCATTTTTGGATGAAAGATGCAAAAAGGAGTAAATTGGAGATAATCGGTAGATTTAACCTTCAGTCGATGTTTTGTGCAGAGCGTGAGCTCTAGAGGTTGAAATGAAGTGATTCCAGTGTCATTAAAAAGCTAACATCCATATATTTCTGGAAATATAAGGCAAGAAAATAAAATAAGGAAGAGCATCGAAATCGCAGCCTTCAAAGTCAAATCTCGCAATCTACCAATGTTGACCTTCGGTCATTCCGACTTGAATATTTGGAGCTACAAAAGTCCATTTGATGCAAATTAGATTGTTTTGGATTCCTGACTCAAATTTCTATAAACTCTCCAAATTTCAGCCAAAAAAGATGTCATATGAGGGAGATATGATTTTTCAAAGATGACAGCTGAATTCTGCTAGCAAAAAAGTTTCGTGAAGAAACGAGTCCAAATTACATTTCGAAGCATCTAAATCGATATCCAAGTTTTTATTTCAGCAATTTAGCTCCTCTAAGTCAAAGCTTGAAGATTTCATGCAAGGCTATTTCTTCTTTTTTAGGAAACTAGTTATTAAAGTACTTAAATGTAAACAGTATACTTAAGGGAGGACTATTTTGTAAAATAGAGACTAGGGTTTTCTAGGATATAAAAAGAATGAGAGAAGAGAAGGGGGGCAGCCAGCAAAGAGGAGAAAAACACCCCCTCTCCTCTAAGAAACTCGAAATTATACATTCTTCCTTCTTTTTGATTAGTTGTTCAACAAACATGTAAGGCTAAACACTTTTTCTTGGTTGCAAGGACACGGAAACCTTCGGATTTCAAGAACTGTGAGATTTATTTTACCTTTTATTTTCAGTTTATATGATGAATATGTTTGTTCTCCTATGCTTATTTTTCCTATGATTGTTTATTTTAATTGCTAGAGTGGACTCTAAGTTATTATTGTAGACAATCTATTACCAAGTTTGATATCAAAACCGAAGTTGTGGTATATGAACTTGTGAAGCAACTGAGTTTAATAATTGTGGCGGATCTACGTTATTAATCTTAGGGAGAACATTCAATCAAATCAAACATAGACTGTGGACAGTTATATTTTCTTGATTAATCAACTTATCTAGTTCTTAAGGCTGCCATTGAATTAAATTACTAGTGCGAACACTGATTGTTTGATAGTTAGAGTTAGTTATACGGCGGATCCGTTAACTAACCAGTGTTAAGAAGAGATAAATATTCAGAATATAAATTGATGTTTCGTTTCCATGATCAGTTCTGATTTCTATAGGTGGATGTGTGCTTGCGACCAAGGTTTGTTCTCTTGATAATTTTCTGATTTTATTAAATTTCGTTTGATAGTTTTCTATTTTCTTTTGCTTTAGCCTAGATAACGTCCAAACCCCCCCCCAAATTGCATATCATTTAGCATAAAAATCTGACTTGAATCTTCCTCGTGGGATCGACCCCTTGCTTGCTCTATACTATCTTGTGTGTTGTGTTTGAAATTAGGGCAATTAATTTGTGCGACCGCGACAACGCAACACTGAGCATGACAAATATGCAAGTTAGGTCATTAGAGTGGGATAAGTAAATAAAAAAATTCAAAGTCAATCTAGGTGAACCCGCAAAACCCTTGGTCTAAGTGATGAAATCGGGATAGAAGAATAGAAAACAAATTAGAGATAATCATGAAGCCTAATATCAATAAAAAAAAACCTCAACCTTGAAGAATAGAACCATAAAAAAAAATTCCCAACTGATATAATGCTGAAGGATAAAATCAGGAAAAAAAATCAATTTAAAAAACTTACAAAAGTAAATCCAACAAAAACAATAGATAAAAAGACCTAAAACAACTTATGTCATTTTAAAAAAACATGCAAAACATCATATAGAAGGTAAATAAAGATAAAACAATAAATGCTAATGATATAAATGTTGAATAATAGAATTTAAAAAAAAATCAGCTTAAAAAAGGAAAAACAATAAACCAAGCAAACTTGGACGAACCTTCTAAACGTGGACCAAGATCTCAAACGCACAACCTATTAAATTCTAGACCCATGATTAGTCAAGAAGCTCGATTCTTAACCAATCTAATATTGATTAGACGAAGTATATCCAACAAAGAACAACAAACAAAAACAATCTAAAAAATCTGGGTTATTTTTAAAATTAATGAAAAATCTTACAAAAAGCAAATAAGTAGAAATAATAGAGTCTTGTCTCCAATTAAATAAATATTGAAAGATAATACTTAATAAATAGTAGCTAAAAATAAAACTAAACAAACTCAGGCAAATTTTATGGCTTAGGTTGATCTCTAAAACCCAAAGCCTATGAAATTATAGACCCAGACCTAGTCAAAAAGCTCAAATTTCAACTACTCTAATGTCGAATGATGAAATCAAAAGAAAAAAAATATCAATTTAAAATACCTACCAAAGCAAATAATAATAATAAGTTGATTTGATAGGGAAAAAATATTGAGGATGAAATTATAAAAAAAAAGTTTATCTCAAATAAAAGTAATTAAAAAATGACTAAATTTGAAAAAAAAATTAAAGGAGGTGAAATTAAAAAAAGAATTTTACTTTTAAAATTTAATTTAAAAATTATTTTAAATATTTTTGGATGGAATCGGAAAAAAAATTAAAAAATTAGTCAAAAAATCTAACAAAGAATAACAAATAAAAAGACTTGAGATAATCTACAAAAACCAAATAAATAAAAAGAACAAAACCCAAACTCCAGTTGAATAGATGAGAAGGATGAAAAAATGAAAAAAATAGCTTAAACAAAGGAAAATAAAAAACCAAACCTCAACATGGTCTCATCTCTGAAATTCTGGATTCAGGTTGAATTAAGAAACTTAATTCTCAACCAATTTAATATTGAAAAATAAAATCGGGAAAAAACAATTGTAAGAACTTGCAAAGGTAAAAAAAATAATAATAATAAAAAGAACGGGGATCGAATTTGATAAGAAAAAAATCGAGGATAAAATTGTAAAAAAAAACAATTTAAAAAATTATCCCAAAAAAATAGCAATCAAAATAATATGGGCTAGATTTGAAAGATAAAAAAAAATAAAAGGGGATGAAATTGAAAAAAAATAATAATTTTATAGATTATTCAAAATAAAAGAAATGGTAATAAAAAAGAAAGGGACCAAATTTTAGGGAAAAAACTAAAAAAGTTGTTCTGAAATTTTGAAAGGAAATGGGATTCGAGGTAGAGAGAGAGAGAGAGAAGAAATAGAGAAAAAATGATCGTCAGTGCCAAACTAGAGGTGTGTTTGGTGCATATGTTGTCCTACCATGAAAGGGCAACATGGCCTTTTAAACATTATTGCGAAAGGCAGTGTTTAGTGACTAAATGACCTTGCACGCTTCACCTACCTGTTGACACGTGCAACAAAGTTTTTTAAAAATATTAAAATACAAAAAAGCTTGAGTTAACTTGATATTAATAAAAAAGAAAACATAATAAAAAGACCAAAACACCTTTGTGAGATAGGTTTGTCCCCCAATCATGGTAAACAGCTATCATACCCTAAAATCCTAGCTCAATGTTTTTTTGAACCAGGGGAAAATCTGTCAAAACACTATTTCAATAAATAGTGTTTATTGGCTAGGGCTACGCTACGAGTCAGATAAAAAAAATTAATATAAAAAATATTTAGGCATTACTTATGTTTTTTTTCCTAATAGAAAATACATTTTAAATAATGTGGGGATTGACCCAATATGACCTGATCAATCTGGCGAGTCCTAAGGCAACTCAGACAACTCGTAAAAAATAGTTTGATTTAAAATAAATAGTTAAGATGATATTTTTTATAAATATTGAGATGACAACATATTGGATTGATTTAGGTCAACTCGGGATATCAATCCGCATGCTGGGTCATGAGACTATGCCAGGTTATAAAAAAAAAAATCAAAACAAATTATGAAGTCTAATTCCCAATAAATCCAATGTTGAAGGATGAAATTTAAAAAAAAAATACCAAATAAAATTACTCGAATCAACTTGAGTTAACATGTCAAACACACACCCCAGATTATGAGACTGAGCCTAATAGAAAGCAAGTTGAAATAAATGTTGAAGTTGAATTTCCAATAAACCTTAGTGTTGAAAGATAAAATTAAAAAAAATAACTATAAAAATGATACAAAAAACAACTCAAATCAACTCGAGTTAATCAACTAAACTCGTGATCTAAGTCAGCTCAAGTTAATCCACCAAACTTGTAACTCAAGTCATGAGATGAGGATAACCTCATATACAACAAATTGAAACAAATGATAAAGTCTAATTCTCAATCAACTAAATATTTAAAGATAAAATTGAGAGAAAAAAACAAATTAGAAAATGAATATAAAAACTCGAGTCAACCAAGTGAACCTGTCTAACTTAGTCTAATTCTCAATCAACTAAATATTAAAAGATAAAATTAAAAAAAAAATCAATTAGAAAATGATATAAAAACTCGAGGCAACTAAGTTAACTTGTCAAACTTATAATCTAAGTTATGAAATTAAAATAATTTTGTAAAAAGTAAATTAAAAATTTTATAAAATTTAATCCTTGGTAAACCTAGGATGAAATTGAAATATATAAAAAATATTGATTAAAATTTTTTTTTATTACAATGAATAGGTTTTTTGGTGGGGGAGGATATAGTAAAACCTCTTCTTTTTTAGTTTTTATTTTTTATTTTTGTTAATACAGGTAAAATATTTGATTAAGAACAAAATTGGTCTCTGTTTAAAAAATATACTGAATCTGGCATTATAACTTCGATTTCACTTGCTGCACTTTCTGTTTAAGTTGCAGGATGACTCTATTGCTCATCCCTAGAGGATGTTGAAAAACTACTTTGCTGTTGTGTCTTTCTATAAAACTATACTAAGGATAATTTGACTTCAAAAAGCGATTCACGTATCTAGGATTTTGTAGCTTTTTGTGTTTATCAAACGCTCTTATTCGAAGCGCGGGCAATTTTCTAAGTAGATATTTATTCCAAGAAATTCCCCGCAACAGTACATGGAGCAATGCTTTTTCATATTACGCAACCAGACTCTCCCTGGATTAACATGTTGCTTTGCTGATCAACAATTGCTACCATAGAGCATCAACAGCGTCATTGCAGATTTACGCTAGGCACCAGAATAACCCTTCCCGGGAACTCATCTCATCTAAGGCCACCACAATAATTACAGTCAGAAGTAGGCCCCAGAGAAATGCTATTGCTATTGGCAGGTTGAATGTGGAGCATTTCAACAAACCTAACAGAGACATTTATAGCTAAGACCCTGTGGAGCATTTCATATGATCTACCAAAGAAAAATTCCAACTACTTCACAAGAGGACCTCTTTTTAAGTTCAACATAAATCATTGTAAAGGTGAATGAGAAAATCTAAACAGCAGTTCTGAAACTGCGAAGCAACTTTAAGTAAAATCCAAGTACCAAATCTCCATTTGGAACAAAATAAAAACAGATCCAGTCCACCGAAGTAACAAGATTAAAGCCTTCTCCCTCTTCTACCACCCTTTCTACGAGTGCTATCCGTTGGAATTGGAGTCACATCCTCTAAAACATCAAACCAAGCAAAAAAAAATAACATAAATATTTTAGTATCCCATAGAAAATGTAACTAACTAAAAGTATCGTTCAAAACTAAAACTAAGTCAAGCACACATTCTCACCCTCAGCAACTTGTGCACTCTAGAGACTAGAAATCAACAAAATCCACAAGATAAATTAAGGAAATTGGAAGGAGAAAAAAGAAAAATCTTATAGCTAAGAAGCCTTCGTTTAAAGCAAACAGCTTATAAATGAAAATTTTAAACACTGGTATACGAGATATGCACAAGTGCCAAATTCTACCAGAGAAATTTATCATGGAATGGGGTCTGACAATAAGCACAACCTACAGATAAGCTGCAGGTGGATGGACCAATAAACCCAGGATTTGCGCCACAAGCAACCAAAGAGGAAAAAACTGATTGACACATAATTAGATTGCACACAGCAAAGCACAACACAGAAAAAAGGCTTACCTATGCGACCAATTCTCATTCCAGAACGAGCAAGGGCACGAAGGGCAGACTGTGCACCTGGACCAGGTGTCTTTGTCTTGTTCCCACCAGTAGCACGAAGCTTAATATGAAGGGCAGTAATGCCAAGTTCCTGCTTCATAACAAAGAAAAACTAGTTAAATAATAATTTCATAGTTAAGCTTATGGTGCTTAACAAATTAAAAAATTCTAATGCTCAATAAAATTGTTTGATTTTACAGTTAACAATGATACTTTAAAATTTGAAATATTGAATAGCTCAAAGAGAAATGGTGCAAAAGGATTGACACAAAACACCACTTAAATGATAAGGAAGGCCCTAAAATGAGATTATATATGTAGAATTAAAATGAAAACAAAGTAAAACGCTTCTTGGCTTTGTCTTAAGACTGGATGCACTCTGATTACTCAAGAAATGACCAGGGCCATCTAAACTTCTGGGTCACACATGTAATATATAGCAAGGCGCTACTAAACCAATGAGATGCTAGCCTCAAGTGCCTCTTGGCACTGATGGGGCAGTTACCTAGGCACTAGAAAGACACCTCACAGTTCAGGCACTGCAGGATTGTATTGTTTCACCTAAGCACTAGGAAAAGCACCAAGCTTGGCTTTGGCCACAGAAGGAACTTGTACCAGAAATGAAGGTAACCTCCCCTAGCCCCTAAAGAACACCAGATAAGAATAATGATTTTAAAATAATTGAGACCTTGCATCTCTGTGACACATCCTGGGCAGCAAGCATGGCAGCATATGGTGAAGACTCATCTCTGTCAGCTTTCACTTTCATTCCACCTGTTTTAGGAAAGAAAGGATTATTAACTTTGCAAGGCATATATAATTAGGGTTTACCAATCCTGTGCATGCAAATATTTCCCAAAACCTTAAGGGGAAAAAAAAGCCAAATATGTACAAGGCCACAATACATACAGAAGTCAATCTTGGGAGGAAAACAAAATAGTAGCAAACCAACTACATGCCCCACTGGCTAATAGAGCAATTTTAGCCACCCTACACTTGAACAAAAAACAGCAGCCCATATAGGTGGAATTCCTGAATAATTGTCATTAAAAAAAAAACGCATCACTCACCAGTTATGCGTACAAGGGTTTCTCTTCCAGAGAGATCAGTCACATGCTGCAGTCGAAACAATCACCGGAAGTAAATCACAAAAGTGAATATCAAGTAATGCTACTTGACAAAGTATCAAGAAATCTTTTGTACACTCACAATGAATGTATCGTTAAATGATGCAAAGATGTGAGCAACTCCAAAAGCATGCTCCCCTTCCCTCACAGTGGGTCCAAGGGTCACATTTTCTTCCTTTGGCTCTCTAGTCTTTCTCCTTGATGACTAAAGAAAAAAAAAACAATAACTTTAGTTAGAAATCTTCCAAATACTAAACAAAGTTTAAATGTTCAACTCTTAAAACCCATGCTGTTAATGACCCAACATTCTACATTCTATAAATTTTACAGAAATAACATCGTAATCTATTCAAAATGTCCCTCAACAAGATTCAAAGTTCACACTTCAAACTAATATGACAGTCAAAGCAGACAAAAAGGTTTTCATGATTTTGAGTACCTAAACGAGATAAAGCCTCTCAAACTAAGATAACTAAATACTCTTATATGTTAATAAATCGATACATGGATCAATGGTCTCTATAAGAACAGTACTGTATGAACAATATAAAAACGAAGCAAGGTATATGAAAGCGAGAGTGAGGAGAGAGAGGGGGGGGGGGCATCGGCTTACCATGGCTGCGAAGAAGCGAGATTGAGATTAGTTCTGAGGAGGCTGTGAAATGCGAGAAGAAAACCTTAGAAGAAGGAAATACCGAAGCTATGTAACGCGGCTGCGATTATATGAAGTAGTGGGTGGGTTAGGGTTCTGGCTATTTAAATTTTGGAGTTTGCGGGCATTTAATATTTTATTAATTAATTAATTATCATCTTAAAAATAAAAAATAAAAAGTTGAGGAGTTTGTTTCTAATCTATTTTAATCTATTTTGGTGTGATTTACAATAGTAATTTATAATAATTTTTTAATTTTATATTTTATATTTTTTAATTTTTAATTTTTTATATTTATTACTTTAAAATTGTGTTTATTTAGAATTGGGCTTCATGTTTTGTTTAAAGTGTATAGATTATAGAATCTCCAAGTGTTGAGAGAAAAAACTGTTGCTCAATTAATGTTTAGTTTGATAAAATTAAATAAAATTTTATTGATTTAAAACAATTGAAACTATAAAAACTAAATTTGAATAATAGATAAATATTGCTTTTTATTTAAAGAATTAGAGACTGAATTACAGGGGAAAGATTAGTCCTTTTTTTATAATGAAAAATCTTAATAATTATCGAAATGAATTTAAAGAAAAATGTAAAGTGTTGTGTTTTATGAAATATGCAGAAGTTTCTGGTAAATATTTAATGAAAAAAAGGAAACAACCAAAGTGAAAATATAAAAATTCCATGTGTTGAAATTTATAGGAACAGAGGTTTTAAAATGTTTATAAAGGGCAAAATCTTATAGACAAGAATGAAAATTCTTGAGGAAAAGTAAATAATATACAAAGTTAAAGAATTTCCTTTTGTGAATAGGAGAGACAACAACAATAAAAGGAGCAGGACTTGTAACATGAGAAGCTTGGTTAATAGGGGTCAGGTAGGTGCATGAGACCTTTTAAATTTTGTACAACTTTATTAATAATTTTGAGATCCTTATATCATGTTGTAATCATGAAATTGAATTAGAATGGTTGAATTATGTTTCTGGAATGGGAGAATGAATTATGCCATTAGGGTGAGAATGATATTAAATGATCTATGCTTTCAGGGTGGGGAATGATATCAAATGAATTTACATTTGAGGCAGAAATGATGTCGAATGAATTATGTATTTGAGATGGAAAAATACCATGAATAGAAACATGTCTTTATAATAATGATTGTTATTTAAAATTTAAGATGGCTATAATTGCAACGGCCAAAAAGTGTCATAAAAGCACAAGTTGCATGTAATGAGAATAATTAATGAACATGGATGATGTAGAACATAAACCAAAATTATCAAAATGAATCGATGAGTACATGGTTGATATACAGTACATGTCATAAGTGTTGAGATAAAGTAATGATTGTCTGGTATACATAAAATACTAGTCTCAAATACTAAAATGGACCATTGAATATGGTCAATGTAAATTCCAAGCTAAGGTTATTGAAATATATCAATAAATACATAGTGACATAAGGCATAGAATACTGATCATTAAAATGAATAAGTAAACGTGGTTGATGTAAACCCCAAGCTAAATAATGAATGAATATAGCAAATATAAAATATGAGCTTTGAGTACCAAAATAACTTGAGGAATCTAGTTGATGTAAGCAATCACTGTAAGGTAAAATTCATGGTTATATCATTGGCTTTATAAATTTCATAACTAAGTTAAGGCCGAGTTAAGGATATTGAATTGGGTAATTGAACACAATTATTTTAAAGGAAAAACCATGTTTGTGGAATTGAGTTAATGAATCCTGTATTTTAGATAAGGTCAAGTTAAAGATATTGAATTAGGTAATTGAACATCATCACTTTAAAGGAAATTTCATTTTTATGGAATTGAGATAATGAATCCTATATTTTATACAAGGTTGGGTTAAAGACATTGAATTGGGTAATTGAACACAATCATTTTAAAGGAAAAAACATGTTTATGGAATTGAGCTGATGAATCCTATATTTTAGATAAGATCGAGTTAAATATATTAAATTGGATAATTGAACATGATCATTTTAAAAGAAAAACCATGTTTATAGAATTAGATTAATGAATTCTATATTTTAGATAGGGTCGAGTTAAAGATACTAAATCTGGTAAACAAGTATAGCATCTTAAGGTATAAGCCCTGAATAGGGAATGGATTAATGAATCCATGAGTTGAATTAAAGTATGAGAAAAAGGAATTAGATGGATCAAGGAATCAATAATGAGTATGGTAAGATATTAACAAATTCTTAGTGGGATTAAAGCACGAGTTATGATTATTGAAATTGATTAATGAATGAAAAATTGATACAGATCTTAAGTTAGGAGTGTTGAAATAAATCAAGTAATATGGTTAATTAAGAGTATGAGCTGTGTTTTTTACTATAAAAAAATGAGAAAATATATATTATTGATTTAAAGTATGAGTTATAATTATTTGAAAAGAATTATGGAAAACATAGTTGACAAGATTTTAAGTTATCCAGGGCGGTGATAGTTTAAAATGTACACCAAAGAAAATGATAGTTTTGGATGATGAAGAAAAAGTAACAAATTAGAGATTTGACACATATTTAATATACTAGAAAAGGGGATTAATTATGTTATATTTATTGCTAGAGTTGTAATAAAAATATTAATAATATTGAAAAAGGATATGCTTATTCTATTTTCAATGTTTTCTTATGATACATGTATATTTCCTCTTTCACCATAACCTTGGTATTGCAATTTAGACTTCCGTGGTCATTCCCTTGTTGGAAAAACATTGTAAGCTTATCATAGTTATGTAAATAATCTCATCCTAGGTATTAAAAAAAACAAATTACCCTATTTTTCATTATTTTGACCGTTCAAAGATTTGAAATTGATAAAAATTTTAAGATGTTATAGTTGGTATCAGAGCTTATGGTTATAATTCAATAGACTAATTGAATTTGAAAAATATGTAACTAATGGATATTATGTACGGTATGGATTGGAGTTAGAACATAGATTAGCCCACCTTTAAATGGTAAACACTAAGAAAATTGTTTTAAGACATGCAAACCAGTAATAGAGGTTATGGAATACAAGTTTCTGATTATTTGATAGAATAGAAATGCTGCAAAGAAAACAGGCTGGAAATTGATTTTGTGATAAAGTATCGTTTTGCTTTTTACAACATCTAATCTTAGAAATAGGAAAATCAAAAGGCAGACTAATGCATATTTTTTATAGGCACGGAATTCACTCGAGGAATAAATGATTATCTTATAAACTTGTAAGCAAAATATGATTTGATTAGGATTTCACAATAAATCTAAAAAAAAAGGCAATGTGGACAATAAAGATCAAGCAATCTCAAATGTTATGATCACTAGTTATACATGGCATGAACTTGTAGAAAAAGAAAAGTTTTGCTCTTTTAAATAAATTCTTAAAAAATAATGATGAGTAAAGAGGAAATAGAAGGTTTCGGTTGGGTTAAAATATTCTGGTTCAACCCTAGTCTAGTTAATGGCTATATGATCAATTGAGAATTAGGCAAAGGAAATAATACTTTTTATTGAACTTATTATAGTGAAAACCTGCTTATAGAATTGTTGATTTGAGTAATCCTTAGTGATATTACATAGAAATAACATAATTAAAAAACAAATTGAAGGAATTAAGGTCAACCATGGGGTATAGACTAGGGTGGTTGGTTTTAGTGTTGAAATTTAAAGAAATTCTGAAAATTGCATAGTAATTGTGTATTATATATTGACATGTGAGTTTAATTGAGTATGATTATAGTGATTTGGTTTGTTATATGCTTGGGTTATTATTGACAAGATTTTAGAAAAATAGAAAAATGTAAGATTATGCGTGTTTTGAATAGGATGGTGTAATTGTCACATCGATTAAATTCTTTGGGATTTTATGGTTAGAAGGGTATTACTAGTAGCGTAGTTGATGTAATTTAGGGCATGAATGCATAAGAGTTAAAGGTTTCAATTTTGAACATGACTAGGTGGTAATGGTGTGTTTGAGTTGGTTTGTGTGTGATATGATGATCTTATGATGCTTAGGTTGATTATATTATTCTTAAAGTAGTATATAATATGTAAATTGCTATGTAGAAGAGAGGTTGAATAAATTGTATATAATGTGTTTGATTAAATGTTTGGAAGAGATGAATAAGTTAGTGGTGTATGTGTTGATAAAATGATGCGATAAGGCTTGTATGAATAGATGAGTTAGAAACCAAGTAACTTTATGAAAGCTAATATGAAAATTCAATAAAATATGTTGGGATTGATTTGAAAGGTGGAGAATTGGTTTGCCTTGAATTTTAACTTATATGGTCGAAACATTAATATAAACTATATTATTTTATTTTGGGTTAAAAATTTAGGTCAATCAAAGACTAGAAAGGCCTAGCGAGAGTGTCTATGATTAGACAAAAAATACAAAAAATAACATATAGACTATGTAGTGGTGTTTTTGTAAATAAATAAGAATAGTCCCTTCCCTCTTTCTCTTGTGATGACCAACAGTTCCACCAGTACCAAGAGGGAGAGAGGACTCAAAATTTCCTTCACTCTTCCTCTTCTTTGCTTTCTTGACAAAAACATTGGTGAGAGATTAAGTTAGTGATATGAGAAGTTAAGTTTTATAGAGAGACTTACACCAACAATGACTAGAATAAAAAGAACAATGGAGGGTTAAAACTTAGAGAGAGAAACAAGTATTGTTGAAGGAGGAAGAAAATTTAAGGAAAAAAATTAAAAAGAAACTAACAAATTTAGCTAAAAAAAGGTAAGTTGATGTTACATTGTATTGTCTTGTTTTCTTTGTATTGTTGATGAGAAGATGAAAACCCTCAATTTACATGTCACGAACTCATGTAAAATTTTTTAGGAAATGATTGTTTTTATGAACTTTGGGTCTATTTGCATGATAATGGCTAGAGTAATAACAAATGGAAGGGAAATTTTGGATGGGAACAATGGGTTTTGGGCATGTGAGAAAGAAACTGAGGGAGATGAAAACTTATTTTAATATTGCAGTGATGGTGGTTAAAAGTTAATATGAAAGCCTAGGATACAGTACTAAGATAAAATTTTGTTAAAGGAAAATAGTTACATGTAAGGAAGTTAAGAAACTTGCTAAGCTTTATAGAAATTTATAGTTATTCAATGTGTATGTATAAGAAACTTGTAAAGGAACAAACCTTAAGCTAAATAATGTTTTGCATGTGTATGAAATGATAGATTATGGAATTATAAAGGAAGAGGATTTTACAAATGAATGTGTAGGAAATCAAATAAATATTGTGGTTTGGTGGTGTGTGAAAATTAATGAGATAGAACAAATGAAACAAATAGAAGAATAGAACATGAAATATTTTCTTACCAAGGGTTGGATATAGATAAAAAGAAAAAAAATGATTAAATTGTGTATGAATTGACTAATTGGACTTGTATGTTTTGTTAGTGTTGAAATAATTATACTTGAAAATGGTAGCTAGGACAAATCATAAATGAGATAAAATGAACTTAAATACTTAGTTAACATATGTTGTTCTAAGTTTTGTAAGTTGATAAGAGAAATAAAAGAATATGTGGAGTTAAATGTATAATAGAGAATTTTAATGGTTATCGAAATGGATTTAAAGGAAATTGTAAAGTGTTGTATTTTATGAAACATGTATAATTTTATGCTAAAATAACCAAAGTGAAAGTATGAAATTTCATGTGTCAAAATTTATAGGAACAATGGAGATTTTAAAATGTTTATAAACGACAAAAATCTTATTGACCAACCTGACTAATAGCTTGCCAAGATAGGAACATAACTCGTCAAACAATGTGTAGGTGTTATCATTATTTAACTTCTTTATTGACTAATAAGAATATGTTGTATCATGTTTTTAACTAATGAAGATGGCTTATTTAGGTGGCAATTTTTCTTCTATAATCAAAAGACTTATACATGTTAACAAGTTTCATCCAACCAGTTATTTTTATGGTGTTACCTAACTTCTCAAAGAAAATGTGTTTGAGTTTTATAGGTAAGTTGAGTTTTATAGGTAAGAAAACTTGGAAAGTTTAGAATATTTTCATACACTAATGATTATTAGACCAATTCCTTTTTAAAAGTTTTACAAACATGAAAGAGATTTGTTTTTAATTTTTTATAGTCAATAGTCTCAATATTGACCTAAGATTTATAATAATAATATGATACATACATACATACACATAGAGAGAAAGAAAGAGTATGTGTATGAGTTCTATAGGTGAGAAATTTAGAGATGTAAAAAAAAAATAAGAGAGGGGAGAGTGGCTCCATCTATCTTATATTTTAGGATTTGTGTCCACTCAATTCTTAAATATTAATTGCATCCAATTTATTCCTTAAAAGTTTTGGTATTTCTCATTGATTTTTTTTTCCATCCAAACTAACAACATTATATCATGTGAGTTAAATTTTATATATTCAAAATACCTTTAATCTTAAACTTGTTAAAATAAGTTAATGTAATTATTTTTTTTATCAAAATTCATCATGCGCGATATTTATATAAAAAAGTAATTATTACAACTTCATTGTTAATTTCATAATAAAAGTTTTAGTACTTTTAACAAGGTTTATTTTTTTGATTAATAAAAAAAATAACCAGTTAAACTTTAATTCTTAATTTTAATACACTATTTAATAAAACACTTGAGTGAAAGCATAGATTCTGAATGTAACAATCTTTGATATGATTTAAAACAAGTTTAAAATAAGAAGTATTTTGTTTTATAAAAAGTTAACTTCATCACATGCAAGTCATATGTCATGATTTGGTTAGTTTTGATGAGAGAAATCTAACAAAAAGATAGATTGAAAATATAAAACCTTTTGAGGATAAATTGAATGCAATTTAAAGTTTAGGAATATATTGCTAACAACCCTTTAAATATAAGAGCATATTGAGCCATTTTTTAAAAAAATACATACAAAAACTTAGTTTAACTTGCCCTTATATTTTAGAATGATAAATCCCTAAAAGTTTAATTTCTAATATATCTTGATATTTCATGTCATTCTCTAATTTATCCTTCTTTTACAATGATAAAAATATCCTTTATTTAAGAAACTTAAACTTCTCTTAATTTACTTTTTTAAAAAATAATTTTGATGTGGTGTTAAAACTCATTTTTTTCTTATGATTATTTGTTGTAATAGATTAGATTGGGTTAGGTTAAATTGGATTTTAGTTTCTTATGTAAGAGTCCAAAAACTTATCCGACTTTTATTTTGGTTTACACATTACTTTTACATGTTTTTTTAACATATTTAGTATCGAAACCAAAAATAATAACTTTTACATGCATTTTAATTGATTAAATATAAAATAATAAAAGTAAAAAAGTAAAATTAAATTATAAATAAAAGACATGCCAACCGAACCAATGCACTTTTTAGAGCAATGTTTGAGTGTAGTAATGGTTATTTTTTAAAGCGTTTTTTTACTCGGAAAAGTATTAAAATAATATTTATTTTTTATTTTTTAAAATTTATTTTTGACATCTGCACATTAAAATAAATTAAAAATACTAAAAAATTAATTTAATTTTTTTAAAAAAATTTAACAACAAATAAAAAAAGCAGGCTAAAATCAAACATTTCAGGCTCCATTTGTTTGTAGGAAAGTTGTTTCCTTTTGGAAAGTGATTTCTAGAAAGTGAATTATTTTCCGATGTTTAGTAGTGTTATGAAAAATGAACTGGAAAACACTTTCCAGCGTTTGGTTATATTATGGAAAATGAACTGAAAAATAATTTATTAATGAATTAATTTTTTTTCAAGTTTATATAATATATATATATATATATATAAAGTATTTAATATAATATTTAATCACTTACAATACAAGAATGAAATCTAAAATGTATAATGATGAATTTTTTTTATTATATCCTATATTCATATATAGCTTATTTTATAAAATATAACTGTATATGTCATATCATATTATAGAGAAATAACATTGTGAAATATTTCTTATAAGTAAAACCTATTAATATATATTTTTATTAAATTTTAAAAGCTTAAAATAAGTTTTTTTTTCATATGAAGAAAGCCAAATTAGTTTATGGTAAGAGTTAGATATTTAAGTTTTTTTTGTATGAAGATTTTTTTAAAAGATAGATAAATACAAAAATATTTTGATGGGTTTTTTGGATAAAGATTTTTTTTTTTACGGGAATAGGCAATTATCCCTTTAATATCCCTTTAATATATATCAAATAAGCATCAAGAAATAAATATAAATATCTAACATCAAATATAGTCATGCATAAATATTAAGTTTTGATGTCATATACATACATATTAGTTCAAATTAACAAACATAAACATGCTAGACCGAATTAAACAAGTAAACATACTTGTCAAATAACAAATATATAGTTTCTTATCATAGTCAAATCATCTTAGCAAGCAGGCCTGTAGTAGTGTTGGTTCACAAAATTTTGAACCCAAATTTTCCTCAAATTAGCATTTTCTGCCATCAATGCTTTTGCCAACATTTCATTTTGGACCAAGTGATCAAATGCATTCCCAAGAGTGATCTCATCAAAGCCTTTAATTTTCATCACTTCTGTATACAGCGCATTAACATCAAGTTAATTTTTGCTGAGGCTTTGAATTGCAAATGTTACATCTCCAATCTGTTTAGATAACTTTTCAACACCATCATTTTCATACATGCGATTTCTCTTTCTATGTTGCATCTTTTGTGTACTATAGGAAGATGTCTCTTTTCCCTTAGAAGTTTCTTCATATTCCCTTTCATTTTCCCCTTCATTTTCAATTGAAATTGATTGCTCTTCAGTGTTCTCTTCCAAGTTGACATCAGCATATGATTTGGCATAATTACCGGTTGCCATGTCTTTTCCAATAACAATTGTCATTGTCTCGTACATATCACGTTTTTTGTTGAGATACTTGTCATGATTGGGATGTGCATGTTCATAAAGTTTAGAATATGTAATTTTTTAGTTCATTGTATAACATTTTAGAAACAAAAGTAAATATAAAAATTATAAAGAGTATAATATTTATCATACATTTACTTCTTCATCATATACATCTTTCGAAACTGTAATCATCTTTAAACAATCATCCCAGCCAAAGCCACTTTTATTTTTAAGTTTGGTTATTATTCCCCATTTTTTTTCACAATCTTGAGATGATTGTCCACATGCTTAGGCTCGCATTGCACGTTGAACTTTTGACTGATTTATGTAGTCACCTTAACAAAAGATTCTGCTTTAAAGGTGGAAGAAAGTTTGCTTCCTTTAAGTGCCTCCTCAACTAATATCTCAAGTAACATGTGAGACATAGGCTTAGACCATGTGAAGTGCTTGCCCTTTCATTTTTCATTCTGCGTGGAACTCATTTCTACAAAAAAGAAATTACAAATTTATACAAAATAAAATCATATAATATTTAGATTTAATAAATTTCATATAAAAACAAAATAAAATTTATACAAAATAAAATTTAATATTTAAAATCATACAATTAGTATTTAAAAGAGAATCATAAATACATAAGAAATTATAATAAAGTCAACATCTACTCCAAATACATAACAAAAATAATACAAACTCGAGTAAGACATAATAAAAACAAACACATATAATTAACACTCAATTACTAGTTTCTTTAAGTTTTATAATCATTCCACATGGTTGATGCAATCATTTTTCTTTTTATTATCCACTCCCTATTCTCTTCCTTTTCCTCCCGTTGACTTAAATTGATTGTTCGTCTAATTGGTTCACTTTCCGAACATATTTCTTCCATAAGAAAGTCAAAAGGATCAACCCTTATTATGTGATTATGAATAATACAACATGCAAGCACAACATCTACTTGTGTTTCATAAGACCAAAAAGATTTTTCATCAATTGATCTAAAACGACTCTTCAAAATACCAAACCCTCGCTCAATAGCGGTTCTCACTGAAGAGTGTCGAAGATTAAATAGCTCTTTTTCATTTTGTGGTGAACGTTATGTAAACTCATTCAAGTGATATCGAACTCCACGAAAAGGAGAAATGATTCCTTTTCAAATACCGTAACCACCATTACCAAGATAATATTTCCCTACAAATTAAAAAAAAAACCTATTACTATCTTTATCTAATAAGACATTTTATATGTTTATTGCATATAATACATACTTTATTATATACCTTCTGGAATTTTTAGACCACTAGGTCTTGATAATGCATTACCTAAAATCCGTGAATCATGTGCACTTTCTTCCTAGCCAACTAAAACATATATAAACTTCAAATCAAAAGTTAAAGCTGCTAAAACATTTTGTGTTGTTCCTTCTTTTCGACCTCGAAACTTTCCTTGAATCTTAACAGGAACATTTGCAGGAACATGGGTACCATCAATTGCTCCCACACAATCCTATATAAACATGAAAAAATAATTTATAAACTTTTCTTCTAAATGTAATTAATTAATGTATAAAAATATTGGTATTGTTCTCATACCTTAAAATAAGGATAGAATCTTTGATTATTCATTATCTCAGCTGGAACTGTATTATCTGGATCTTTAATAAGGTGTTTGCATAACTTAAGAACTGCTTTTAAAACAATTCTAAAGTAACGATGGATAGTTTCAACAGACCTATAGTATATACCACTAATAGAATGAAATCTTTGGTTTTGGCCTACAATTTGTAAGAACACAATTACTTCCTAATAGACACATTTTGAGTTGATCGTAATATGTCACGACTTGAGAGCATCACACAATCTATATAAGACATCAGGTTTCATACGAATTTGTTCAACGCAATGTCTATCACCTTGATTCAAAATGCTGTCAATATAGAATTCTCGTTAAGCAATTGTATTTATACGTGGTTCTCTTGGTATATAAATTCTATATCTTTCTTGTTCAATAATAACTACCCCTGTAGCTATCACAGTTACAACTGCTCCCATACATGCTGCATGAATTATCTTACTATCCATAACATGAAAGTGAAGTTTTCTTATAACAAAACCTAAAAATTTAAGAAAAAAAAATTTAAAAAAAGCATACAAAATACTTCCATAATCAATACAATAAATTATGCTGAAAGAAACTGACAATGTATAATAGTTATGGCAATGATATCTGATTTCCTAAAACAAACAAGGTCTTAAAATATATTATTTAAGACCATAAAATTCAATTTCTCGATGATAAAACCGTTTTGAAAATTATACAATTCATAAGTTCACAACGATCAATAGACATTACGCAATGAAATTCATATAATTACCGAAATAGTCCCACAAATTTATCCATATGTAACAAATATAATCAAACACTAATCATAAATTAATCAAAGCAAAATAAAACATAAATTTATGTTTATTAGGTTCTGTTATAATTCCCCTTATTAAACTTATAATTCCATAAATTTCCTCTCGATCGATTCCCCTCTCCCATTCCCTTGTTCTCTATCCCTCTTAGTTTCTCTCATTCCCCCATTCCCCTGTTCCCTCTCGGTTTCTCTCATTCCCCCATTCCCCTGTTCCCTCTCCCTCTCGGTTTCTCTCATGTCCCTGTTCCTTGTTGGTTTCCCTATGTTCCCTTTCTGTTTCTCTCACCATTTGTGCACAAAGAAGCAAAGATTCAAGACAAAGAAGCAGGAAAAAGATAAAAGATTCAAGGGGCAACAAGGCTCCTCATTCCCGGTTCTCCTCCCTCTTTCCCCCGGCTACTTGTTCTGATAACGCTGGGACTTGAAAAAAAAAAGCGAGGGTTGATTTTCAACACTTCCACCTGGGATATGGTGGTTGGATCCGGGGATGGGGTAACAGGGAGGGGCTGCTTTTTGCTGGGGAAGTTTAAAGATTTTGCTTTGATTAATTCATAGTAATCTTGCCCCCCTTTTTTGCCTCTCTCTATGCACTTGATTTGGTTTGAAGAAAACTGTCGAATGTGAGTGATGAAGAAGAAAACTGTCATGGAAAAATTATGTTTTTTGTGGCTTGCTTGATGAATTTGGTTTGTTTTAACTAGCCGAATGTGATGAGGTCAGATGAAGAAGAAAACTATGTTATGGAAATGTTACGGAAAAAATATGACAGGTAGCAGATTTGTCAAGAATATCAAAGGATTTATGCCATAATTTTTACAGATCTAAACGAAGAAGATAAAAACATAAAGGAAATAATAGAGGGAAAAAATACCTGAAATTAATTGTTCAAGAGAAATGCTTTAATTGTCTAGAGAAATGCTTCAATTGTTCCTGCTTCCAATCATTTTTGAAAAGAGAGAGAGAGACCGTGATTTGTGAAAATGGGTGTAATGAAAAAAAGGAAAGTGTTTTCCTTTCCTTACCAGAAGGAAAACACTTTCCTTTGACAAAGTGACTTTTTTATGTTGACCGGAATTAAGTTTCTTTTGACTACTTTTCCATATTGTTACCAAACATGGGAAAATAAGGAAAATAAATTCTAGGAATTCATTTTCCTTGAAACAAACAAGGCATTGATCTGGTGTGGAATGTGCTTGGTAGGGGTGAGCAAAAAAACCAAGAAATCGAGAAAAAAAACCAAAAAAACAGAACCGAAAAAAAAAATGATTAAACCAATTATTTTTTTGTAAAACTTTTCGGTTCAGTTTCGGTTTACAAAACCGGAAACCGGCAAAACCCCTACCAAACCGATTTGGTTTAAGGGGTACTATAAATACGAAAAAAAAACACTTTCTAATTTCTAAAACCTAATTAACCCTAGATACTCTCCAGCGACTCCTTGCAGCCGCTCGCTCAATCCTCACGGTCGCACCTCACAAGCTCACACTTTCACTCACTCTGTAACAAAATCAAGTTAATCGATCTTCAATTCTTCATCCATATCCCTCTCTGGCTCTCCCATACCATCTTCATCTTCAAAACAAACAACCTAGCCAGTCAGCCACATCCCTCTCCCACATGGCCACGAGTCGCATGACACACACCACACCGGCACACCGAACCTCCAGAGTCCAAATCTAGCAAACTAGTCCCTCCCTCTTTCACACCCGAACTTGAATCGTGTCCCAACTCACACCAGGTATGATTTCTTTTTCCTGTCAATCTCTGTTTTTATTTTTTTTTAACATATGCTTTGTAATTCTATGTATTTATTGCTATATCCTTGCAAAAAAATCAAAGTTTGAGCATTCTGTGTATTTTTGGTTGATTTTTATAACTATGCCATTTTTCCTATTATTTTTTCAAATTGTGCTACCTTGTCATTTTTTCTTGCCGTGTGATGAAAAAAACTCTTGGTTTGAAGGGAAAACATGATCAACCTGCAGGCTAGTTTAAGATCATAAAGTCTGTTTTGTTGCTGCCTCAAGTTGCCTTTTTTTACACCCGAACTTGAATCGTGTCCCAACTCACATTAGGTATGATTTTTTTCTGTCAATCTCTGTTTTTATTTTTTTCCTTTTTATTTAGTTTCTTGGTTCTTTTAGTTTGTTTTTTGTATTTTGTTCCCCTGTTTTCGTGTCTCAATTTTCTGGATAATTTTCCTTATAATATGTTATTTAGTTTCGGGTCCTAATTTTCGTGTCCCAATTTTCTGGATAATATGTTATAGAAATAACGAAGCTATTTCTTTATTTATAATTTAGATAATGTTTCATTATGTAGACTGTATTTAAGAACTGCTTTTTTTAGTTACTGTGTTTGTATTGTTGTTGCCTTTACTGTATTTAGTGTGCAGGAACTTGTCAGCTAAATTTTATATTGGTTGTATTCATGGAACTTATATTGTTATTGGCTTGCATTATTATTGGGTGAGAACTTTAGGTGAGAATAATAAAGTTTGAAAGTTTGCAATTGTAATAACTAATGATCAATATAGTTTACATATGTTTGTATTTTTATATAAATTATTGTTTCATGGATGATTACAATGTCGCTTCCAAAGTTTTTATTTCTTATTCATAAGTTAAACATTTAGAGGTCTAGTATGATATTCTATTTTTTGAGCAAGAAAGTTTGCCTTTATTTAATGAATTATAATGGATAACTATGTTAACTATGTTGGGTTGTTTGTTGCTGCAGTGTATTACTTTGTTTTATGTGTATTTATTATTATTTTTTCTTCAAAATTAGGGTGTATTAGTATCTGGGAGTTACATAAAGTTTTTCTTTTGTTGCTGTTTCCCGATTGTTTGTTGATTTCTCATCTTATATCTCTTCATAGCATTGAAACTGCTATTATATTTTTCTGCCATCTTTGTTATTTTTTAAGGTAGATGTTATTTTCTTTATGCTGTTGTTTACAGTTCAAGTTCTGAAAGAGCATTGTGTGATTTCCTCTTTCGTTTTGATGTTGGTTGGAAGGAAAAGATATAGATGTTGTGAAATTGGTTATCTTTGGCAGCATGTTTCATTGTGCACAAACATTGTTAGGATTGTCTTCAAAACTGGTTTCTATGACTAAGAATTTATTGCTTTTATAATATAGGATGTAAATTTGTTCTTATTACATCTAAAAATAGACTGTTAATCAGAATTTCAAGGACAACTTGATGTTGTGAAATGTGTATTTGAGACTTAGGCTTGGCAGATGGCAGTTAACTTAGGATTGATAGTGAACTTAAGATTGGTTGGTAGTGAACTTAGGAGTAGCAGATGTTTTGGCTGATATTACTTTCCATTTTGTTTTTTGTTTTTGCCTGACATTTAAGTTTCTATTAGTTTGATAGTTTCTTTGAATTTTAGTACATTTAAGTCTATTATAAATTATGGGTTTTTAACATGTTTTCATTATGTAATAACAAATGGAAACTACTCAAATTCAAAATGCTTCATCCACGGGCACTACACCAACATCAACCACTTCTCCAACTTCAAAAACTAACACAGAATCAACCAATGCAGGATCCACACAGATACAAAAGGTAAACAACCTCAAGTCCTTGCATTTAGGAAAAGAAATGTTGAAGATAGAAAAAAGTCATAAATTTGGGATTATTTTACAAAACTTGATGTTGATCCTAAAGTTCTTAGAGCTGAATGTAATTATTGTGGAAAACATTATGCATGTCATACTATTGTTAATGACACAAGTAATATGTGGAGTCATTTAAAAGTGTGCAAGAAGTTTTCTTTTTGTGGTTGATAAGAAACAAAAGGTTTTGGTATTAGAACCTAAGATAGAGAAGGGTGAATTGGGAGAACAAAATGTGGGAAATCTTAAGGCAATAGGTTATAATTATGATGAATATAGACAAGCACTAGCAAAGATGGTTATAATTGATGAGTTGCATTTTAATTTTGTGGAGGGTCGGCGATTTAAATTGTGTTGCTAAGACTATGCAACCTAGATTTGACATTCCTTCTCATTTTACAATTATGAGAGATTGTTTGAAACTTTATGTTGAAGAGAAGGATAGATTGAGGATAGCTTTTAGGGGTCAACGATTGTGCTTAACAACAGATACATGGACATCAATCCAAAATATTAACTATATGTGTTTAGCAACTCATTGGATTGATAATGACTGGAATTTGCATAAAAGAATTCTTAATTTTTATCAAGTTTCCAATCATATGGGTGAGACAATTGGCCAAGTTATTGAGAATTGTTTGTTGGAGGGGGGATTGATAAACTGTTGACTATTACATTAGAAAATGCAAGCTCTAATAATGTGACCATTTCATATTTAAAGAATGTGATGAAAGATTGACCAACTAATATATTGTCAAATGAGCACTTGCATGTTAGATGTTGTGCACACATTGTAAACCTCATTATGTGTGATGGCTTGAAAGAGATTAATGTTTCAATTGTTAAGATTCGAAATGCAATAAGGTTTGTGAGATCTTCACCATCGAGGCATCTTGCATTTAAGAAGTGTGTTGAAAAGTTGTATATAGAGTGTAAGAAATCATTGTGTTTAGATGTTGCAACTCGATGGAATTCAACTTATCTTATGCTATAAGCTGCTGAAAAGTTTGAAAAGGTGTTTGTGAGGTTAGGTGAAAAAGAACCTAGGTATATGAGTTACTTTTTGGAGGTTGATTCAAAGAGGAATAAAAAAACATAGGGCCACCTGGTTTGGAGGATTGGGAAAATGCAAGAACTTTGGTTAAGTTCTTAACGATCTTTTATATGGTTACATTGAGATTTTTTGGCTCATTGCATGTCACATCAAATGCTTTCTTCAATGAATTGATTTACATGCATACAAACTTGTTGCAATTGTCTAAAAATAAAGATAGTATTTTAAGTGGAATGACGATGAATATGATGTTAAAGTTTGAGAAGTATTGTGGTTGTGAAGTAAATCAGAATTTTTTGTTATATGTGTCTAATGTGTTAGATCCACGTTTGAAGTTGAAATATGTGAAATTTTGTTTTGGCGATTTGTATGATTATGACAAAGCACAATTACTAACAAATAAGGTGAAAGATACTTTGGTGAGCTTGTATGAGTTTTATTTGAAAATTGATGAAGTGGTGGATAATAATAGGCATAAACAGGATGTTAATACTATTGATGATGTGGAGGTAGATGTTAACACTTTGGCTCGATTCAAAATACATTTGTAGGAGGTAGATAATGTGGAAAATAAAAATGAGGTTGAGAGGTATTTGATTGATGGTTGTGAGGATCCTAATAATGATAAGTTAGATATTTTGGGTTGATGGAAAAGTAATGCTTTGAAATATAAGACACTTTCAAAGGTTGCACAACATGTTCTAGCTATTTCTATATCCACAGTGGCTTTTGAATCAGCATTTAGCACAGGTAGTAGTGTACTTGATCAATTTCAAAGTTCTCTATCTCCAGCAACTGTTCTAGCACTCATTTGTTGTCAAAATTGGTTGCATTATGGATCAATTCTAACTGATATTAAAAGCTTGATAAATGATCTTGAAACCTACGAAAACCTTGAGTCAGGTAATTTTTTTTAGAAACTTGCACTTTTTATTTTGTAATTTATTAATTAAATTGTTTGCAATCATCTGACATGTCTAATTTTTTATTTTATAAAATTTGGTGGACAGTTACATATAGTATCAGATGATAATTAGTTCAGAAGTTACTTTGATGGTAAAATATTACTTTTTATTTTTACATATTCTAATTTATTTTATCATGTTATAATTTTAGATCTTGATTTACAGGTTTTGATGTCAATGGTATTACGGAATCAAAGTGCAATGTTCTTTGTCATCTTGATGTGCTTTTTGATTGGGATGATGTGCATAATGAAGATTTATCTTTTTTGCATGAAGTGTTTTATTTTTTATGGCAATGCTATTTGTTGTTTCTTTTTAAGCCCTTTTGGAGGCAATGCTTTGTAATTTTAATTTTAATTTGGTGTGTGTTATTTAAACTTTGATGCAGGAGAGGAGTCTAAAACACAAATATCAACACAAATATCAGAAAAACTTGAAACATATTAAACACAATATTAGCACTAATAATTTAATATAAATGAATATTTAGTGACAAAAAATATTAAATATATAATAGAATTTTGTAAAAAAATTAGATAATATTTACATTAATTACAAGCCCATTAGAAAGCCCAAAAAGCCTAAAAAAGCCCAAAAAAGCCCAATAAAACAATAATATAGGTTTTACGGTTTTTCGGTAAAAAAACCGAATCGAAACCGGTCGGTTTTAACTGGTTCTAGTTTGAATTTTTCAGTTTTTTAAAATTTAATTTTAGTTAGTTTTTTAGATAAAAACCGAACCGATCCGAACCGAATTTGCTCACCCTTAATGCTTGCTCCACAGCCTGATTCTCGGGCCAGGACATGGGCCGTATAAACTTCGAGGGGGAAAATAAAAGAGAAGAGGCAGCAGGAGCGGGAGCGGAAGAAAGAGAGGAGAGCAAACCAAAAGAAAAGAGAAGAAAAGAATGGGATCGTCAGCGGCCATTAGAGAATTGCAGCGAGATCTTGAAAGCAAAGCGAATGATCTTAGCAAACTCCAAAAAGGCAATAAAATAAAATAAAATAAAATCCCTACGTCACCAATCTTGCTGTATTGATTCCAAAACCCTAGCTAACTTTGTTTATTACAGATATTGCGAAGAATCATCAAGTCAGGAAAAAGTACACTATCCAGCTTGGAGAGAACGAGCTTGTCCTCAAGGTAGGTCTATATATATAATTTTTTTTGGGGGAGGGGGTTAATCTGATTTGGGTTTTTATTCATGTATAGGAGTTGGACTTGTTGAATGAAGGTGCAAATGTTTACAAATTGATTGGTCCCGTACTTGTGAAGCAAGACTTGGCTGAGGCTAATGCTAATGTGAGCAAAAGAATCGAATACATCTCTGCTGAATTGTATGTTTTTTATCCCTTCTATATTCTTCGTTTTTTCGTGGGCTGTTCTTTCTTATTTACTAATAATTTAATTTTTTTAATCACATCTGGATCGAGATTTGTGCCTATTGTGTTTTGTTTATTCTGTAACGAGTGCTCAATTACCATCAGTAAATGTGGTCGCTAGCCTGTACCGACATAACTCTTTGAGTTGTCATATGTTGGACCTATCCAGTGTTCTTTTCCTGTCATTTCTTGAATACGGAAATACCTATTCAACGGACAATGTCTATTTGCTGCTGTTTACATTTTATGAGCTTTGCTTAGGCCTCTTGTAGAAGGGAGATTTGCGGAAACTAACAACAACAAGAAATAAAGTATAAAGATTTCTAACTTGCTGAAGATTTTGTTTTAAACCCCTTATCTTTTGTATTGTTTTTGCTTGTACAATGGTTTAAACTGAATATTGGAAACAAATCTAATAAGGAACTTTTCACAATATAGGAAGCGACTTGAAGGAACTCTTCAAGATTTGGAAGAGAAGCAAAACAGCAAGAAAGATGCGGTTTGTGGCTTTTCTTTCTTTTGCTTAATCCAGTTTATTATTGAAGTGCCTTGTCATGTGCCTCTCAATATGGCACTTGCCGTTCATGCTCTCTTTGATATTTGTCACTGGTTATATAGTTAAAGTTCACATGTGGCAGCCAAATTTTTGAAATCTGATACCGGTTTATTTGTTAAAGTTAAAAACACGAGTCTCCTATTATTCTTGGTTATGAGCATTTCAGTGACTTGTTTTGGCTGCCTTGCTTTTCTACTCTCTCTCTCTCTCTCTCTCTCTCTCTCTCTCTCTCTCTGTTCATCAACATTTTCTGCCCATTATGACTACATTTTTCCACTTCATGTCTTGATATCTCCTCTGACCAATCTCTTTCTCTCTCAGCAGTTAATGCACTTTCCAAGTTTGCAAAGCTTCTGCATCTAGTTTAGTCTCAGGCCAAAACTTTTACTTTAAAAGCTTTGGTTAATTCAGTGGTTCAATCTCTGTGTTGTTGATTGCCTGCTTCAATTTGTTCTTTGGTTGCTCTTCCAGGATGACCTTTTCTGTCTTGTAATGGTTGATTTTCTTGCTGTCTGCATCAAATTATCCAGCTTGGTGTGCGGCTTATTAGGTGTTTATTTGTGTTCTGTGCTGTCTCCAACTGGTTCTCATAGAATTCTCTGCAGTTTATTTTAGATGCCTCCTTGCTGGTTTCTTGAACCTTTCCCTTTCTAGTCATAATTTTATCTAGAGGTGTTGTTTTTTGTGATTTAGGCCCGCTGCGCTTGTCATTCTCATCTTGTTGTGTTCTGATTTTCTAGCTAGAGCTTTTGGATTTCTCCTGACAGCTAATATCTAGCTGTCAGGAGGATTGATTTACGCTGCTGTTTGTGCTATTTGTATTTAGATTTGATCATCATTTTAGTGTCATGTTTATTGCCTTCTTTGTGGAGTTGTAATAAGCTTGTAGTTCTTGGTGCCTTGACAGCAATTTTCTTATTTCAACTTGCATTTTTCTTTGATCGCTGATAAAAAAGGCCTTTGCTATTATTGTTTCTTTTCTGGTTGATGGTTCTTGGGAGCTGACTTTGGGGGGTTTGTGTGGACTTTCTTATGACATGGTGCTGCTATGCTTGTAACCTTTAAAGTTTTGGGTCCTCTGTTTCTGGGCTCTTATTTTGCTCTTAATTATGTCTTTTCTCCAAGCTTGCTCACCTAGAGCTTGCTTGGTGTTTTTATTATATGATCTGTCTTTTAGAAAAAAATGTTCATGTTATTCTTTTTTCATGTCCATTCATTTTCACTGTCATCATCAACAACCACCTTCACAAATATTTGACGCATTGAAACCAATGGTCCAGTTTCATCTCAGCATGCCTATCATCTCGCAGTTACTTTTTCAGTAATTGTACGAGGGGTGATGCCTGCATTTTGTTATTTGTTGTCCTGATTGTGGCTTGGGGGAATGTTGTTAAGTGGTGGTAAACACCAGTTGGTTAGGGTATATTAGCTTGCATGCATTTTCTTTAAAGAATTTAAATAATCAAATAGGATGTAGATTCATGGTTCAAGAGGATAGAGAAGTGGAGAGTGAAAGATAGAATCTCAGTCCTGGTTTATAAACTTCCTTTGTGCTGTCATGTAGACTTCACCATTGTATATTGCACCATGACTTTTGGTTTCAAAATTAGAGCGTTATCCATTGCAGATCATATATATCAATGACCATTTACGTTTTTGATGATTTTGATGTCTTGCAGATCTTCAAGTTACAACAGAGGATCCAATCATTCCAGGCTGGCAAAGCCAAGGCATAGATATGCCATCTTAGGTGTGTTCACTTTGTCGGTTGTGACATATTTTTAGAGGATTTAATGTGTATACTTTCGTGCTAGAGGTCTTTCACAACCTTTCCCTGCTCTCTCTAATCACTATGATATTTTTTAAGTTTGTGTGCCAGAAATATTGTTTTCTTTATAAAACTACTTTGATCATTTCTTGAAAGCTACAACACCTTTGGTTGTGTTTCGTTTTTAGATTGAAGGGGGTCAAATTTTAACCCCCTTTAATCTTGTTTGCTAATTCTTTAGGAAAGGGAATAGTCAAAGAGGGTCAACATGGTATGGGGTAAAAAAATTGGAAGGAATTGTTAGGAGGTAAGATTCAAGGATGGAGTGTTAAAGAATGTTTGATAGGAGTTTGTAAAAATTATGGGTATTACTGGATTCCATTATATATAAAATTAAAAAATTTACTAATATAAATTTGTGGTCCTAAAGGTAACAAGTAGTGTTAAATAAAAAACAAAATGACAGTTCAAAAATTTTAACCCTTGAAAATGGTCGAAAAGTAGTTAAGTTTGTACATCTTGTTTTTCAAATTCAACTACAACTTTCATTTTTCATCTTTCTTACATGCCCATCAACAAATAAATCCCATCATTATGCATTTTTTATTTTTTTCTAATTTCAGTATTAATTTAAAAATTATTGGATCCCACAATTGCAAGTAATTTTATACACCTTCCAACCATTCTATTTTTCTAAAAAGTGGAATAATGAACCTGAATTCCATCTCTATTTAAATCTGGGCCTGTGCTGGAAATTCCGGCCTAAAGATCGATTGGTGGCTGGTGGTACATAAATATTCAAATATAAACTGCTGGAGTCTCTCCTCTGTTTTTGCCTTTCTTCTTCTTCTTCTTCTTCTTTACCAAGCTAGGTTATGCTTGCTCATCACACATTTCTATGCATTTTATTCAGTCACCAAGCACCACACTTTTCTATGTAGAGTTTTCGGCACTGCAATAACCTCCAAGCATTTTTCAGTTATCGGGATTGAGCAACACATTCTAGACATCACATTTTCTATGGAAAGTATTACCACATTTCTACACTAATGATTGTGCAATCACCATCTTCTTCACCAAGCATAACAAGCACCATAATCTTCACAAATGGTATGACTCAATTCTCCACACACTAAGGTACTTTAAACATTACTCTTTAGAGATAAACAGATGTGATCAAGGTTTAAAAATATTTGGTCACAAGGTAAAAGCTAAGTTATTTTCAACCATTTAAAGGCAATTAACCCAACAGTTCTAAAAATAATCATCAAGCACTTAATAATTCCAAGAACCATAAATAATCATAAAATAGGTCATACAAGTTCATAGGCATAGATGCACAACATCTAGATAAGCACTCCCTATAATTTCATTAAATTTTTTATTATACATTATTTTATTCTCATATATTTATTCACTTAAGCATTAGAGTGTTCTTTTCTCTTATAAAAAACTTGTTCCCTTCTCTTATAAAGAACTTGTTTTGTGGAAACCATTCAGGAAAGAGACAATCTTATGTTCAAGACTAGTTTGGTGCCAAGGATGCAACCATGGAAAATCCAATTTATGTCTGAAGTTTTTCATGATCAATTTATGTCTGAAGTTTTTCATGATTTCATTAATAATGCTATATATGAGAATTGAACAAAAAGCTAGTTCATTCTCATTTCACCTATCATTATTTTTTTTCCATGACTAACATAACTTCAAGACATGAAAGAATAACTAATCTCCTTATTATAGGAACTTATACACCTTTTGATATCCACTAACTCTCTTATCACTTGCAAGTAATCAATAATGTTATTTTAGTTATATAAGAATAGATTAGCACTTTTCCATTCCATCAACAAAAAAAATATAACGCACAACTCCTTTACATGCATTAAGTGCACAAAAACAACTCTAGTTTTCTAAAGGAACATGACAAAACGACGATACTCTACTATGAAAAGCACTTCTCAATAAGACCTAGCCACTAGTGTGACTATTGCCATTAATCTTCTTCTGAATCTTGCTTGCATGCTTCTTGTTGAAAAAGACTCCGACACAAGATGAGAACAATAATTGCACGAGCTATTTAGGATGGATATCACGATTAACAAGTGAGAGACTCTACTATGTCATCGAGTGTTACACACTCATCTCTTCAAATATTGCGCCTTTGTCAAAGCTAACTTAGATAACTATGACAATTTTACAGATCCAAGAGAGCATATACAAAATGTCAAATGCATCCTAGAGCTTATAATATAAAAGAGTGATGCTATGTGCAATTTTTCTCCAATAACATTCCACGGGTTTGCTCGGTGTGATATCACATCCTTAGCCCAACTTCATCCTTAGCTTTCATAATCTTTGTGTTAAGCTTATTTTTCATTTTAGCATTAACATACCATCTAAAATAAGTACAACTGAGTTCCTTTTCATTATCCAACGAGGGGATGAAAGCACCGTAGCATATATCTAGAGATAAAATGAGGAAATATTAAACATGAAAAACTTTCTCGAACTTATTGCCACTAAAATCTTAATTAGTGAAGTCTACAACTACTCTTTTTTGAGAATGTCTGTATGCTCCCATTGAAAAAACTCTTCTTAATGTGAAAGAGGCATTGAAGAACCATATTCAAGTAAGAAGAAACAAATGTGATTATATCAGGACACCCTTGTTTCTAGAAAGCATAATCTCTCTAATGCCATTAGTCTTATACTAGGGTATCCTAGAGTACTAAATGGTCTATTTATGATCATTTAACATCTTCTAAGCTCTTGACTACACCATTCACCACTATATGTGCTAAGATGTTGGCCACCATTTAAAGAAATGATTTTGGGTGATACCCATCTCTTATGAAGAGGCACGAATACAAGAAATCCTAACAGGTTTTGTAACTTTTACCATGATCATGATCATGACATTGATGAATGCCATGTCCTGAAAAAAGAAGATAGAGAGATTGATCTCTAGAAAATACCTCCAATAATTTATAAAGAGGGAGGTTCAACCTAAAAAACTAGAGAAAAGTTTGTATTATATATATATATATATATATATATATATATATATATATATATATAAAAGAGAGATTCAACCTAAAAATTAGAGAATCGTACCAATTAAAAATCTTGCATTGATGTAAATTGTATTTTTTGAAAAGATGTAAACAAAGTATTGCCGCGCTCAAAACACAAATGTGAAGAGGGTTCGAGTAATTCCCCGGGATAAATTGAAGAGAATGGTGGATGTAAGGATGGACGTTTGACAAATAAAGGGGGACCCAATTATCCATTTTCAAATCACATACTCAAATATGACTCAATTTCCAAATTACATGAGTCTAGAATGACGATAAACGCTAGATTAAGATATGGATGTGACGCTCAATTTCAATTGTGAAAATAGTGACTCTCTTGAATCTTCATCTACAGTTGTTAACTTGGCCTCCGGATATCCGCTGGCATTAACCAATCAGCGGCATTAGTTCTCCACAGAGATCATTTCATCAAAATATCTTCTTTCAATTAGCTGTGCGTGATTCAATGAAAGCTAAACTTGTTCATTGTTGGGCATTTAGTAGCCTTATCACGACCTCCATTAATGCAAAACATCATCTCATAAAAGTTCTATCAAAAGTTCCGTTCAGAATTTGCTTACTGTAATTCTCTTATTTTGTCTTTTATAAATCAAAATATCAAACTATCAATTGTTTAAGTTAGTTAAGGGCTGTTGGTATCCTTTTTGTATTTTTATTTTTATTTTAAAAAATATTTAAAAACTTGTTTGTTTTTGTATTTTTTTAAATAAAATTAACAAGAATTTCTAAAACAACAAAAAATGGTTTTTTTTTTATTTTTTTATTTTCACCATTTACCATGGGAGTCGTGTTGGCCTCAAGAGTAAGAAAATGGACGTGGATCATATCGAGAGTTTGGGTTGATATGTGGTATGAGACTTTCAAGGTTCGGCTAGGATGTGGTTCACAACACCTAGGATACCACCTAAAACCAACTCTAGAGTGATAGAGAGTTGATTTGAACCTAGTTCATGGCGCTCAAGAGCCAGTCTAGGACTAGTCCAAGAATGCTTGGGGTTCAAACATTCTAAAGGTAGATTTTAGTAATTATATGACGTGTGAACATACTACTTGGTCTAAAAAAGGTGTCAAATGTTCGATGAGATGATTGGTAGATAAGAAGTTCCTACCGTAAGGAAAAGGAAGCTAAAATGCTTACCATTAGTGCTATAGTGAATGATGAGATGATGGACGATAATTCTAAAGTTAAAGAAAAGAAGAAGTTTTCAAAGGCTAATGATTAGAAAGTTGCTATGAAATTGGTAAAGGAGCAATAAAGAGAGAACATCTTCCATACTAATGTCACATTAGTAACAAGGTGTGTAATGTTATTATTTATAGTGGAAGTTGTGCTAACGTTGCTAATACTATACTTGTTAAGAAATTGAATCTAAACACTGATAACCATGATAGACCTTAAAAGCTTCAATAGTTGAATGAATACGGTGAAGTTATTGTGATTAAATTGGTTTTGATTTTCTTTTTTGATTGGAAAGTATAAGGATGAGGTTTTGCGTGATGTGGTTCCTATGCATGCTAGTCATTTATTGTTGCCAAGCATGATGGATTTAAAAATAGATATTCTCTTGAGAAAGATGGAAGTGCATACACATTTGTATCATTGTCACCTAAATAGGCATGCTTATCTGAAATTATTATCGGCCACTATTTTCATACAATGTTGTTAAAGGAAAAAATTGGCAAAAAGAGAACTTTGAAGGCTTAAATAAGAACATTTAAAGCTGAAAAGAGAAAGCAAAGCCAAGAAGATAAATAAATCATGTGAGGTTGTCAGTTTAAAAAGTGAAAATAAAGTGAGCCTTAATGAAAGAATAAGAGAGGAGAGAAAAGACTTAGACTCAACTAAGGGAGAAAAAAAGCTTTGGGTTTGGGTTTGGGTGCATAAACATAAAAAGAGGTTTCCTAGACATGGGAAATCAAATTGATACTTAGAGGAGATGGTTCATTCACATTCCTTGAAGGGGTCAATGCCTACAAAGTAGATCTATAAGGTGAGTACAATGTTAGTGCTATATTCAAAGTTTATGATCTTTATTTATTTGATGTTGGTGATGATTTGAGGTCAAATCATTTTGAAGAGATATGGGATGTTGTGATCCTAGCTACCATATCAAATTACAAAATTTGAAGTTGGAGAACCATTATTAAATTACGAAGATGGAGAACCATTCATTTGAAGTTGGGCTTCAAATTTGCAATCAAATTATAAAATTTGACCTTGGGCTTGTTTTAATTATTTGGGCTTTTATTTTATTATAGGGACTCCAACATTTAAGGGTTATTTATGATAGGTTTTATTTATTATTTTACTTATTTTGAGCTTTTATTGTGTTAAGGCTTTTTTATCAAGTAGTGAAAGAGAATATACTAAGTCTAGGAACTGATACAAGTTTGAGAAGTTCACAGAAGACTAAAGAAATGGGTTTTACTTATATAGTTAGTAAACATTAGCAATTATAATGATGCAAATGCTTATTATGATTTTTATGGTTCTGTTTGTGTGTTTCAGGTATTTTCCTATTGAAGGACTCCGTACCTTTTAAATGTCATTGAGCTATCTAACCTTCCATTGGGGAGGGATTATTGTATTTCAAATGAATACTTTTAGAACAATTTATATATGTAATCTAGAAAAGTATGGAAACCTTATTAATGCGTAAAAGATAAATTGTGTATTATTGTATCCGTTGATAGAATTATTGGTAGGTGAATAGAGACTGCACCGATGTTATGTAAAAAAAATCACCTGTTTTCTTAAGTTTAAGGCTCAAAGTTCCTTTACGAATGTTGTAAATTACGGGGTGTTACACTATAAATATAAAAAATAATATATAGCTTGGTTAATTGTTTGATAAGTTGTTAAGTTAATTTTTAGAACCAACGAATAGGAATATAATGGTAAAAGGCGTAGTAAGTCTATTAGAGTGAAAAGCCTAATAAATTATTTGAAACACGAGAGAAATGAATTTTAATGTGAGGGTAAACATGTGAGGTTTGATGAGAAAAAAATTAATTATTTTTTTTATTTGCTACTAACCTTTATTTCGAGTATAAACACTATCTTCAAAAAGTGTTGAATAAATAAACATGAGAACTATGTAGGAAAGGCATGATAGAATGGAACCTATGATGGAACTGTTAATCAGTAAGTTTGATGAGATGTTTAGTAGACAAAGAGTTCTTAGTCATAAGAAAAAGAAAGTTAAAATGCCTATCATTAGGGCTATAGTGAATGGTGAGATTGTGGGTCATAATTCTAAAGTTAAAGAAAAGAAGTTTTCAAAGGCTAATGATTAGAAAATTGCTATGAAATTGGTAAATGAGCATTAGAAAGAGAACATTTTCCATACTAGACGTCACATTAGTAACAAGGTGTGTAATATTATTATTTATAGTGGAAGTTGTGCTAATGTTCTTAGTACTATACTTGTTAAGAAATTGAATCTAACCACTGTTAAGCATGATAGACCTCAAAAGCTTTGATGGTTAAATGAATGTGGTGAAATTATGGTGACTAAACAAGTTTTTATTTTCTTTTTTGATTGGAAAGTATAAGGATAAGGTTTTACGTGATGTGGTTTCTATGCATGCTAGTCATTTATTATTAGGGAGACCTTGATAATTTGATATGAAGGCTAAGCATGGTGAATTTACAAATAGGTATTCTCTTGAGAAGGATGGAAGGGCATACTCATATACGTCATTGTCACCTAGACAGTTTTATAAAGACCAGTTAAAATTGAAAAACAAAAGTGGTTAGTAAGGTGTGCTTATCTAAAATTATTATCCGCTACTATTTCCATACAATGTTGTTGGGGGCAAAAGTAGGCAAAAAAGAGCTCCGAAGGCTTAAATAAAACCAATAGAACGACACATGTGATGAAAACATTGTTTAAAAAGGTACAACAACATGTTGAGATAAAGAATGAGAAGTATGGACTCCAAGAAAACGAAGGACAAAAAAGAGTTGTCATTGAACTAGAAGATTGAGTTTGGGTGCATAGGCACAAAGGGAGTTTTACTAGAAATAGAAAATCAAAGTTGATGATTAAAGGAGATGGTTCATTCCATTCATTTAAAGGGGTCAATGTCTATAAAGTGGATCTATAAGGTGAGTATAATGTTAGTGCTATATTCAAAGTTTATAATCTTTCTTTATTTGATATAGGTGATGACTCAATGTCAAATTATTTTGAGGAGAGGGGGGATGATGTGATCGTGTGGCTATGACATGAAACAATCCACTAAGAGTTTCTATTAGGTCTATTCTAAGGTCTAAAACAAAGTGGATCCACGAGGAGTTCAATGGGTTAAGTCAAAAGGCTTGGGTTAAGAAGATTCAAATCTACCAGTTCTGACCTCTCATTGATTGTTTTTGCTATAACTGGAGTTGTTAAATGAATCTTTATATGATTCTAGTTGCATTGGAAAGTAGATATCCATACCTTTCTAATGACATATGGTAAACCTTATAATTAATTAAGAAAAAGGAGAACTACTCGTTTGAAGTTGAGCTTCAATTCTGCCAGCAAATTATGAAATTTAACTTTGAGCTTGTTTTAATTAGTCGGCTATTATTTATTTATTGTTTAGTTTATTGTAGGTACAATAGCATTTAAGGGTTATTTGAGTTATGTTTTATTTTATTATTTTAGTTATTTTGGCTTTTAATGTGTTAAGGTCTATTTATCAAGTTTGGGTCTATTAAGTCAGATTAAGGTTAGCTTTCTACTAAATAAACAAGTTGTCAATATTATTTTGGAATTGATGGATTTTTATCTAAGGTTGCCATATACTGTGTGCCTTTTTCTCTTATGTGGTTGAATGATTTTCATACTAAGTTCTTTATTAAACTTGCAAACTCTTTGAAGGATTGATCAACTTCATTGTGTTATATACTTCGCGTTTGTGTCTTGTTATAGGCATAAGGTGGAGATTATCAATTCCATAAAACTTTGGTTCTTCAAAGTAAGATTCTTATTAGGTCAAGCTGTAAACTTTCATCAAAACCTTAAATTATGGGACAATTTCACATCAGTTTGGTATCAGAGCTCGACTAATTTCAGGTTATATCTTTTTAATTTTCATCATTACAAATAATTCTAGGGTTTTTTAGATCTTGCTATATCTGGGGTCTGTGTTCTTGGTTTTCTTGGTTTCTTATTCTCTAGGATTTCTGCTATTACAACATAAAAAAGATTAAATCTTTGTGGCATTTTGGGGGAATTTTGATTAAAAACCAAGAAAAACAAGGAAGCAGAGAATTGATTCTTGATAGGAAAATAAAAAAAAAATCTTGAAGTTGCAGAAATAAAAACAATTGCATACAAACAACAAATTATGTTTATCTTTGTACTTGAGAAATTTAACACCTATTTTGTTTTTTAAAGAATCAAAATCACAAATCTTGAAAGGATTCTTGGAGAAGCAATTTGTAAATTCTTGATCTTGCATGAACTAGGGTTTAGCCGAAACTTATCTTGGAAATTCTTAGTGATCTTTATTGATTTCTTTCAAATTTTGGTAGAATAGAATTTTCTTGCATTGATTCTTTATTTTCTTAAATTTCATAGTTTTTGTTATTTCTTAATAATAATAATTCTTGCTTTGATTTCGTGTCTTCGTTTTTGTCATTATATTCGCACAAATTTACATTGCCACTCATAAATTTGTCCTCAAGTTTTAAATTTTAAATAATTCTTGATTCTTGAGTCTATATGTAAACCCCCGCATAAACATAGGACCGAAGTAATAGGACCTCAATAAGTAATGGAGACTCGGTATGAAAAGAAATGAATAAATAGTGGAAATAATAATAATAATTATGATATGCAAGGGAGAGAATGATCTCTATAAATAAATTTAAAGGTAGTGTTGAAGTTGAAATGAGGGTTATGTATTTTGGGTTAAAATTCATAACGTTGGCAAAACCAGTGACAAGTTTCAATGGATAAAAGAATACGAAAAATGAGAAAATATATAAACCCCGACCAAAAAACTTATTTTGAAAAATTAGTGATAAATGAGGTAATATTGAATTTAATGAGTGTAGATTAAGGGAAAATCTTATGATGATCTAAGTAAATAAAATAATGCAAGAAATTCAGATTTTGGCGTAAAAGATACCGGCTGTCAAATTTTACGGTATTTATCATATCTCTCAATTTGAATGTTGGATTGGATTGAATTTTTTTAAAGGATCTCTAAACTTAGTTTTTTATCCTAGGCCGAAATTTAATGTCAATGGAAGTTTGAGAAGGTTTTGCAAGAGTATTACCGACAGTTGAGTAAATTAAAGAAGATTACACATAGGCCATTAATAAAGGCATTTTGGTAATTTTATTAAGAACATATTCTCTTCTCTTCCTTTAAAGATAGCCTACGACTAGTGCAAAGGGAAAACAAGAGGGAGAGTAACTTTTATCCCATTTTCTTCATCTTCTCTCAATTTCTTCAAAGCTAAAAAAAGGGAAGTGTTCTTGGGAGGATTATATCTAAGAAAACAAATTAAGTGACTAAACTTAGAGAGTTAGAGAGCTTAAAAGCTTGAGAAGAATAAAGAGAAGAAGCTAGAAATTGGAAGAGGAGGACATAATTTTTTTAGATTTTTGCAAGAACTCACTCAAATGAGTTAAAATAGCAATAGTAAGGAACATACCCTCAAGTAAATTTGTTTCTCTTTCTCGTTCTTGAACGAGGGGAAGAAAACCTCAAAGTTTAAGATTCTAAGGTTCATGTAAAAACTTGTTTTGGGGGAATGCTTGTTCTTGTGAATTTTAGGGTTATTTGCATGATAACGACTTTAATAATAACAAATAGAAGGAATAAATTGATTGGAAACTATGAGTTTTGGGATGCTAACAGGGTAGGAACTTCGGCAACCGTATCTTGGTCGTCCACCACTGGATTAGGATGTTTTTGGACATGTTATTATTCTCAACGTTATTTACATTCTTAATAGAGGGATTGTCAATATCAGACTCCATTTGAGAGATATCGCTGGAGGAATATGTATGGAAAAGCACCCTTCAGGAAAGTCTCAGTTGTCGGCCATTTTCTCATTTTTCCACCACTGGATTGATCTAGATCTTGAATAAGTTCATCCAAATGTTTGATAAATTCTGAATAGTTAATATTGAAAAAAAAGACACTCTAATAAGAAATTGTTATTTTCGAATAGTAGGCTTTCAAATTCAGATGAGTTCGGTATTGTTCCAATATAGGGAGATATAACCATTGAATTTATCTCAATTTTGGATATGTTATGCTAATAATAATGATGTATAACGACACCATTTGGTGATATTGAATTTTGAGTTTACAAAATAATGTTTTAAGTTTGGTTTGAGAAATATTGAATGAGAATTTGATGTTTAGCATAAAAAGCATGTTTTAGGCCTAAAGATAATTGTAATAGGTTTAATGATGATGGATGTGTAAACACCCAAAAGAAAAAAAAAATATATATATATAGATAGAATTGATGACTTAGTTTTCGCTGCCGATTTTTGGATAGGCAGCGACGCAGTTTTCGCTATCGATTTCTGCATCGGCAGCAACGCAATTTTTGTTTTTTTTTAAAAAAATTAACTTAAGGAGAGAAGGATAAAACCGATTTTAGATAGACCAAGGGATCCCAATCTGAATCACTCTTATAATGAGAACTCTGATCATTTTCCCGAACTGGGGATGGATCAATCCTGGCTCCTTGTCTTGTTCTAACCATCCTGTAATACATTTCAAAGCTATATCAATATATCAGTCCCTGAACTAGCAACTTGAGCTCCGATGCCAAATTATAACAATCCTAATTTTTTCAGAACAAATCACCTCTAATCACATAAGCAAACAGGACAATTTTTTTTTATACATATGGTATTCATATAAAAGTCTACCGAAATTGAATTGTTATTATTTAACAGTTTAAATCTTGAACTTATGTAAGGTATTCATATGAAAATCTACTAAAATTTTGGCAGAGTCTCCCCTATACCAGGAGGTCCCAAGTTATCGACATATAACCTGTTTACACTTCTAATATCTCGCATCTCATAACTCAATCATAACCCAATCATCCTGGGTCTCAATCCCACAAACATTATCAACATCTCAACAACAATATTTATAACATACATTGAATAATAAATATCATTATAGAGGTATAAATGACATAAACACACATACATGGAACATGGTTATATGAATTATAGAGTTAAGTTCATCTATTCAAGTTTAAACATTAATTATACAAATTAAGTTATACAAATGTTTTCATGTTTACAAAATACAAGGTAAACCTCCCTAGTCTACATAACAAAAGTGAACAAAAACTAAAATCTACTTCTGTGTGCATGCAATGATCCTGAAAACAAAATACATATTATTAAAACATGAATACCACAATAAACATAGTAACACAATTATCCAATAATTTTAAAAAGGTAGGCATGTATTCTTATTCTATTCACTTCTTCCTTTTTATTTCCATTGGAACTCTTCCCCATTCAATTACTAAACTGTTTTGTCTTCCATTTCCAACTTCCATTTAATATTTCATAAAATCAACCACTTCTATTTCCACCTATCACATTATCGATACCGCTTTCATTGGTATCATCATCACCCTATAGGCATCAATACATAACGATCCCCTTACACTAAATGTATGCTAGTCGATGCATAGTGATCCCCTTACCCGGGATCCTAACATACATTAAATGTATGTTAGTCCATACCCTATAGGCATCGATGCATGGTGATCCCCTTACCCGAGATCCTAACATACACTAAATGTATGCTTGATCCTAACATACACTAAATATATGCTAGTCCATGTCACGTATCACACTTCTCATATTTTCTATGTCAGTAATAATTCCATCACTTGGCGATTCACACAATGGCCATTCACCTTGAGCACACATACATTCAGGATACTATCCGAACTAACAACATCATTACACAAACTTTCATCTTTTCACATGATATCCAACATTCACTAATTCACATCTCATATTAATAAAATATTAAATCATTAAATTTAACTAGGAGGCTTAGGTGTGGATCACTTACCTGCAGTAGAAGCTCTACTCGTGCTCCGTTGCTGCTGCTGCTGCTCCACGCTTGTAGTCCCTCCTGTAATCACAAGCATATCTCATAAATTATCCTCATTCAACATAATTTTCATAATAACCATATTAATAGTCAATATAGGTTTTTCTTTCAATTATTCCTTTCTTTATATCTTATGTTTTTGTCATTTCACCCATTAATATCGTCATTCTTTGTTTAGCCATAATTATCATAACAAATTTTTATTTTTTTACATGGCTCAGTTCTTCTTGGAAACTAAAATGTAATATTACATGTTATCTGAAGGGAAGGGACTCAATCCCCACCCTTAACGCGTATAGATGGTCGTTTTAACAACTTTTCTAAATCTGCCAGCAGAGGTTGCACTCTGACCTGTACTCAGATTTTTAACTATATCTGGAGTTCTAGGACTCCGTTTCAAGCGAGATTGGTCTCGTTAAAAAGATAAGACTTGGAGCTACAAGTCATCCAAGGGAGGAGAACCCAGTTCTATCCCCAAGACACTCAAAATTACTCATCAACAAACCAGACCTGCTGTCCTACAGGGTATGTCATAACCCGGTCTCGGTTGGTGACCCATAACTAGAGTTATATAGCTTCAAAAAGCGCAAGACCAATTTCTGTAGTTATTCAACATCTAAAACTACAATTTCTATGAAGGAATTAGATCCTAATTCCCTCATCCTCCTACTCAAATTCTCTCCGAGAGTCTGGAGATGAATCTGTCTAGATTCGTCAACGTTTCCATTTATACACCACATCCACATAAAAAACAACCTATTATAAAAAAATCTAATAAAAAGAACTACAATTTCCCCCCTTTTCCCTCTTTGCTCTCTATATGGCCGACTAGCCCTTACTTAGTTACCCATACATTTCTTTTGATAAATCTTCGTAATTTCATTCCCCCAATCATATGTAACACATGAATTAACTCAATTCTAACAATTAATACATTTCTCCCAATTCATGTAACAACCCGGCTTTTCAAGCCTAAAACAACAATAAATATTTTTTATATATATGTACTTGACACACATCATGTCGGTAATCGGCAAACCTGTTCTCTTACATCATCAAGATACAATCCATACACCAACAACAATAAATATTTTATTTAAAAGTGAATCTTACATAAACACATATTACTATGTTTGTATGATTAGAAGTTCAGATTAAAAATATACATACATAGACATGAGTTTGCATTCCTATCCTACTAATAGTCATCACGAATTTAAACAAAAAGGATCTAATAATAGTTATACATTCAGTACATTGATTCATACAAAATACATCGTGATTTAGAATGCAACTACATAATTCCTTGCAAAAGTAGGTTCCCGTGTATTGGGTTTTCTAGGCACCTTTTTGGTGTGATGTCCCTACTGCAGTACAAAACATTTAAAAAAATGCGATTACTTAAAATAATAATGATAATAAGTAGTTTGACAGTTTAATGAAGCATTAAAATTATCCCATGTTTGAAGCGTTACATTTGTAGTTCCTTTATGTACTTAGTATGAACGACTTGTAGTACATATAAAAGCACAAATTCTTGCAATCAACCATAATCTTAAATCCAGCTATCCTCTTATGGCATCATTTACCGAGGTTAACCGTTCACTCGCCTCAGCCATCCACTTCGGATGCCACCAACTGAAGCTAATCAACCATCTGTCCCGGTCATCCATTCAAATACCATTAGCCAAAGCTAATCAACCATTTGTCCCAGTCATCCATTCGGATGCCATTAGCCGAAGTTAATCAATCATTTGTCTCAGTCATCCATTTCGATACCATTAGTCGAAACTAATCAATCATTTGCTATAAGCCGAAGCTAATCATTCATTTTTCCCGGTCATCCGTTCGGATACCATTAGCCAAAGCTAATCATTTGTTTGTCTCGGTCATCCATTTAGATGCCATTAGCCGAAGCTAATCAATCATTTATCTCGGTTATCCATTCGGATGCCATTAGCCAAAGCTAATCATTCCTTTGTCCTAGTCATCCATTTGGATGCCATTAGTTGAAGTTAATCAATCATTTGTCAACATTTAAGCATTTAGCAATCTGATATCTGTACTAACAGAATACGGTAACATTCATGATAAAGTATTGCATAATTCAACGTTATGAAAAAGGAAGGTGAAAGTCACCTACCTACTCCACCTGCGGGTTGTCGATAGTCCAATCCCGACCGCACCACCTAAGACATCAATGGTTACAAATCAGTACATTTGTATCTTTGAATCACATTCATCACCATACTTATTTCTTCCCGGGGGCCTATTGTAGAAATCGACAGCGAAAACTGACTCGTTGCAGGTCGGACAGTTTGGCAATGAAAACTGGTTCGCTGCGAGCTACCCCAATTTCAGCAGCGAATGGTACTTCGCTGCAACCAACACATTTTCAGCATCAAATGCTAATTCGCTGCGGACAATATAATTCTGACAGCGAGTCACAAATTCGCTTTAGACAACTCAATTCCGGCAGCGAGTCAAAAATTCACTGCAGACAATACAACTTCGGCAGTGAATCATAATTTCGCTATAGAACACACAATTCAGCAGCAAAGGTTAGTTCACTGCAAACAACTCAATTTTGACAGCGAATTATAAATTTACTGCAGACAATTCAATTGCGGCAGCGAATCCCAAATTCACTGTAGAACACACAATTCGACAGCGAATGTCAATTTGCTGCAAACAACTCAATTTCGACAGCGAATTTGAAATTCGCTGCAGACCATACAACTTCGAAAGTGAACCCCAAATTCACTGTAGGACACACAATTGGTAAGAAAATGTTAATTCGCTGCAAACAACTCAATTTGGCAACGAATTACAAATTCACTGCAGACAACTCAACTTCAGCAACGAATAACAATTTCTCTATAGAACATACAATTCGACAACGAATGTTAATTTGTTGCAAACAACTCAATTTCATAAGCGAATTTCAAATTCACCGGAGATAATTGAACTTCGGCAGTGAATCCCAAATTCGCTGCAGAACACACAATTCAGCAGTGAATGTTAATTTGCTGCAAAAACTCGATTTCGGCAGTGAATTTCAAATTCACTACAAACCATACAACTTCAGCAGTGAATCCCAAATTCGCTAGAGAACACACAATTCAACAGCGAATGTTAATTTGCTGTAAACAACTCAATTTCGACAGTGAATTTCAAATTCGCTGTAGGACACACAATTGGGAAGCGAATCTTAATTCGCTGGAAACAACTCAATTTCGAAAGGGAATTACAAATTCACTGTAGAACACACATATGCATTTTCAATTCCAACACATAATATATCATCAAATCCCAGCAGAGTTACATGGTTTTAACATCAACACACACATGGATTTTCCATTCTAGCACACATTAATCATCAAATCCCAGCAGAGTCACATGATTTTAACGTGAACACACACATGCATTTTCTTACACAATTCATTCCAGCCAGCCCCATTATTGTGGCCAGCCCTCTACCAAGTTTTATTCTTTCCATTTTATTCATTATACTTAGTTAGATGCTTTAGAAATTGGCCTTATTTCATCTTTATTGCTTATCCTCTTTGTTGGTTTCAGTTTCCTTTACAATTAGCCTAGGGGGTTTAGGTCAATTTTTCTTAGGGACCCTTCATCATTTTTCAATTCTGGGTTTGAAGAACAAGGAGGCAAAGGAGACTGCATGACCCATACCTTTCAAACCTAAGTAGGTCTAGATAATTTTGTAGTATTTTCCCTCTGTCTTTCTCCTGTTTTCCCCCTTCTTTTTCCTCTCTCGGTTCTTATTTTTTTTCTATTAGTTTCCTCTCACCTTTTCCTTCCCCTTAAGCAGCTACTCAACCTTCATTCACGATCTCAACCCTCTCTCTCACATGTTCAAGAGGTATTATTTGCTGGTTTTGGTTTGAATTATCGTTGGGAAGAAGGAGGAAAAAAGGTACATACAGCTGAACTTGCAGCTGCTACAGGCAGATTTTGGGAAAAGGAAGGGTCACCTTATCTCTCTCCTTGCATTTATACTTCACATAAACTGATGTGATGTGTTTGGGGTTGGGTTAAAGGTGTTCTTATTTGTGTTTTGGTCTGTCTAAAACCAGTTTTACCCCTCCCTCTTGGCTTTTTAAGACAACCTGATTGTTTTTCTAACTTTCAATTAGGCTTAGTCGTTGCCGATTTAGAAATCGGCAGCAAAAAATACATAGCTGGCGATTCTGATTTAGAAATCGAAAGCAATAACTGCGCGTTGCCGATTCAAAAATCGACAGTGAAAACTACATCGCTGCCGATTCAGAAACCAGCATCGGCGGTGGGGTTGTTTAGAACCCTTTTTTTTTGTTGTTTACATTCTTCCTTCCTAACATGAATTTCATCCTTGAAATTTAAGAGGTTTTATAATCCATACTTGGTAGTTCGAATAAATTAGGGTATTTTTTCCTCATTTCAGACTCCCTCTCCCAAGTTCCCTCTTCTATTTGAGCATTTTTCCATAAGATTTTGATGATAGGGATCTTTTTATTTCATAGCTCCTTCACTTCCCGATCTAGTATCCTTATAGACCTCAATTCGAGCGTTAAGTCTTCCTTGACTTCTACTAGAACTTGAGGTAGGATCCAGGCAGGGTCCATGTCAGCCTTCCTTAACAAGGAGACATGGAATACATCATGGACATTGGCTAATTATGGGGGCAAGTCAACTTTGTAGGCTAATGGCCCCACTCTCTGCAAGATTTTGAAGGGTTCGATGAAACGGAGAGTTAACTTCCCTTTTAATCTAAAATGTAACATGTTCTTCCATGGGGCTACCTTCAAGAACACCTGGTCCCCCACACTAAACTCGAGAGGTCTCGTCCTCACATCAATATACTTCTTCTGTCTATCATGTGCGGCTTTGATGCGATCCCTAATGGTTCTCACTTTCTCCTTGGTGACTTAAACCAACTCCGCGCCATACAACTTCCAATCCCTAACTTCTTCCTAATATAAAGGAGTCCTGCACCTCCTACCATACAAGGCTTCATACGGGGCCATCCCTAATGTGGCTTGGTGACTATTGTTATACGTGAACTCCACCAATGCTATGTGTTCCTTCTAGTTTCCTCTAAATTCTAGCACACATGCCCGTAATAGGTCTTCCAAAACTTGGATGACTCTTTCCAATTGGCCATTAGTTTGAGGGTGAAATGTAGTGCTCATGTCCAATCTTGTCCCCAAGGCACATTGTATGCTCGGTCAAAGTCAAAAGGTGAACCTGGGATCTCGATCCAATACAATGGACACTGGAATCCCATGGAGCCATACCACCTCATTTATGTAGATATTGGCAAGCTTGTCTACCGAGTCAGTCATCTTTATGGGCAAGAATAATACGGATTTAGTCAACCAATCTACGATGACCCATATCGCATCATTTCCTTTCCTCCCTCTGGGAAATCCCAACATAAAATTCATGGTGATCATCTCCCACTTCCATTCTGGAATTTGTAATGATTGTAAGGGTCCTATGGGCCTTTGGTATCCAACCTTGACTTGTTCACATATCCCGCACTTAGACACATACTCAACTATTTCTCTTTTCATATTAGGCCACCAATAGAGGTGCTTCAGGTCTCGATACATCTTAGTGCTACCAAGATGTATGGAGAACTTGGACTCATGTGTTTCTCTTAAAACCATATGTTTGACTGTTTCGTCATTAGACAGGTACAACCGTTGTCCCATCATCAATGATCCATCATCTGCTATCTAGAATTTCAATTCTACCCTGACCTCCATATTATTCCTAATCTTGGACCCCTCATTGTCACGGAATTGGGCGTGTAGTATCTGTTCTTGATACGTTGGTCGCACCATTAGTTGGGCTACTAACCCACCTCATGTATTAATGCCTAATTTTGTACCCATCTCTTTCAATTCTGCCAATTGCTAATCCTTTCCCACTATTAACTTACCCAGGGTAGCTTTATTTTTACGACTGAGGGCATATGCCACCACATTTGCTTTCCCCGGGTGGTATTCTATGGTGTAGTCATAATCCTTAATGAGTTCTATCCACCTTCTTTGTTGCATATTCAACTCCTTTTGCGACATCAGATACTTTAGGCTCTTATGATCAGTAAAAATTTGGGTTCGATAACCATACAAATAGTGTCTCCATATCCTCAAGGCAAATACTATAGCAGCCAACTCATAGGCGATCACCTTCCCATGTTGCATCAAAACACACCCCAATCCCTTTCTTAAAGCATCACTATAGACTGTTCAGATGACCGGGACAAATGCATGTGTGTGTTCATGTTAAAATCATGTGACTCTACTGGGTTTTGATGATAGATGTGTGTTGGAATTGAAAATGCATGTGTGTGTTCATGTTAAAACCATGTAACTCTGCTGGGATTTGATGATATATTATGTGCTAGAATTGAAAATGCATGTGTGTGTTCTACAGCGAATTTATATTCGCTACCAAAATTGAGTTGTTTGCAGTGAATTAACATTCGCTGCTGAATTGTGTGTTCTGCAGTGAATTTGGGGTTCGCTGTCGAAGTTGAATTGTCTACAGTGAATTTGTAATTCGCTGCTAAAATTGAGTTGTTTGCAACGAATTAACATTCGGTGCCCAATTGTGTGTCCTGCAGCGAATTTGGGTTCACTGCTGAAGTTGTACGGTCTGAAGCCAATTTGAAATTCGCCGCCAAAATTGAGTTGTTTGCAATGAATTAAAATTCGCTGTCAAATTATGTGTTCTGCAACGAATTTGGGATTCGCTGCCGAAGTTGTAACAACCCGGCTTTTCCAAGCCCAAAATAACAGTAAATTTTATATATATATATATATATATATATATATATATATATATATACCTAACACACATGGTGCCGGTAATCAGCGAACCTGATCCCTCACATCATCAAAATACAATCCATACAATCCACATTTCATTTAAAAGCAAATCTTATATAAACACGTAATATTATGGTTGCATGATTAGAAGTTCATATTAAAAATATACATACATAGACATGAGTTTGCATTCCTATCCTACTAATAGCCATTACAAATTTAAACAAAAGGATCTAATAAAAGTTATACATTCAGTACATTGATTCATACAAAATACATTGTGATCTAGAATGCATCTACATGATTCCTTGCAAAAGTAGGTTCCCGTGTATCGGGTTCCCTAGACATCTCGTGGGTGTGACGACCCTGCAGCAGTACAAAACATTTAAGAGAATGTAATTACTTAATAATAATGATAATGGTAACTAAACGGTCTGGCAGTTAAATGAAGCATTAACATTTATAATTTCCTTATGTACTTGGTATAAACAGCTTGTAGTGCATATAAATGCACCACTTTTTGCAATCAACCATAATATTAAACCCGACTATCCTCTTAAGGCAGCATTTGCTAAGGTTAACCGTTCACTCACCCCGGTCATCCTCTTCGGATGCCATTAACCGAAGCTAATCATTCTTTGTCCCGGCCATCCATTCGGATGCCATTAGCCGAAGCTAATCATTCATTCATCCCGGCCATCCATTCGGATGCCATTAGCCGAAGCTAATCAACCATTTGTCAACATTTATGCGTTCGACAATCTAATATTGGTTCTAACACAATATGGTAATATTCATGTTAAAGTATTTCATTATTCAACGTATGAAAAAGAAAGGTGCAAGTCACCTACCTGCTCCACCTGTGGGTTGTTCTTGTCTTGATGATGGTCCAATCCCGACCGCACCACCTAAGACATCAATGGTCATAAATTAGTACATTTGTATTTTTTAATCACATTCGTCACCACACTTATTTCAAGAGTTCATATGTTCACATTCAAGTGTTCCACATTTTACACCATCATACAATGAAATTGTTACTAGCATTTAAGTCATTTCTGCCTAGGAGGCTTATTGTAGAAATCGGCAGCGACAACTGGTTCACTGCAGGCTGCCCAATTCGGCAGCGACAACTGGTTCATTGCGCAGTCGCCCTTATTCGGCAACAGTACCCTTCTTCGGTGCCTGAGTTTCGGCGGCGAATAATCACAATTTCGTTCCGACTAACTCAACCCGGCAATAATCGCAAGTTCGCTGCAGAACACGCCACTCGGCAGTGAATTGTTAATGCGCTGCAGACGACACAGTTTCGACAGCGAATCACAAATTCGCTGCAGACAACACACAATTCGGCAGCGAATGTTAATTTGCTGCAGCCAACACAGTTTCGACAGTGAATCACAGTTTATTGCCACGACAACACACAACTTCGGCGGAATGCTAATTCGGCCGCAGAAGACTCGATTTGCGGCCGAATCACAAATTCGCTGTAGACAACTCAGTTTCGGCAGCGAATGCTAATTCGTTGCGGTAGACTGATGTCGGCAAGAACGCAGTTTTTTGCGACAACACACAATTCGGCAGCGAATACTAATTCCACCTCGCAGAAGACTCGTTTCGGCGTGAATCACAAATTCGGCCGCAGACAACTTTCGGTCCGATGAATGCTAATTGGCTGCGGTGACTCTGATTTCGAATCAAAGTTTCGCTGCACAACACACAATTCGGCAGCGAATATTAATTCACTGCAGAAGACTCTGTTTCGGCAGCGAATCACAAATTACTTTGCCAGACAACTCGATTTCGGCAGAATGTTAATTCATTTGCGGTATTCTGATTTCGGCGGCCGAATCGTAGTTTTATTGCGACAACACAATTCGGCGAATACTAATTCAACTGCAGAAGACTTCGGTTTACGTAAAACCCAAATTCGCTGCAGACGACTCGGTTTCGGCAGCGAATGCTAATTCGCTGCGGTGACTCTGATGTCGGCGGCGAACCGAGTTTCATTTGCACAACACACAATTGCGGCGAACGAGTTTGTTGCACGACACACAATTCGTGAATACTAATTCAACTCGAGAAGACTCCGTTCGGCATGAATCACAAATTGCCTGCAGACAACATTCGATTTCGGGCGTGAATGCTAATTCTTTGCGGTGACATCTGATTTCGCAAATGAATCACAATTTCGCTGCACAACACACATTTTGGCATGAACACACACCACACATGCTGTAACAACCCCAGCCTATACACTGTCACTAAGTTCCAGCAAAACACACACATTGAAACCATCAATTTCAGCACCTAATCCTTCAACAAAATCCCAGCAGAACACACACATTGAAAACCATCAATTACAGCATATAATCTTTCAATAAATTCCAGCAGAACACACACATTGAAACCATCAATTTCAGCACATAATCCTTCAACAAATCCCAACAGAACACACACATGCATGCTGGCCAACCCCATAGTTAAAGTCAGCCCTCTACCATGATTTGTTATTTCCATTTTATTCATTTTTCTTTGTTAGATGTTCTGAAATTGGCTTCATTTCATTTCTGTTTCCTTGTTCTCCTAGTTAATTTCAGTTTCCTTCACAGCTAGCTTAGGTCTTAGGTCAATTTCCTTAGGGTTTTCTTCTTCATTTTCGTTTCTAGTCTTAAGGAGAAGAGGAAAGGAATTTCATGACCCATACCTTTCGAATCTAACTAAGTTTAAGGAAGGTTTGATACTATTTTTTCTCTTCTCCTGCTGGTTCTCCTCCTTATTCTTCCTCTCACGTTTTCCAGCTTTCTTTTTCCTTTCCTCTAGGCAGCTGTCCAATCTTCTCTCAAGGTCTCATCTTTCCCTCACACGTTCACAAGGCACTCTCTACTGGTTTGGTTTAGGTTTCTGCTGTGAAAGAGGAAAAGAAGAACGACATGCAGTTGCTGTTTTGGGAAGAGGATGGATCATCCTATCTCTCTCCTCCTTGTATTTATACTCCCCATGAAATGAGGCGGGTTGTTTGGGGGTTGGTTTAAATGTGTTCTTATCCTTGTTTTGGTCTATCTAAAACCGGTTTTACCCCTCCCTCCCAGCTCTTTAAGTTAATTAATTTTTTTTTAAACAGAAACTGCGTCGCTGCCGATCATGAAATCAGCAGCGGAAACTGAGTCATCATTTCATATATATATATATATATATATATATATATACACATATATTTTCTCTTGGGTGTTTACAGAAGTTGTATGATCTGCAACGAATTTCAAATTCGCTGCTGAAATTGAGTTGCTTGCAGCGAATTAACATTCGCTGTTGAAGTATGTGTTTTGCAGTGAAATTATGATTCGTTGTCGAAGTTGTATTGTCTACAACGAATTTGTGACTCGCTACCGGAATTGAGTTGTCTACAGTGAATTTGGGACTCGCTGCCAAAGTTGAGTTGTCTGCAGCGAATTAGCATTCACTGTCAAAATTGTGGTGCCAGCAGTGAAATAGTTTTCACTCCCGAACTATCCGGCCTGCAGCAAACCCATTTTCACTCCCGAACTGTCCGGCCTGCAGCGAGTCAGTTTTATTTGCTGATTTCTACAATAGACCTCCTGGGCATAAATGACTCAAATGCTTGAAACAATTTGAAATCACAACGAAAACTATGTCACTGCCGATTTAGAAATCAACACGGCGGGGCTATTTGGACCCCTCTTTTTTTTTGTGTTTACAATTCAAGTCTAAGAACCCTAATCTAGAATTCAACATTAAAGCTTCAATTCGTAATTGAATAAGAAATGACTTATAGGACCATGTTTAGAACTCTTTACCTAGTGAGAATCAAGGCTTCGATCTTTAACCAGTTGAAAATCGGGTAGTCTACATGAAAAATCTAAAGAGGCATAACTATGTGGAAAACTTGTAAATAAATTGAATAGTGCCCCTTCCTTCCACATTAAAAATCTGACCAACCATTATAAAAGGAGAAAAAATAAAGAGCTTGAGGGGTGAGAATCTTAGAGAGAATTCATTAAATTAAAGGGTTTTGGGTGATTTAAAACATATAAATCTTGAAAGGAACAAAGAAATTTAAGAGAAAAGGTAGAAGATTAAAGAGTTAGAATAGAAAACATAGAGAGAGAAAACTTGAAATAGAGAGAGAGAGAGAGAGAGGAGGCTTGAATTTGAAAGTAAGGAAGAAGAAATGGAGGAAATGGCTAGAAAAATTAACTTAATCTTGCTATGGAAACTATAGGTAAATGATTATTATGCTTGATTTCTTTTGTTTTGATGTGTAGTTGGAAGAACTAAAAAGTTAGCGTGTTGTGTGGTTTGGGCTAGGGTTTAGAAAGTTGAAAGATGGATGTTTTGTTTGTTTAAATGTGATAATTGATTGTGAATGATGTTATTAAAGCTTGAAAGTGTGTTAGGAACTAAAGAAATTTCATGTAAATTTAAGGAAAGAAAAGATAGAGATTTCTTGTCATGGTTAGTTGAGATTATGTTGAAATCATGTTGTATGGTCATATATAATATTATTAATGTATGGAAACATGAAGGGAAAATAAAAGAATCCATTCAGACTATAATTTAGACTTGGATGAAACTTAGTAGTAAAGGTGGAGGAAAATTGATTTGAAATTCTTGATTTAAATGGCTTTGGAATAAATATTTGAATGTTAAAAAGATATGTTTAAAGAATGGATTAGGTGAAAATTTCATGAAAAATGGAAAATAGAACTTTGATTCTTTTATTAGGGTGGTTTGGCCAAATGACCGATTTAAAGGGGAGGATAGATTGACTTAAACCATGTATGTAATTATCATTGAAATGTACTTTTGAACTTAGTTTTGTTAAGTTAAGTTGAATTATGTTGAGTTAAGTTGAATCATGGAAGCAATTTTAGGAAAAATTCATGGGTGGTGTTGAATGTAGTTTAATCATGAATATTTTGACTATTAAGATTCTAGCTAAATTTAGAGCTTAAAAACAATTTAATCTAGAGTTAACTTCTTTATAAAAGTTATAGATATGGATTTTAGCTTTCAAATGAAATTGGTCTTCCATAAAACCAAATTATATAACTTCTGATATTAGTTAAAAACTGAGTGAAGGTCTAATCTAATATAACTTTGTAGAGATTTTGAGTGCTACTTTTATGGTTGATTTTGAGCTTTAGAACGATGCAATTTGGAGTTTTTTTTTTTATATAAAAGTTGTAGATATGAATGTCTTTTTTCAAATGAAACTATTCTTAATTAATTCAGAGTTATATAACTCCAGATATGAGCTAAAAACAAGGAAAAGGTCCAGACCATCATAAAACTAGACAAATTTCTTACACTATTGTAATAAGTGATTTAGATGTAGATGTGTAGATGGAAAAACTCAATGTTGCTTCCTTCATGAAAGTTGTATCACTATATCTTAGCTTTCCATAGAAATAAACCACACTTAAAACTGAGTTCTATAACTTTAGTTATGATTAAAATACCAAAAAATATTTGGGGTTAGATGGAATAAACCAGCTAGGACTAATCAATTTCCAATATTTGCTTAAAATTATTATTGATTGAGGGTTCTAATATTTGAATTGATAAGAATAAGAATGAATATTAAAAATGTGTATGTGTATGAAATTTTATGGATTTTCCTTGTTAATGGTTTGAAAATAATAGTTGAATGAGACGTGAAATTGAAATAATGGTGTTGGTTGTATTGTTGATGGTAATTATATCCCTGGTGGTATAGGGAAGGCTACGAGAACAAAACAATAGCAGGGAGTAGTAGAACGTACACAAGTTTAAGGTAGATGCACTACACCTTTTTCTTCTTATAGAATTTCTTAAGCTTTTAAAACTGCAAATTCTTTAAAAGTGCATGTATTTATATGAATGTTAATTAAGAAAATGTTGATCGATTAACTATCCTGAATGTAGCTAGTGATGTCAATGTGATTGACACATGGAAACATGTTTATGCATTTATATATAAAGTGTTGATTTTGATTAACAGAGTGAACTTGATATATGTATATAATGGATATGTAACTGTTGAGATGTGAATGCCATGAAAAGATTAAATTGACTAGTTGCTCTAAGTAGAGCTAGTGACATTAGTGAGATCAATGACCGAGATGTTTGATGAACTAGTCGCCTCAAGTAGAGCTAGTGGCATTAGTGAGACTAATGACCAAGATATTTGATTGACTAGTTATCTTAAGTGTAACTAGTGGTATCAATGAGGATGATGATTGAAATATTTGATTGACTAGTTGTATTAAGTAAAGCTAGTGGCATTAGTAAGACTAATGACTATAATGTTTGATTGACCAACTATTTGAAATGAGTTAATGGCATCAGTGAGACTAATATCCAGAACATTTGATTAACTAGCTGCCCTGAGTGGAGCTAGTGGCATCAGTGAGACTGATGACCAGGATATTTGATTTGACTAGCTGTTCTAAATGGAACTAGTGACATCAATGCATCTGATTGCCGTGACATTTGATTGACTATCTGATTTCCCAGTATTCTAAAGAGAATAATTGCATAAGACAAGATGTTGATTTATATATATATATTATATATATATATATATATATATATATATATATATATATAATATAATATAATATAATATAACTTTGAGGTTTATGTTAAGGAGCATAAAGGATGGAGGAAGGAAATTTAATTATGCGAAAGACCCTACAAGTTAGAGGAACCCATTTAATAATTGGAGAATGAGAATAGAGGGCATGTTAGTAAACACAACCTTAGAGTGTTAGAGGCTAATTAAGCAAATAAATTATATTTATGTGTGGATTGAATTTGAAAAGGGTTTTGGCAGCCCAAATGAGGTTAAACCAATAATGGTTAATGATCTAGATGTATTAAAATGTTGGTTGTTTCAGCAATGGGTTTATGTGTGATTTAAGGCTATTTTAATAATGTGATGTATAAAGTTTAAAAGTTGTATTTGGAACAATAATGAGGATGCATCAAAAGAGTTACTTGATAGCTCAAAAGAAGAATTGAGGACTATTTTGGGGTTATTGGGTAATAAAGGTATAGTATTTTAAGGAACTGTGAAGTCAGTTTTCATGGTATTATACTGGCAATCAAGGCATTGATCTAGAAAATAATAAAAGTGAGATATATAGATAATGTGATAGACATTCCATAGTCATTATGTATAGTTAACTACTTGGTATATTGATTAAAAATTATTGGGAATTGTATGATTAGACACAAGATGGTACTTGTTCCTTGGGGAATGTGTGATGCATACCTGAGGGAGGGATTTACTTCCAACTTGACATGATAAAGGTAGATGATTTCACAAATAAACATCACGGGTAGTGAACCTTTAAAAGAAGATTTAGGAAGTATACCTTAAGATGATCATGGGTATGAGGCGTGACTTCAAGTATGAAAATACACTTTTGAATTGTCATGATAGTAAAAATATATAGCATGTATGTTGAGTTAACGTGTACATATGACCCATTAATGATAGTATCAAGACAAGAAAGTAAGAACAAAGTAAAGGACTTTACCAAAGAAAAAAAGTGTAATGACCTAGTATAGGTTATGGAGCAGGGGGTGTTTGCTAGTATATGGTTAGAGTGTCTAAGACAAGGTTATAAAGTAATATTTTTGAATCTTATATAAAGCCTAGTATTGTAAATTACCCAGCATATCTTTCTAGTGGATAAACTAGGTAGAGTGAACTAGTTGATGTAAAAACAAAATAATTATGTCATTATTTATAAGTATTGAACTTGAAATGATGAAGCAAGTTGATGTGTGGATTTGATATTAAGTGATTCATGTCATTGTATTCTTATGTGATATATATTTGATTGCAAGTGCTTCTTATAATTAAATAGAGTTGTAGATTTTAAATATACCCTTTTATTTAAAGTAATAATAATGTAACAATAGATATGCTAGATTTCTTTTGATATGAACTACGATGCTAATCTTTGGGTGATGTAAACAAGACTAGTATAAGCAATGCAAGTATCGTAACTTTTGTTTTCTATTATTGTGTTGTAATTCAACATTCGAATTACTCTTGTATATTAAATTAATTATACATGCAAATAATTATAACGTTTTTTATGTACTTAATTCTTAATGTTATTTACTAAATAGATTGTAAAAAAATTAAACCGTGTTGTTGATATGCATGCAAATATTGATAACTTGAGAATATCTTGTTTTAAATGAAACTCTATTCGAATTTCGATAGAGATTTAATTGGTTTTAAAGAGTCTAGAACCATAGGAATATGGAACTATTATTAATTTGGAAAAAACATTACCCAATTTTTCATTGAATTCAACTCTCAAAAGCTTTTAAAATTATGGGTTGTTACAACATATCTTTATCTATGCATGTTTCTCAACTTCATGACTTAGACCTTATTTATTTACTATAAAAGTTTTTTTAAAATATTTTCTTGACTTTCTCATGTTGGCTACATTGTGGAAAGCTAGTCAACAAAATTTACTTTCTGGTACAAAAAAACATAAGTTATAAATGGAGGATAGTGTTTTTCGGTTTAAAAAATTGAAAAACACTTTCCATGAAGGACCCAAAAATTAAAATTGTACAATGCTTCGTTATTCTTATATATATATGATTTTTTAAAATATAATATTATTAAAAAATAATAAATTACTAATATATTTATATAGGAAATAATATATTTGGATATAGTAATATACAATATAAAAGTATATTAATTTGATATATTAGTGCATATACTACTTTAATTTAGATAATATTGTTATAAAATACATTCGAATACAAAACATGTTGTATTATACAATAATTATACATTTTAAATCATATAAATTGTGTTATAAAATTCAGATACCATAGAAAAATAATTTATTTTCAATATTCTTTAAACACAAAAAATGGTCATATGTCTATAATATTATATTTAAAATATTTATATTATATGTATAGTTAAATTTTATAAAATAAACTATATATAAATATATCATATAATAAATGTTTTTTTCCATCATCACACTTTTTTATCTCATTTTTTTAAGTGGTCAAATAGTTACAGTTAATGTTATATATATATTAGATAAACTTTTAAAAAAAAAATTAAAACATTAATAAATAATTTTTCAATTTATTTTTCATATCATAGCCAAATACTGAAAGTATTTTTCAATTTATTTTTTATCATACTGCCAACACATCAGAAAATAATCAACTTTTTAAAAATTCACTTTATGGAAACCATTGTCCAAAAAAAAAATTACTTTTTAGAAAAAAAAACAAGCCTTAGTTTTTAGTTAGCATAAAAATGTATTTTTAGCATTTATTCGCATATAATCCTTAATCTATTTTATTAAACATATGCATTAGATTTTCAGTTCATGATTAAAAATTTTCTTACTACTAGAAAACATGTTACTATCGTTTGGATATTTTTAAAAACATTATTCAACCTTTTAATCTAATGTTAAAAACCTTTTCCAAAAAATTAACCAATATAAAAATTAATGATAAATTTTGTTTATCTAAAAAATTAAATACCCATATCTCTTATTTTCTAATAAAGTTGTCTAATTTAAATGTCTATAAATTTCTTGCATTGAAAGCTTTTATTTGATGATGATGAAATAGTTATGTGATACTTTAAAGTAGTGTAAGTTAAATCCTTACACTAAATAATATCATTATTGAGTATAATAGTAAGCAAAGGTCATTACCATACAAGGTTGTTTCCAATTAACAAGTTGCTAGCTCAGGATATACAAAAAGCTCTAATATGACCAATAAAGAAAATGAAACTCAATAACCCATCTATATAATACAGAAACGTATATTAAATATTAATCCAAGTTAATTAGAATAAATAATATATATATATATATATATATAGAAAGAAGATTCTTTCTGTTCATGTATGAAACTCTTTTCTTTTTAGTTTTTTTATTTTTTTAATTTTATTCTTAATTTTTTTTTATAACTGTTCATGTTGTTTTTAAATTGTTGAAGTCGATTGAATAATGTTAATGCAATTTTTAGATAATTTATTTTTAAACTTAACCCAAGTAAAAAGTTGGTGAAGAGTTTTTTTTTTTGTTAATTTTTTATTAATTTTTTTATAATTTTTTAGTAGTTGATTGTGTTGTTTTTAGATCAACTAAATAAACTAAGATATCTAAAAACACCTTTTACATAATTAAATTTTAAACTCATACTAAATAAAAATCAATTCAAAAGATTTTAAATTTGATTTATTATACTTAGATTTAATAATAATATTAAATAATTGTATACAACCTAGATATTTTTTATTATATTTAAAAACAATTTGATTGAGTGCTAGTTGCATGTAACTGACTTTACGTCTATTCAAGATTTATTTCATTAGAACCCAACCCGAGTTTGTCGTTATTGAAAAGAAAAAAGAAAAAAAAAATACTACACACACACACACGCATACTTCTCTAGGTCCCCTCTTCCGAAGACTCGTACGTGAATGATATGATAGCTGATTCAATACAATCATTGTGGGTTTACATAAATCTGCAAACAATTTTCACGTGGTTAATGTCATCGCCATTAATTTCTTCTTCATCATCATCAAGAACTACAACGACCGGTGCTTCCACTACACCCACACGTACGTTATATCTTCGATGTGTGCGATCGACATAATCTCAAGACTGATCGCAGGCTTCAGTTTACACATTTTATTTGCTGCATAGGAGATTTTGTTGGATATTATGTGAATCGTGTAATTACATATTCATACAACCTATAATAAAATTAATAACAAAAAGCTTAAAATAGTCTAATAAAAATATGATACAACGAGAAAACATATCTCAAAAATATTACATATTATGTTTGAGGTTGTTCCAATATCATTTGTTTTTATTTTCAATTCAGGTGCAAATTGCACATGAGTACGTGGTGTCCTAATGTCAATTGTTTCGAATAGGAATCTAAGATTCACATCGAAGCTATAGCCAAGTCTATAATGGGCTTCAAGCACCAAATTGAACCTGAGTACTGCATTTCACCTTCAGACGGAAGGTCAGTCTAAGAGAATTATTTGGATTTTTGAAGACCTTCTAAGAACTTGTGTGTTGGAATTTAGAGAAAATTGAGAAGATTTTTTGCCTTTGGTGGAATTCACGTCTAATAATAGCTACCAAGCCACAATTGGTATGGCCTTGTACGAAGTATTGTATGAGAGGAAATGCCGCGCCCTAGTTTGTTGGGATTAAGTGGGAGAAAGGAAATTGATGGGACCGGAAATGGTACAAATGACAATTGAAAAAGTGAGGGTAATTAGAAAAAAGATTAAAAAAGCTTAAGATAGGCAGAAACGTTACGCAGACAATCAGAGAAGGCCTCTAGAGTTTCAGGTGGGAGATAAGGTATTCTTAAAAGTGGCACCATGGAAGGGTATTATTCAGTTTAGAATCAAAGGGAAACTAGCTTCGAGATACATTAGTCCTTTTAAGATTATAGACAGAATCGGACTTGTTGCTTACCGATTGAATTTTCCCACATAATTGGATAAGATCCAAAATGTATTTCATGTATCACTATTGTGGAAAGCAAAGGTAGACCCCTCAAGGATGTTGCCATAGGTTCTTATCAAAGTTAAGGGAGATTTAACCTTGGAAACCAAGCCAATCAAGGTTCTGGAGTGGGGTGAGAAGGTGTTAAGGAATAAGTGAGTTTCATTGGTAAAGGTGTTATGGAGGAGCTCTCAAATAGAGAAAGACATGGGAAAAGGAAGCAGAGATGAAGGAGAAGTGTCCGAATCTATTCAAGGATGCAGGTGTGAATTAAAATTTTGAGGACAAAATTTCTTTTAGGAGAGGAGAATGTAAACCCTAAGTGTAAATTCAACGTAAAATGGAAGAAATGTTTTAAATTGGATAAAGAAAATAAAATGAATGGTGTATGAATTTTGATATATAGGACACAAATATATATATTAAGGGTAAGGACACAAAAATTGATCTGAAATCATCGCTTGTAATGTTGATTAAGAAATGTAAACCTGGTACAACTCAGGAGTTCTATAAAAATTCTAAAGGAAGTGTATAAAAAAATTAAACAAATAAATTATGAAAATTAGGGATTTGATACTTGCAGCAAGGGAAGGAATATGGACCTTTGAAATTCAGAAAAAATGGTTAGCAAATAAATTTTTAAAATAGAAGTGCGAAAAATGCCTGAAAAATAAAAAAGTTCAAATGTGAATTAAATTTAAACGGAAGTGATTTATGAGGAAAGAAAGGTACTGGGGTATAAATTAATGAATTTTGATATTGCCTGTTGAAAATTGATATTAAAAATATACTGGGATGGGGGAAATAATACCGATAACTATAAAAATTACTATTTGAAAGGACATAGTGGAAATTTGTCAAATTGTTGCCTATATAAGGCTTGTTATGGCCGACCATAGAGAATAAAGAAGGAAGATAGGGAAAAACTCCATTATGTTTGAAAATTCTTGAGAAAATCTAGAGAAAAACAAGGAAAAAGAAAAGAGGTAGTGATATTAAAGGATTTAGGCAACAAAATTCTTTAGATTTAAAGTGTTTTAAAAGAAGAAATCTGGGGATAGAGTGAGGAGAAAGTGGTGGCAACAACAACGAAGGAAGAAAATGTGGAAATCCTTGATTGGTTAGCAATTGGAGCTTAGATTACTTATTGGTAAGGTGTCCCAACATCCATTTAACAAGTTCTTACAATAATTGTTAAATTTCCATTGAATTTTTCATCAAATTGAGATTAGGGTTTTATGATGAATTTGGGGGGAAATGAGAAATTGAATTAAATTGATGTTTGTGACATAGAATAAGGTTGAAATGAGTTGAAATAAAAAGAAAATTTGAAAGAAAATTTATAGCTATGTACTAAGTGTATGGCTGGCCAATAATGTAGGAAGAAGAAAGGTGTTTTATTTGAATATTTAACATGATGATGTGTACTTATATGAATTAAAATGATGAGAAATGCATGATGGAATAACAATTAAGGTGTTAGAGAGGATTGAGAAGAGTGTTGATTGATTAGTTAATGAAATTGGGCAAACAAATTCTTAGAAGGTGTTTGTAACATCATTATAGTGCATATAACATGGAAAGGAATTGGTTTGAATGAGGATAAGATAAATTGGTAATGTGTGAATATTTACGGAACTGTCGACGAAACTAGATAGTTTTGTCTCTTAGTCTTCTAGAGGGAATTCGAACATGGAAATGAGGGAATTTGGACTAAGTCTCTGCATAGAAATTATAGCCTTGGATTTTAGCTATCCAAGAGAGTTGACCTTGCTTACTTTTGAGTTTTAAAACTCTAGTTATGGGCTAATAACCGAGATGGGAATAGGACAGACCCTACTAGACAGGTGGTCATCTTCTTGATAACGAGTAGTTTTTAGGGCTTTCGGAGCAGAACTAGGATCTTCTCCCTTCAGTGGACTTATAGCCTTATGTCTTATCTTTCTAAAGAATTAAAACACGCCTTAAGACAAACTATTTAATGTTAGTTATGGATGAAACACAAAACAGTGTTTGAATGAGCAATTATACCGACTGTAATGTTGATTTGCATTTTTGTTAAAAAAAATTAAGGAAAAGATTTAATTGAAACATAAGACATAAATTTAAAGAAATAAGGATAACAACGAATGAGATGATTAAAAAGGAATTGTATAGATTATTGATTTAGAAGGAATAAATGCTCGTGAGTAATGACATGGTATGTCTGTTAATACAGGGGGAGCCAGAAGACCCAAACAACACTCGGGGACTACCAGTCAAGCTTTTATAGTGGGTAGGTGGCCAACACCTAAGGCTTTTTATTTTCTAACATTTTAAATTAGCTAGGTATATAAATGATTTAAACTTGGTGATCTGTATATATGATTTAAATTTGGTAGACTATGTCTATGTGATTGATATGAATAGAATGTTGTGATGACATTGATTAGCCATCCCGAAAATTAGGAGAGCTAATGGTATCAATAGGGTTCCTTCGGTACCAGCATTTCAAATAACATTGATTTGTTATCCGGGTTTGGATAGCTAATGGTATCAATAGGATTCCATTGGTGTCGACATTCCAAAATTTGATTAGTTGATCCTAGGTAATTGGGTGACTAATGATGTTAGTAAAGATTACTAACATCGGCATGGTTACTCCCGGTTAAGGGAGAAAGATAAATTGATTAACTATTCAGGGTAAAAAATAGTTAATGATATCAATGGATCACATTTGTATCAGCAACCATTTATGGTGTGATTAGCTACTCCGAGTATGGAGGCTAATGATGTCAAGGGTTCTTAACATTGATAACTTAGATTGTAAACCAGATATGGATAAGAATTGATTAACTATTTCGGGTTAGGAATAATTAATGATATCAATCAATTGTATTGATATTAATACTTGAATGCAATTGATTAGTCTAACCCGATAATGAGAGGCTAATGATACTAATGAGATTCATTAGTATTGGCAATTAATTTCTGGAGAATGGGAGGAGAAGTGTTAATTAGTTATTCCAAAAGAACGAGATAAGTTAATGATATTGAGAGATAAATATCTTGGTATCAAATGGGGATTGATCCATAAAGAGATGGTGTTCAAAATCATTTTAGTCATGTTGTGATTTTCAAGATGAAATTATTCTCAGTAATTGATTAGGATATTAGATGTAAAATACATATTGTAAAGAAATCTATGTCTAAATTTTATGTGTCAAAAGAAATGCCATGAAAATAATTACCTATTGTTATTATTATCGTTGTTATTAGCTTTTTATATTTATATGTAAATGTTATTTGTTATTTTCAGGTCCATCGAGGTCACTTCATGAGTGATCTTAATTTAGCTATCTTTTGCTATGTAATTACGTTGTAATTCAAGACACTTACCTCATAAACTTAAAATGTAGCATTGACACGTAAATTTAGATGTATGACTTTAATCTAATGATGTAGTTTTAAGTACCTATATTTAACCATGCATGTTTATAGTTGAAATTGGATCCTTCACTTGAATTTTATTATATGATATTATTACGCATGATATAGTTTATGTAATGATAATATGTAGCAATTGAATTATGCATTGTTTTCTTTTGCAAACTTGAATTTTGTAATATTATTGAATAAGATATGTTGTGTTAATGATGATGAGTTTGGTTGAGATCCAGGATGATTGGATCGGGTTGTGAAATGACATAAGAAGTGTAAATCTAGTATTGTCGATAACTTGAAACCTCATAGTATAAGGGAAACTCTGCTGAAATTTTGATGGATTTAAAAATAAAAAATTCCTGAAATTTCCAATTACCTGTTGTGTGTTGTTCTAGAAGTTGAGACTGTTACAAACTTAAGCTTCTAACTAGGGTGATGAAGGATCTAAAAGATGAGATAGCTTCAATCAGATAACAAAGTAGTAGGATAAATGGATTGAGAATGAGGGCTGATTGGAGAGGAAACACCATTTGAAGGGCCATACTAAATGTTAAAAATAACTTTGATGAAAACACATATGTACATGATGATGATCATGACCTTGCATTTATGGATAATAAAGATCAATTTGGGCAAACTCGAAGCTGAAAGATAGTTAGTTTCGGCTAAAGTGGAACTTATAGTCAAAAGAAAAACATCTTTCATACACGTTGCCATGTATAAAACAAGGTGTATAGTTTGATTATAGATTATGGAAGTTGAGTTAATGTAGTTAAATCGTGGAATTTGTGTACAATTAAGCATAATAGACCTTAAAAGTTGTAATTGTTAAATGATTGTGGTGAGATGAAAGTGACTAAGCAGGTTTTGATTCCATTTTCAACTAGAAAATATGTTGATGAGATTCTGTGTGACGTGGTTCCAATGCATGAAAGTCACATCTTGTTGGGGAGACTTTGACATTTTAATAGAAAGGCTAGACATGATAAATTTAAAAATATGTATTCTCTTAAAAAGGATAGAAGGACATACGTGCTTGCATCATTGTAACCTAAACAAGTTTATGAAAAAAATTGAAATTGAAAAAGAAAAGTGAAGCTGAAATGATAATACAACAATATGAGGTCATGATTACCATTCAAAAATATGTACAAAAGTGGTTAGTAAGACGTGCATATCTTAAATTATTATCAACTACTACTTTCATACAATGTTGTTGGAGGGAAGTGTAGCCAAGAAAAGAACTTCAAAATCTTCAATAAGAGACTAAAGAATTGCCTATTATATTTATAGACGATTTGAGGATGAATCATCTTGAAAAGAGAGGGAGTGATATGATCCAAGTAAGGTCAGATTCAAGTTTTGGAGTAAAATTTTTTATATTCTAGTTTTACACTATCAAGCATAACTTTCAACTCAACCGTTGGATTAAGCTTAAATTCTTATAGGAGTTGTTAGATAAATTATTCTATGATGGGGTAAAATTTTAGATCAATCAGAGGTTAGGAAGACCTTGTGATATAGGTCAGAACATGTTGTATAAATTTTATTATTTATTTCCTTTTGACTTGTAGACTTTGTATTTAGTAAGGATTATTTTCTTACAAGGATATAAAAACTCGTTTTGAAAATTTTATAGTTTTACAAGAATCTTTAATGGGTTACAACATAATTTTCAACTATGGCAATGATTCATTAATGTTTTAAAATCCTTTTCTTATAAGGATATTTTATTCATCCTAACTACATAAAGAAATAAGATATGGTGGTATTTAATGGCAGATAGGTTAGCTTATTTTGGGGAGTTTGCTAATTTTACATGGAATGTTAAAGGAAGGTAACAAGAGTTTCCATACTTTGAGAGGATTCTTTAAAGCTATAATTAATTATCCTAGACAAACAAGAAAACTAAAAGAAAGACAATTTCAACAATCAATTTCCTTGCTTATGTTGGATATCTAAAGGTGGCAACAAAGATTGTAGAGTTTCTAGAATGAAAATTTCATTTATGACATTATTTAAACTAGAAAATTTATCTATCTTAGTATATTTTTTTTAATTAGGTAACAATTTTAGTTTGTGTGTTATATATTTTATTTTTATTATTTTCTTAATATTTAGACTTAGTTAACACAATTTGGATTTATTGTAAGTAGGTAAATATTAGCTCACAAGTTTTGAGTCCATTAGAGTTATTAGCTGAACTATTATATAAAGTTTTGTAAGTTGAAATTATTAGCAACCATGGATTTATATAAAGTTTTGTAAGCTGAATATTGCATGATGCAATATATTTTCTTTACTGGGACAGAAAACAAATTTGACTTATCTAAGATTAATTGACTTTGTGATGTATATTTTATATCTTTTTTTTTGTAAATTAGTATTTGTTAGGTGAGGGTCTTATTCTAATAATACTAGTATTTTGAGATAGGTTCTCATTATATGTACTCCTAACAAATTTATTTTGATTTTTCAAAATTTATTATTAATCTTATTGTGAACTGCGTGAGCATGTTGATCACGAGGATGGCTTCAGCATATGCTTGTTAAAAATTAATACACGTACAAGTTGCTTGGATTCTAATGTACACGGCAGAAACCACTATGACAACAACCAGGCACAACCACCAAGAATATTCGAAATGCATCAATATCTCTTCAGCAGATTGTTGAGGGGACGCATCCAAAAATGTGACTAGAATTGCTAGCCGAATTACATGGGGCACTAACAAAGAATCAAAGATGCCAATGTTGGTGCAACCAGCTGCAAAGCCAAAAACCACATCTTTTCTTTACAATTTTGGGATGTGAAGAATTTAAAGTAAAAGTAGCGATTTCCCCGTTCAAGTTTACCTTTGTTTCTTAAGTAATTTTTGGTGGCTAATACTGCAGTCTGAGTTAAGTGTTAATCTGATGCAAACTTTTGCCAGATATATAAATGGCAATTCAATAAATTGAGTCTAGCGTTAGCTATGCTTGACTCAGTTCCACCTCCTTTAGGCTTTTTGCCTTATTTTTTTTTTATATATAATCCAGGGTGTTCCGGCCATCTTATGCGCACCATGATTAATTCCCGGATCCATTGAATATCTTACAAGTCCAGTAGACAAGTAAAATACCACAAGGATAACAGACATGCACATAAAAATTCAAATCTAAAATATAAAGATAAGAAATTCTCTGTCAGAATCGCTAGACCACGAACTTGGATGTGGCTTTTTGCCTCTTGACTTGCTGACTAATTGCTTGATTGGGATGTCATGAAAGCCACTGCCTGCCGGATGTAATTAGTTAATTAGTAAATGGAAGTTGTGTCATTTACACCCTCATGAAACATTCCACCCTCGGTCTTTAATTTCAATCATAATATAAATACAGTTTCCACCATGCGTGAAGTACAAGATCAAAATTCACGTAGTAATTATTATCGCTTAGACAATAATTAAGAGTGTCAACAAGGAAAAGTAATCATGGTAATTAAGGGAGAGGAAACTTATACATACATACATATATCATATATGATATATGTATGTATGTATGTATGTATGTATGTATGTATGTTAAAGTATCATATTGTACGTAATCATAGAAAATCAATTGTTCGGTTATGTAAATGGATCCGTCCTCATATATTAATTGTGGTAAATTTTTTGGTGGTCTTATTTTCTGGCTGCCGCATAGGGAGACAATAAGTGGTCTTGATTTTGATGAAAGATCGAGAATATGTATTTTTGGTTAATTTGTTCAGATCTTATTCGCTGTTTTACAGGTTGAAAATCTTGGAGCAATATTTTTCTACAATTATTATCACCTTGAAATTAAAGCAGCGCTCCCCACAATGAACAAATTTATTGCTGGTACGGGAGATACTTCTGGTGAAGGCTGCACCATAAGAAAGATGATACATTATTTTTGCCTAATGTTTTCAGTGAATGATTCTTCTGTAGACTTTCTATAGGCGAAAAATATTCGTTTCTCAGGTTAGATTGTGGTCTCTACTCTCTGGTCTTACTGGCTTTCCTCCTTCCAGTTCCACCACGTAGTGGGGGTTGACAGGAGATCATGAATCTTGCCGGTAGATTTTTTTTTTTTAGAGGAATTTTGGCTGGATTCAATTATACACGTCGTCCTTCAATTTCAATCGAATAAAATATGGTTTATATGCATATATAGGCCTATAATTATTATGGGTTGAACTTTTGCTACTTTTTCGAAATTAAGTCAATAAAAAGAGAAATTTTTGTACATGACTTGACTTGTATATATTTTTTTATTGAATCTCTTTTTCCTCTTACATAACATATAGATATATGGATCGCATATTCGGCAGGAAGTATTGTGTTATATATATATATATATAAACATATTATATATAAATACATCAATAGTATCTAAATATGCTTATAGATGACTGCTAATACAAATATATATCTGATTATTTGTAGAGGTATCTTAAGCTTTAGTACTCTTGATGATTGACTTTTATGTGTGTGTATATTATGTGTGTGTGTGTATATATATATATAATTTTGAGAAACCTCCATTGAATAAATATTCTACTAAACTTAACTAACCTCCCAAGAGTGTCCATGTCTTTGACGAAAATGTGAGCGTCTATCTAATATTGTTGTGCAAGCCCTAGACAATTTTAAGGGACATACCCCTCATAAGACATGTAATAAGATGGAAAAGCGCTTATGTTAGGCCCTTTTTTGCGCTGCTAAAGTATATTTTTTTTGTCTGGGTTTTAATGCCCATGACTTTGTAAGTGGACTCAATTTCCTTCCCTTGTACTTACTCTCTAGGCCTCTTATGGCATTTAATTGCAACGAATTTCCTGCTTAGTTCGTGCAAAGCAATAAATAAATAAACAAAGAGAAAGAGTTGATACGTGTTAGTTTCCCAGTTTTGATAGTTAAAAATTGCAAGCTCAAACAATTGAAGATCAGAGGAAAGTAATTCAACAATAAGATAGGACTCTCTATTAGTTTATATATTGAATATTATTTAGTCGTTTAAATTGTTTCTTAAAGAGCTTAAGTGATTTAAGATTATACAAAGTTTCAAATTTAAAAAGAGTTTGAAAGGTTATTTTTTTTTAATCAAAATCGGATGTTGTTTTTTTTTATCAACAGAGGAATACGTCCAAGATGTTTTTTTTTTCTTTGTTCACTAAAGTTAAATTATTAGATCAAATTATATTAAATTTATTTAAAAATGTAATTATGATTACTTTTCAAAGTACTTTTCACTTAAAATTCATTTAGTATTGTGATTAGGGATGCGTTTTATAGTTGTTTGATTAAAAGTTTAATGTCTGATTTAGAGATAGGTCCCACTAAAATATAAGTTTTTATCGCAGGTTTTGCTAAAGCTAAAGATTAGTGCTTTTATGTTGCCCAGCATTCTACACCGCTTATTTTTTATTGTCGTCTGTGCAGATTATTCACTATTTTTACTGTTACATTACAAAAGTGAAGTGGAGAGTGAATTCTGCATGTAAAAGTAAGCAAAAGTTAACAGTAAAAAATTTTAATTTTTAATTATGTTTTATTAAAAAAAATTAGTGTTTAATATTATTGAATGATACCATATAAATTAGAAGGAAATCGCATGCTGACATAACATTTACAGAATTTGATCGTAATCCCAATTTTATTCCTAATGATATTTTACCTGATTTTGTTACACCCTCAAAAAAAAATAGAAGCTATAGTAATGGAATTGTAGATAGTTTAATGAAATAATAAAAGATATTTTATATAAAGTAGTATTATTTATTTCATGATGTAATAACAGTAGTTAAATCTACAATATTTAAATTAAAAACCATCAATATATATATATATATATATATATATATATAAAACCTTAATTTAAAAGGCATTCTTATTAACCAAACACATTAAATTATTTTTTGTTCAACCTCAATTTTGATCAAAGTTTTAACCAAACATATATAAATATTAAACCAACCTCAACCAAAAGTATTTTGTATAAAACAATTTTTTTCAAACCACAATCATAATATCAAACACACTCTAGAAATGTATTAAAATTATTTTTTATTTTTTAAAAATTATTTTTGATATCATTGTATCACAATAATTTAAAACCTCTAAAAAAATATTAATTTGAAGTTAAAAAAATTAAATCAAATTAAATTTTTTTATAAAAATTTTTAAAATACAAAAATAAACATAATTAAGTACTTTACGATGATGAGAAAGATTAGTCGCACATTAAAAATTTAAAAAGAAAAAGAAAAAATTTTGTGAAGAATAAATACGTGATCAAAATGGGCACAAATGAGGTGCCACGCAAACAAAGCCTCTACCTAGGATCTTTCTCGACGTGGTTATAAGGACGACGATGTGAGTTTGGCACTTTCAGTGAGAGTGACTGCTCAACTTTCCTCGTTCTTGAGTCGGGGATTGGATTGAGGAGATGGTGCCTTTATTCATTTGTCTTGTCTCTTGTTTGGCAGACTCTCATTACCTAAATTTACAAAAACACGTGCCTGCTTGGTGAAATATGGACTAAATTACAAAGTCATCATTACCACAAGCATGGCTTCTTAAAGTCAAAAGGAATGTTCTTTAATTTTCCCCTTCCACTCCCAAGCTGACAAATCCAATTTTCCCTGATCAAAACGTATCAAGGAAGGGTCATGCCTGCAGCTTCTCAAAGGCCATTTACGCCAATCCATCTGGCTAAACCATCACATTAAGCAGTATCGCATTAAGCAGTCCAATCTTGCACTTTGTGTTGTTAATCCCTAAATTCAGTAAAACTGTTATGACTTGTAGCCAGTCATTTAGTTCCAGATAGAATTGATTATATATATATATATATATATATATATATATATATATATATATATATATATATATATATATATATATCCCAGTAATTGCTCAAATAATAAGTGACTGTTTCTCTTCGATAAGAAAATACCACAAAGTTTAGATACTAATTAATTATCTTTATTCATAACTTTCAGCTGTTTGAATAAATAAACAATTTGAGATTAGCACACATAAAAACAGAACATAACTCGTACGTAACACCAAGCATTTCTAACAAAATAAAAGTATCATAACAAACTGAAATAAAAGTTACAAAAATTTTGCAACTGCAAATGACTCAGTCTTATGTAAAGGAAGCATGTGTTAATTCTGCTCAAATGAACACAGAGCATGTCTAGCCTCAACTCATAGAAAATATTCTTTCACTAATTCTGTTTTTAAGAGCTGATTCTAAACTTAAATTATATAGGTGTACATTGTAACGTTAGCATAGACTTAGCTTTATCATTTACAGGTTTCCTAAATTACACTCTCAATTACTCTGTATATAACACAGAACCTCTATCAAATAAAGTGTGGGAAATTTTATTCATTGCAATCACAAGAGATATCTGCTTGCGTTATAGTATCAGAGCTACCAATCTCTAACTAGTCACAGATCTAAATCGCCACCATGAGCTCTTCCTCCGATCAAAATCCAAATTTTACTCTCAACACCAACCTCCTTCCGCAGCAGATAAGCCATTAATTGCCCTCAACATCACAGCCCAAATCAATGAAAAGCTTACTCCCTCAACCTTCCCTCAATGGCGTGCACAATTTGAAGCTCCTCTTATTGGTTATGATCTACTCGACTACGTCGAAGGCACTATTCAGTGTCCCCCATCTGCAGGTATAGCAACTGATGAGCTGCGCAAGACCCACTAAGTTCGACAAGATAAGCTTATCCTGAGTGCTATTTTAGCCTCCACATCTCCTTCAATTACTCCACTCATTGCTACAACAAAGACTTCCCATGAAGCTTGGAAAAAACTAAAAAACCTATATGCTAGCAGATCAAGAACTCATGCTATGCAGTTAAAGGAAGAACTCACCTTAATCCAGCGTGGAAACCGGTCAATTCTAGAATATCTTCATATTGTGAAGGCCTTGGCTGATGAAATAGCCATTATTGATCATTCAATTTCAGATGATGACCTAACCCTTTATGTGTTAAATGGTTTAGGTCCAGATTTTCAGGAGATTGCAACACCGATTCGAACAAGAGAATCATCATTGACCTTTGAAGAGTTGCATGATCTTCTGGTTGGACATGAAGCATATTTAAAGCGCCTGGGAACTGCAACGCAACAATTGGTTGCCTCTGCCAATTTCACGAAGACAAAACAGTATGCTCAAAGGGGGAATAAATCATGGTCCTCAAACAACTATTCTAATCCACGTGGACATCAAAGCTATCACTCAGGCCGAAACAACACTCAACATGATGGATATCGATCCAACAACTATTCTGGCAGGCCAAATAATTTCAATAGGCATTCCCAGCCTAAATGCCAAATTTGTGACCAGTTGGGCCATACTGCTAAGTTCTGTCCACAATATCATTCGCAGAATGCCTCTGTCAATTATTCTACAACTTCTACTAGAAAGGAAAAACTTGGTTGCTTGATACAGCTGCCTCTCATAATATCACAGGTGATATTTCAAATTTATCTATTCATTCTTAATATGATGGGACTGGTGAAGTAATTCTCGGTAATGGTTCAGGTTTGCCAGTTTCACACATTAGTTCTTTGGCTTTACACTCACTTCATCGCACTTTCACATTGCGTGATACTTTTTATGTTCCCAATCTCTGTAAAAATTTGATTTATATTCGTCATCTCACCAAACAAAATAATGTCTTTATTGAGTTTCACTCCTTTTATTTTCTTGTGAATGACGAGATCACGAGGATGATTCTACTAAAAGAAGCATGTAACAATGGCATCTACACCTTCCCCACCTCAATGACGGCGTCCAAAAAGGTTGCTAATGTGTATGAAAGGACTTCTATTGATGGATGGCATAAGCGTTTTGGGCATCCTGCTCTTAAAATTGTCCATCATCTTGTTAAGAATTTTTCTCTCCCTACTTCATCAACCAAAAAGTTGTTTTTATTATGTCATTTGTGTTTTATTAATAAAGCACATCAACTACCTTTTCGTGCAAATAGTCTTCAAAGCCATAAGCCTCTTGATTTAATTTACACAGATGTGTGAGGTCCTTCAAATTATACTGCCATTGATGGATCAAAATATTATCTTATTTTTATTGATCATTACACAAAATATATATGGTTCTATCCAATGGTCACAAAATCAGGTGTTTCTACTATTTTTCTGCATTTCAAAAAGTTTGTTGAAACCCATTTTCAAAAATCCATCAAAACACTATACTCCGACAATGGTGGTGAGTTTATAGCTTTAAAATCATATCTTTTACATCATGGCATAACTCACCACATCACTGCTCCATACACACCCCCAACTAAATAGTGTCTCCGAATGTCGTCATCGTCATCTTGTTGAAACCGGCCTTACGCTTCTTCATGATGCACACCTTGATTTTTCCTACTTGCCATATTCTTTTCAAACAGCATCTTATCTCATAAATAGACAACCCACCCCTCTTCTTCAGGGTAAATCCCTTTTTGAAGTTCTTTTTGGTCAACCACCAAACTACTTAAAATTAAAAAAAAAATTGGTTGCATTTGTTATCCCCTAACACGACCCTATAACTCTAATAAAATGCAACCAAAATCAAAAGCTTGTCTTTTTCTCGATTATTCCAAAACTCAGAATGCATACCAGTGTTTTGACCCTCAAACAAAAAATTATTTCTCTCCCGCCACGTGCTATTTGATGAACATCACCAGCACAACAGCCCCTTTCACCCTGTATCCTCAATGTCACCATAGTCAAATCAGGAAACTCACAATCTTCTTCCCCTTTTTGATGCCCAGCTGACTACAGTGCCTCCATCAGTGATGTCCAGATCACTTGCCTCATTGACATCTTAGGAAGGTTCACCTGCCATTGTTACGTCCCCCTCAGGTAATTTTAAACCCTCTGTCTCTTTACTTCCTGGTTCGTTGACAACCCATCATCCCATCATCACTCAATCGCATCCCCCTCCAGCTCGAAATCGAACTGGTTCTCCATTCTCTTTGTCATCATCATGACCTACTGATACACATCTAGCTCTTAATCCTCATCTCCAAAACTCCAACTTCACATATCCAACCCACCGCACTCATAACATGACCACCAGATCAATGAACAGAATTTTCAAACCCAAACAAGTTCATACAGTATCCAAGCATCCCCTTCCTCCAATTCTAGAACCAATGAGTGTAAACCAAGCCATTTCTCATCATCACTGACGTGAAGCTATGTCTAATGAACTTACTGCTCTAATGAAACATGGGACTTGGGATCTTATTTTACCACCTTCACACTGCAACCCCGTGGGATGTAAATGGGTATTCTGGGTAAAAAGGAAAGCTGATGGTTCAGTGGAAAGATTCAAGGCCCGTTTGGTTGCTAAAGGCTATAATCAACGTCTTGGCGTTGATTACCAACAAACTTTCAGCCTTGTAGTTAAACCAACCACCATTAAAACTGTATTGTCACTTGTAGTAATGAATTCGTGGGATTTGCGACATCTGGATGTTAACAATGCTTTTCTCAATGGTTAACTGACTGAGACTGTTTTTATGGTGCAACCACCGGGGTTCAAGGATTTGTCTAAACCTGACCATGTTTGCAGGTTAAAGAAGGCGATTTATGGTCTTAAACAAGCCCCACAGGCTTGGTACACAACACTAAAAACAGCCATTCTCCAGTTGGGTTTTCATAATTCTAAGGTCGATTCTTCTCTTTTTGTTTATAGCCAAGGATCAAATCGCTGTTATCTCCTAGTGTATGTTGATGACTTGTTATTACTGGAAATAACACTCTCCTTGTGGCTCAGATTATTTAGCAGCTGGGTGATATGTTGTCTCTCAAAGATATGGGTCTTCTTCATTTTTTCCTAGGGGTTGAGGTGATTTCTATCCATACTGGTTTATTCCTCTCCCAACATAAATATATTCGAGAACTGTTAGCCAGCACTTCTATGAGTAGTGCTAAGGACGTCTCTACTCCTCTCTCGACAACTCAATCTTTTTAGTTGGTTGATGGCTCTGCTGCTTTAGACAGTTCAGAATTTCACAGCATCATTGGCTGCCTTCAATACCTCTCATTGACACGCCTTAATGTCTTTTTTGCAGTCAACAAGCTTTCTCAATTTATGCACAAGCCCACTAACAATCACATGGCAGCCATCAAACGCCTTCTTCGCTACTTAAAACAGACAATTTTTCATGTTATTCAGCTTTAAAAATCTAGCCATCCAGTGTTAAGAACATACTCCGATGCCGATTGGGCTGGCAATGTGGATGATCGTACATCCACCTCTGCATATATTAGTTTTATGGGCTCTAATCCCATTTCTTGGAGCTCCAAGAAACAAAGAGCAGTTGCCCGATCCACAACAGAGGCTGAATACAAGGCCCTTGCTATTGCTGCCTCAGAGACAATGTGGTTGTCCACACTTTTAAAGGATCTTGCATTCCCAGTGCCAGAATCCCCCCACCTCCTCTGTGACAACCTTGGCGCTAAATATCTCAGCTTCAACTCGGTCAATCACTCGCGCATGAAGCACATTCAAATTGACCTCTATTTTATGCGTGACCTGGTGTAGAAAGACTGTCTCCAAGTAAAGCATGTCCACACTAATGACCAATTGGTTGATCTATTAACCAAACCGCTGTCCAAACAGCGCACAACATTGCTTGGTAACAAGAATGGTCTTGCTGATGGAAGCTCAATCTTGCGGGGACGTGTAAAGGAAGCATGTGTTAATTCTGCTCAAATCAACACAAAGCATGTCTAGCCTAAACTCATGGAAAATATTCTGTCACCAATTCTGTTTTTAAAAGCTGATTCTAAGCTTAAATTATATAGCTGTATATTGTAACGGTAGCATAGACTTAGCTTTATTATTTACAAGTTTCCTAAATTACACTCTCAATTACTCTGTATATAACACAGAACCTCTATCAAATAAAGTGTGGGAAATTTTATTCATTGCAATCACAAGAGATATTTGCTTGCGTTATATCTTATAGGTGACCTAGTCTACCCCAGCGTAATCTTCTCATTCTTCACATAACCATAAACTCTCTTCTGTATGCATGTCGTATGCATTCGCTTTTCATGTCCAACTTCCTAAGCTCTCCTCTGCATGTATGGAACATGCAATTAGCATTTTACGTCCTGTTTCACAACAAGTATTTGGGATTTGACCTAAGGGCCCTTGCTGATCGGCGTGGCTTATCATTTTTTTTTTATCTTTAATATAATCTAATGTTTAATTAATGAATTTAGGGTAAAAATAAGTTCACATGAAAAAAATATTTTGCAAAGAAAATTATAAAGTTGTTATAATTATAAGATTCATATTTCATCAAAGTATTGTTTCTAAATGCTCCTTATCAATATTCTATTAAGAATGGATATCAATTAGAGCTGTTAAGACTGATACTTATTATGTTCCTTTCTTTATGAAAAGAAATAGTTGTTGTTCTCATAAACTAAGGTTATGAGAGATACCTAGAACTAATATGTAGGTACTTGTCAGATGACATGTACATTGAACTGATCCGCAAGAGAATTCCATATGGAGAGTTCACCAATGTCTATGGAATGCTCATGTGATTGTTATGTAGGTGATCCTTAGACTTGAGATCACTAAGTTATCTTATGTAGGAAGTGTTATGTTTTGATCCTGACCACACGTTGTTCAAATCAAGTGTAAAAAACGGGTAGATATTAAGTATAACATAAACTATATAAAGGTATTTGAGTAATTAAGAGAGAATTCATCATCCTAAGTGAATTAAAAAATCATATTCTATATGTTCTCAAATAGTATTGATTGTGAAATCCTTGGTCAAGGTAGAATGAGTTTTGAAAAGAGTTTCAAAATTTTATTCAAAGAATCAATGACTACAATGTTGAGATCTAAAATAATTTAACAAATCAGACATACTCCATGCTATAATGTTTAAATCGGGACATTCATGATGAAGGGATAATAATTACATTGAGAAACTAGTCACTGAAAGGTTAAGTCAAACCACATATGACTTTTCTAATACTTGGAGATCATGACAGGTTACTAGACATTGTAATTGATCTTTAAATATAAATTAATCAATTATTAAATTGATAATAAATTAAATTATTTAATTTATTGAATCTTATTTTATTTAGGATTATGATTTATATTTGGGCCAACTTATTAGGGAACTATTTGTCAAAAATTAAAATGGAATGATTAATCAAGTATAATTAATATAGGGGATTACAATTCTAGACTTAGAAAGACCTAGTAGAGACTTAATTGAATAAATTTCTAAAATTATTCAAAAATAATATATGTGATAATATTTAAGGGGCAAATTGATATTTTATTATTTATAAGGTTTTTAGATTTCCCTGTAAATAGAATGTTATACCTCTTATTTCATATCAAAGAGATGGGTAAGAAAAATATAATATATAAATACCTAAAACAAAACAAAAATAGTCAACACTCTAAGGTATAACAATATATCTCTATTAAAAGGATTTAAAAGATTTTTCGCTATTGATTCATGTGGATTACAGTTAAAGGTGGGACACTTGAATGACTTGTAGTTTACGACAACTTAGCCTTGAAGCAATTATTCAAAGGTGAAAAAAAACATCTAATCTTCAAATAATCTTCACATAAATCTTAAATAACTTTAGATCTATCTAACATTAATCCCCCATGCTCCTTAAAAATATTAAATTTACCTTTTCTGATGGTATGTTTTGTGTTTAGGAAACCAGCGATAACCCCGTTAAGGTAATGCTGGTTCCATAATAAAAGGATAAGTGCAGCCTACAGCCACTAGCAAGATGGGGACCAAGAGAGGCTTCATCACATGAGAAGACTGGGAAAAGCCACGCTAATGGCATACATGCAACTGCCCCTTCACACTCACGTACCACACCTTTACAAACAACCATCAATCCGTGCAAGAGGCACTTGCATTTGTGTGAGCTATCATTGTATAAGCTTAAATTGGTCCCCCTGGTGCGTACTCAACCCAGTTAATGGGTCCGCCATAGCTGGCCAATCACTTTGTCGCTGAAAATCACAATATCGTCGGGGATCTTCTTTTTTTTTGTCCCATACTGTTGTCCTTGGCATTAATCTTGCGGTCAGTTAAAATTTCTTACTATTTATTTGTTGTTATAATTTGTATTTACGTATTGATCCATGTATTTTGTAGTTTTTATCTTTAAATGATGGTATTTTATTTTCTTCATATTTTTATTCGTAAAAAAAATAAAAATTGAATGGTGTTTCACCATGGCCAATGACGAGATTAGTTATAATGCTTGGAGGGGTTTTTAACTGCAGTAATGATAATTTTAAGATTTTTGGAAGTAAAAATGGTAGAGAAATTGAATTTGGAGGGCCCAAATTGATGGCCTCCCGATTCTTCGACACCTAATTCCTCGAGGAAGATGCATTGCCTACTTTTTTTAAATAAAAATCTAGGTCGTGCACGTCCATCACGAGCACTCGGGTCTAGTAAGTGCCGAGGACCTTTTACTTTTCTATTTTTTTACTTTTTTTATATAATTTTCTTTTTCCTTTTTTATAGTTTGCTCAAAATCAATTTTCTGCCATTGTTACAGAGAATTAATCATTATTTTAAGGAATCATCGTACAACGAGGAAGTCATTATTTTCTATGATTTTGACTTTTTTATATTTAATGTCAAAATTAATTATATTTGTAAGAAATAATTATCAATTACAAAAAAACATATATGATAATAAATTCTTGATAATTAATAATTAATAAATAAAAATGCAATTTTAAAAATAAAATTATTACAATGATACTGAAACGTAGTTGATAAATGATGAATTTAAGAAACTCAAAATGTTAGAGCTGTGAATAAATTAGCATTTGAAAGAGAAAAAAATCTAAATAAAAAGAATTTTATAGTAATCATTATCTATAATTAAAGGATATAATCTTTTTATTGTTGATTGCCTTGTAAAATTCACAGTGAAATTACTTATATTTTTAGTTATAGATTTTTTTTCTTTTTTTTTCTTTTTAATTATTTTTTTTATTTGATTTAGTTAGTTAATATTACATTTTTTTTCTATTTGGTTATTACACTCTCTTGACACGGATCTCAAGTTTGACGAGTTAACCTGATTTGTCGAGTTAATCCAGTTGATTCAATTTTTTTTTCTTAATTAGTTCTTTTCTTCCAAGTTTATCTTTTAATATCGATTTGATTGAGAATTAAACTTAATGATTTGTTTTGTTTATTTTTTATTAGATTATCGTGATCTCATGAGGGGATTTTAATGTACTTTTTCTCGCAAAACACTATTCATTAGAATAGTACTTTGCTTTGCTTTTTTTTTCTATTTTTTTCCCTTTCAATTAATAATTTTTTTAATATAAATTTTTTTTATTTAGTTATCATACTTTCATAATACGACTTTACAACCAAACTCACATTCAAGACTCTTGTGTCTGGTTTTGCAGTCAGACCCCACTTAAACTTGGATCATACAAATTTAATATTATTATTAATATTAAAAAAATTATTATTTGTATTATAAAAATTATTATTTTTATTATAATGAATATTGCTAATATAATAATTAAGAAATTTGAAAAAAAATATTATTAGTTATAGATTTTTTTTCTTTTTTTTTTCTCACCATGGATTGCACTGTGCAAATCCACAGTGAAAGGCAGATGCCTTTTAGTTATAAGTTTGTTTTTTTTTCTTTTTTTCTATTTTTTTCTTTTTAATTAATCTTTTTTTGTTTAAAATAGTTTGTTAATATTAATTTTTTTTCTATTTAGTTATCACACTCTCATGACACGGATATCAAGTTTGACGAGTTAACTTGGTTTAACGGGTTAATCCAGTTGATTCTGATTTTTTTTTCTTTTCTTAATTAGTTTTTTTCAATCAATTTCATCTTTTAATACCGATTTGATTAATAATTAAAAGTCGTGATTTGTTTTTTTTTTCTTTGTTTTTCTCTTTTTAGTTAATCTTTTTTTATTTAATTTCATTCTTTAATATTAATTTTTTTCTATTTAGTTATCACACTTTCATGACATAACTTTGCAGTCAGATCCACATCCAAGACTCTTGGGTCTAATGTTACAGCCAGACCCAAGGCTCTTAGGCCTGACATTGCAGCCACATCCACTTAAACTAGGGTCATGCAAGTTTAATATTATTATTAATATTAAAAAAATTATTATTTTTATTATAAATATTATTATTTTATTATAATGAATATTGCTAATGTAATAATTAATAAATTTGAAAAAAAAATATTATGAGTTATAGGGCTCTTTTTTTTTGCTTTTTTTCATTGTTTTTTTTTATTTTTAATTAATGTTTTTTTATTTAGTTTGTTAATATTATTTTTTTTCTATTTAGTTATCACACTCTCATGACACAGATCCTAAGTTTGACGAATTAACCTGGTTTGATAAGTTAGCCTAGTTGATTCAGATTCTTTTTTTTTTAATTAGTTTTTTTCTTTCATTTTTTTTCTTTTAATATCGGTTTGATTGAGAATTAATTTTTATTATTTTTTTGTTTACTTTTCATTAGATTATTGTGATCTTATGAGGGGATTTTACTGTACCTTTCCTTACAAAAGCACTATTCATTGGAATAGTGCTTTGCTTTGTTTTTTTCTTTTTTTTTAATTTTATTATTTAATATTAATTTTTTTCTATTTAGTTATCACACTTTCATGACACAACCTTGTAACCAGACCTACATCCAAAATTCTTGGGTTTGGTGTTACAGCCAGACCTAGAGCTCTCGGGCTTGATGTTGTAGTCATACCCACTTAAACTTGGGTCATAAAAGTTTAATATTATTATTTGTATTATAAATATTATTATTTTTATTATAATGAATATTTCTAATATAATAATTAATAGATTTGAAAAAAAATATTATTAATATTGAAAAACAATTTTAGATTTGATTTGAAAAGTAAAATTAAAAACTATATGAACTTGGGTCAGGCATTTATAATATTATTAATATAATTATTAATAAATTTTAAAAAAATATTATTACTATTGGAAAAAAAATCATAGATTTGATTTGAATGTTAAAATTAAAAATTATTATTGTTGTTGTTGTCGTTGTTATCGTTGTCATCGTCATCGTTGTTGTTATTTTTATTATTATTATTATGATTATTAGCGTTATTCTTATTCTTAATATTTTTATTATTATTAAATTTGAAGAAAAATTATAAATTTAATTTGAAGGGATTAAAAACTATAAGAACTTGAGTCAAACAAGTTTATTATTATTAGGGGAACTAGACCCCAGAAACTTGGGTTTGGTTGCGGCACCAAACCCAAGTTTACAATCATTAGTATTATTCTTATTCTTATTCTTATTCTTATTATTATTATTATCATTATCATTAATAATTTTTTAAAAAATAATATTATTATCGAAGAAAAACCATAAATTTGATTTCAATGGATAAAAAACTATAAGAACTTGACTAAGACAAGTTTAATATTATTATTAATATTAAAAATATTATTATTTGTATTATAAATATTAATATTGGTATTATAATTAATATTATAAATACTACTCTTAGGTCAGGCGTTGCAGATAGGGGTGATCATTTTCGATTCGGTTTGGTTTTTATCAAAAAAAAGTAACAAACCGAAATTTTTTTTTAAAATAACCGAAACTGATTCAAACCGACCGGTTTCGGTTTGATTCGGTTATTTTAGAACAAAAACGGGTTCAAACCGACCAGTTCCAGTTTGGTTTGGTTTGGCTCGATTTTTTCTGCTTGGTTTGGTTTTTTTTGTTTCAGGCTTCTAAAACCGAAACTGAACCGAACCTGTGGGTTTTTTAAAAAATTCTAATCGGTTTAATCAGTTTTTTTTCACGGTTCGGTTTTTTCGGTTATTTTTTTTCTGGTTTTCTTGGTTTTTCAGTTTTTTTCTCATCCCTAGTTGTAGTTATATTCAAAGCTCTTACGTCTAGCTTTGTAGATAAACCTAACGGTTTTAGATTTTAATGTTTTTTTTTATAATTTTTATTCTTGATTGTATTACTAAAAAAGGCTTGGGACGGATTACTTGTCCATGCAAACAGTAAACCGGAATAAGTGTTTTACAGCAAAGCCGTGTTGTCGCTCAAGTAGTTGAAGCACGCGTGGTAAGCTTAAGTTCATGAGGTACGAGTCGTATTGGGCACGCTATTTTCTTATAAAAAGATAAAAAAAATACTGGGCAGGTGCAAAGGCCTCCATCAGCTCACGCGCTTGGCTGTTTTGGAAAGATATAACTGTTTTTTAAAAAAAAACTTTTTTTTTTAATTTTTGGTTTTTTTTCCAATTCTATAATTTAGTCTGATTTCTTATTGAATGTTACGTTTTAATATTAATTTGATGATAAATTAATTTTTATATTTTTATTATATAATAAAATAAAATAAAATTAATTTGACACATTAAAATCCATAATTTAGGTTGCAGGTTTTGTAAGTTAATTAAATATTAATCATATATTTGGGTCAGAATTTTTTTATCTTTTTTAATCTCATGTTTTTTTTTCTACTTTCATTATTTAATGTGAGGTCTTTATTGAGTTTTATTTTTTATTATTAGGTTGATGACAAATTAATTTTTGTATTTTTTATCATATAATAAAATAAAAAATCTGTTTGACTTAATGAAGTTCATAACTCAAATTATGGGTTTGGTAGGTTGAATAAATATTAATCAAAGAGTCAACTGGAAATTTGTCAAGTCTAAACTATTGTATAGAGTTTAATGACAATAGTGAAATTTTTTTTGATGTTCTATGTATTATATTTTTATGTTTTAAAAACTTTGGGTACAACCCATAACAAAAACACGACCAATAAACTAATTGTTACTATACATACTTAAAACCCTTATAATTTACAAGTTAAAAAATTACTATTTGCCATCAAGAGTTCACAGTAGAATGTGAATTGTAATAGTATTTTTATTTTTTTTCTACTCTAATCATCAAATCTTTTTTTTAATTTAGTCTTCCATAGTACGTTGAATGAGAATTAGACTTGATAATTTATTTCAATTTTCTTTATATGTTATCAATTTGCCAAGAAAATATATCCAAGTATTAGATTGATGCTTGATTTTGAAAAATAAATTTTTGGTTTCATTGCCTACAAAAAATTAAAACTATAGGGATCAAAATTGACAATGAACTTTTTTTTAACTGTTCATGGAGCTTCTTTTCAAAGATTTTTGCAACAAAGATTTTTTCATTTTTTTTTATCCCTATAGTTTGAAAATCTAAAGTTTTTGTTTGAAACTCTTATGTTTTGATCAAAAACTTTATTTTATTCACATTTGAATTCATAAGTTTGAAAAATAAGAGAAAGTCATTGAAAAATAGTGAAAGTTAGAGAAAGCGGTCATTTGATAAGATTCTATAAACAAAAAAAAGCGTTGATGTCAATAGGTTTCTCTTAACAAGGAAACTGTCATTGAGGTACTTCTTTAGCTTCAATGTTGTCAAAAAAAAAAATAGATCAAAGTTGTGAGATATTTTTTTATTTTGCTGGTGTAGTCTTGTATTTTTTTTTAAATGAAAGTAGGGGTATTTATAGTATCAAAATTAGTTTAATTAGATTATGTAGTTTTAGACAAAAATCAGGTTAAAAATTTAATTTGTGAGTAAAAAAAACAACATGATTTTCCAGGTACCTCTCCCGTGATTGAAATCTAAGCAAGTAAACAACGAATCATCTACTTTATTTTTTCAAATAAAAAAGTATCAACTTTGGGAAGAAATTAAAAAAAGATCTGGCGAGTGAGCCTAACTTTAAAGGCACACACGCATTGGGCTTTTTTTCTATTGGGCCAAGCATATGAGGCTATCTCCTTAGCATAGGCACATGACCCCTTGTTATGGTTTTTTTTTTCCAAGATTATTTTTTAAAATTTGATTGACATGCACTTTTAAAAAAATATTGAACATGATAGTTAAATTATTGTTAAATATTGCCATGTTTCTTAAATAATAGTACGAGTTTTTCAAGTGAATGTTAACAATTACTTTTGCAATTATTTTGCACCTAATATGCCATAAACATATTTCTTAAAAATATTCAATGAAAATAAAATTTCTATTCTTTAATTTTTTAATAGATTTTTCACATAATTTTATCATATTTCTGATTTGTTTTCCTTCAATCACATACAAAATATTGAAATATTATTTTGATATATATTTTAAAACTTACTTTTAAAATCATGATAAGTTTTTATGTATGAAACAATGTTTAAGTTAAAAATATATTCTTTTTTAAAACAATATAGAGATACCTTAATAAAAAAATGGAATTTGAATTTAAGAATTACATTTCTCCTCAATAATGTTATTCGTTATCTTTCATGAAAATATATATTTTTATAATTATTTAATTAAATAAAATATGGATTTCAAAATGCAAGGTTATTAAATTTAGATAGGACCATGATGGTAAACACTCACAAAATTTACCAATTCATGATTTAATGTTTATTCATAACGAGTTGAAAATGGGGTGATATTTTTTTTTCTCTTTTTGTATTGTTATGTTCCATTGATGCATTGCATAACATCATTTATAAATTCAGCAATTAGACATCATTAGGTGATGTAACACGTCACACACACACACATGTATAATACCTGATAGTAATAAAAAAATACACATAGTTATTGCATTCATAGCATGAAGTGTTCATCCATAATATAATTCACATTCATGATTTTGAAACTCATCTTTATAAGTTTTTTCAAAAGTGCCAATCGGCAGTTCATAGCCATTACATATTTGTACAAAATGCATATCGTTTAATCACATTATTACATGATTTATCCCAAAATACATAGGATGGAGTTTCTAAGCGCTATGGCTACGAGACATCCCTATTACAAATTAAGTTCAATTTAAACATAAAAACAATATCTCATAATATAACTGAACAATATATATATATATATATATATATATATATATATATATATATATAATATTACATTACCAACTTAAATAGATAGGTTCTTGTCATTGTATTCCTATTATTTTTGTTTTCAAGGTTTCATTTCACATCATCATATGGCCTTACATTACATTATTTCTTGGACTATAAACATACCCCTTATTAACGTGCATTACGATTTAGAAGCCTTAGTATATTGGGTAATCTTTCACGAATGATTATACTCTTTGAACTATGTTCTTCTAATCTGCGGCTCTTATAACTTAATCGTAAATGTAATTGATACATTATTATTCTTACTTAATATATCTTAGACAACATACAAAAGCAGATATCATTATCATTGTCAACCAATACCAATCTTATTTAATCATTTTGGTCACCCAACATGGATCTTAAAAACCAAAACTAGCTTTATGGCTTCCTTCTGGTTATCAACCGAAGATACCATTAACTGAAATTAATCACACTATTCAATCTCGGTTATCTGATATGGATACCATTAATTGAAACTAAGCACATCATTCAATCCCAGTTATACAATATGGATACCATTAGCCGAAGCTAATCATATTATTCGATCCTGATTATCCAATATGGATACCATTAGCCAAAACTAATCACATAATTCAATCTCAGTTATCCATTATGGATACCATTATCCAAAGCTAATCACATCATTTGATTTTGGTTATCTAATATGGATACCATTAGCCAAAGCTAGTCATATCATACAATCCTGGTTATCCAATATGGATACCATTAATCGAACTTAATCATATCATTCAATCGTTCCATTCCATGAGTAACTTTAATCAATGGAAATCAAGTGAAAACATTATGTATAATTACTATGAAGATTTAATGGAAATCAAGTGAAAACATTATGTATAATTACTATGAAGATTTAATAGAAATCAATTAAAGGTAGGAACCACCTACCTGCTCCTCCCGTAGTGTGTCCTCATCTAATCGAAAATTCGATCTCGATCGCGCCTCTTGATACACCAAGTAATCATTAGTCAATACACTTGCATTTAGATAATTTCAAAGACCATTTCTACATATATCCCAGAACACATATATATTCATTCAGACATCTCCCATAGTCTTATAATTACATAGTGATAGTATTGTAACAAGACATTTGCCCTTAATTTTAATGAAGGTTATCCACGAAAATTATATCATTCTGACACTAAAAATCTTCAATCAAAATTAAGTCACTCTAATGAATATCGTCAAAAAAACTAAGTCATTTCTAACACTGAAAATCATCAATGAAAACTAAGTCATTTCTACTACGTCATTTCTGACACTGGAAATCATCAACGAAAACTAGTCATTTCTGGCACTAAAAGTCGTTAACAAAAACTAAGTCATTTGTGACACTGAAAATTATCAGTGAAAACTAAGTCATTTATGACACTAAAAATCTTCAATGTCTAGCATGTATTTCCTTTTGTAAAGTTGCCAAAGAGCAGGCTATTCGCTCCATAAAAACTAAGTCATTTCTACACTGAAAATCATCAACAAAAACTAAGTCATTTCTGACACTGAAAGTTATCAATGAAAACTAAGTCATTTTGATGTTTCTTTTCTTTAAATTTATGCCTATTGTCAATACCAAGTTCTCCTTCTAAAATTCATACTTCAACTTAGTTTTGGACATAGACCATAACCAAATTCACTTCCAAAGTTTATGAAGCAAAGACAACATGTAACTATTCCATTACAATATCATACATTCATCAACATTGTTAAAGAGAACCTATTAATCACCATTACCTTCTAAGATGGTCAAAGCCTTTGTCACTTCCTTATCAAGCATACTTTGAGTTCTTTAAGTGATATCATAAATTATCATTCATTATAGCATGGTATAAGGTGTTCTAGGCATTCTAGCTTACTAAGTACTATCTAGCATGTTAAGAACAAAAATCATATTCTTTTCCATGATCTCATCAAGTTCATCACAATGTTATCAAGCATACACAATTAAGTCTGAACATGTACATTTTCAAGGGTTCTACTATCCAAGCTTCCATGGCTGAAACATAACATTGATATCAATTGTTCATTCCATCATTTTTAATTGTATCATTCCAATTCATCAAACATAAGTTAATATCAATTTCATATTACACACAAATTCCATTTCCACCATATATTTTATTTTTCTAAGGATGCTCATCATACAAAAGTTTTCTTTATTGTTCTTCCTCTTGGCTGAACATTGCAGTTCCTTTCTTTCTAGTTTACTCATGCAATTTATCATTTCTATTACAAGTATGTTTATGTTATCATACAATAATCACACATCCATCTTCTAGGTTCATAATCAAACAAGTTCTTCAATTCAATATGCAAAATCAAGATATTAGCATAGGTATAAAATTCTATTTCAGCTCAAGCATATTCCTAAGAGCATAATAAGATCACAATTGACACATTTTATCATCTCATTCCATCCTTCTTTCATTCTTTCAACATGCTGACCTTTAGTTAGGGTTTGTTCTTCAACATGCATCAATTTCTTTTGTTATAAATTCTGAAATTATATCTATTTTATCCATATTTTCCTAATATTTCCATTTAATCTTTTTGAAATTAAAAGTTTAAGAACCCTAGGTCATTCCATTTAAGGTTTCCTTCTTATCTTGTTGCAAAATCTTAAAATAACAAGTAGGGGAGTGAGGTTACTTTTACCACATGATTTTTAAACAAGATTTGGGGAAGGTTTTGGTGTTTTCCTCCTCTCCCTCCTGATTTTTCTCTCCCTCCTCTATTGTTCCAGATGGCCCTCTAACCTTTTCCTTTTTTATGTTTTTGGTTCTTTTTCCACTCTCCAACTCTCTTCTCACTCTCACTCAAGTATTCAAAAGGGGTGACATGTAAAGGTGGTTTGAATAGGAGTTTCTTTGCAAAAAGGGCTTGTTGCCGCTAGGGTTGCTGCCGGCTTTGAGGGAGAGGAAAAGTCATTTCTTTTTTCTCTTCATGTATTTATACCCCCTCTTAAATGTGATGGGTTATGTTTGGGTGCTTAGTGTTCTTATCCTTGCTCCTTTTTTTGGTTATCCTTGGGCCGGTTCTCTCATGTTTTCCACTTAATATAGGCTAGTCCATTTCTTTCTCTCTTTTTTAACAGGGTTTTACATTCTCCCCTTCTAATATGAATTTCATCCTCGAAGTTAAGGAAATTTTGTATTTCGTACCTGGTTTTTCGAATAGTTTGGGGTATTTTTTCCTCATTTTAGATTCCCTCTCCTAAGTTTCTTCTTCTATTTGTAAGCTTTCCTATAAGATCCAAACGATGGCGATCCTCTTATTCTGCAACTCCTTCTCTCCTCAATCTAGAATCTTTACGGGTTTCACTTTGAAAGTTAGCTCTTTTTTAACCTCTACTGGAATTTGGGGTAGCACTCATATAGAGTCCACGCCAGCCTTTCGTAACAAGGAGATGTGGAACACGTTGTGAACCTTGGTCAACTACTAGAGCAAGTCTGCTTCATAGGCTACGAGTTTGATATTCAAAGGGTCCAATGAATCTGGGAGTTAGTTTCCCTTTCAGTTCGAATCTCAACATATTCTTCCATAGGGCTACTTTCAGAAATACTTTGTCTCCTACATTAAATTCGAGGGGTCTCCTTCTAATATCTGCATCTTTTGTCTTTCCTGACCAACCTTTATCCGATCCTTGATGATTTTTACTTTTCAGTAGTAACTTTGACTAATTCTGCATCATACAATTTCTTATCCCCAACTTCTTCATAACACAAGAGAGTTCTGCACCTCCTACCATATAGAGCTTAATATGGGGCCATTCCTATTGTCACTTGATGAATATTGCGGTATGTGAATTCTATCAATGATATGTGTTTCTCCCAGCTTCCAAATTTTGAAGCATACGCTCTTAATAAATCTTTTAGGATTTGGATTACTCTTTTGGATTGACCATCGGTCTGGGGGTGAGATGCAGTGCTCATATCTAACCTTGACTCCAGAGCGTGTTGTATGCTCGGTCAAAGGCGAGTGGTGGACCTAGGATCCCGATATGAGACAATGGATATCAGGATTCCATAGAGTTGTATAACCTCATTTATATAAATCCTAGCAAGTTTATCTATCGTTTTTGTCCTCTTCACCAGTAGAAATAGAGTGGACTTTTTTAAGCGATCTACAATGACCCATATTGCATCATTCTTCTTCTTTCCTTTAGGTAGGCCTGACACAAAATCCATGGTAATCGTTTCCCACTTCCATTTAGAAATTTATAGTGGCTGTAACGGTCTCGCTGACCTTTGGTGTTCCAATTTAACCTGTTGATAGATGCTGCACTTTGACACATGCTCAACTATCTCTCTTTTCATGTTGGCCCACCAATAGTGTTGTTTCAAGTCTTGGTACATCTTGGTACTGCTTGGATGCATAACAAATCTGGATTCGTGTGCTTCTTGCAAAACCTTTTGTTTGACCACAACTATATAAAATTACAAATAATAAATGGAAAGGAGTTAAAAGAACTTTTGAGATGAGATATTGATGTAAGGATTAAACAAAGATAAAAAAAAATTGTCAAGGTTCGAGGATCCACTAATGGTATTGCAAATAAGTATAATATAAACTATTTTTATTACTCAACTGGAAACCACACACAAAGGAGGTTCCAATCGAATTATAAATTATTAACATGATCATATTAATTATCTTATTTGAGTAATGCCAATACTTGTAAATGTTGTTAGATGTTCATGGTGATAACTTATGTCAACAACAAATCAAGTTCCTTTCATAGCACAGGTGTCGGTTGTACCATATAGTAGGCTATGAAAAGGTCAAGTATTTTTTGTACCAAGGGTTGTACAACACAAATCTAGATTAACCATTTAACAAGCAAGGTATTAAAAGTGAGTAAGATAACAATTATAAACATGTTAATATCAAACATTGAAGTCTATGTTAAGTTTATATTATACTTATTCTTATACCATAGTGCAAGCTTTTCACATTGACAAAATAAACTTAGCTAAACATAATGAAGAAGATAAACATAAATATACAAAATAAAAACATAATAATGATATACATTAACTAAGTAAAGTAAAGGAAATAAAAAGCATAAACAAGAGATTAATGAAAATATAACATGAAATAAAACTTGAACATTACAAAATACAAAGAAAGAGAGCAAGAGCAAGATCTTAATCTAAAAACCAAGATGTCTAAATTTATGGAAAATGCCTCCTTTTATAGGCTAAAATTTGAAACTATTTATTTGATGACTAATTATTGAGTGGGTGGCCACCTCTTGACTTGGTGGCTAGTTATTGACTTATTGGCTTGACAAAACATCATTGCTGACATCATAATTTGAACAGATAATCTTCATGAAAGTTTTGGGCATTTGTATAAGCTTTCCACCAAAAAATGAATAAGTTCATTTGGATTTCTAGAACTCGAGATATGAGCTAAACATTGAACAATGTCTGGGCTGCAGGATAAATTCAGACTTCTCTTTTGTTGCTAAGATTTAAGCTTGAAAATGGCAGTTTTGAATCTTAGACTCTTCATGAATGTTTTAGGCCTATGTCTTAGCTTTCCATCAAGATGAACCAGACCTACATCTAAGGTCTACATCTCCAGTTATGACCCAATAACCGAATAGTGTTCCAGTTTGAATTGAACCAGCATCTCTTCTCTAAGCTTAGCCTTTTCTTTGTCTTCTTAACTTCAATAGTTAAACACATCAATCAATCCTTTAAATTGTGAAATATTCCTGCATTTAAAATGAGCATTTACCATAAATGAAAGATATCTTATGTTATCAGACTTGTTATTATAAAACATGCTCAAGTTAGGGAATTTAATGATAGTTTAAGTGCAATATGATGATATAAAACCTTGATGAAAAGGCACTTTTAAGTACTAATCACTAATCGAACATGATTTCCTTTAATTAGATTTATGCATAGTTCATGGAGGAGAAGAACACCACTATGGCTAGATAAAAGGATGAGAATATAGTTGTCATAGATGGAACAACTAATGTTGCTTAAGATTTTAGGTACCTAGATTTATTGTATATGGTATTTATCTTATTTGAAGGATTAGAAAATAGTGGTGGTGGCCTCCTAAATCCTTCAAACATTAAGCTTCAACATCAAAAGTTAGTGAAGATAGAGGGAAATCACTATGATGGTTAATTCAATATAAGTGAATATTGTGTAAACAAATCATATAAATGTATAACATATAGAAATAGGGAAAGGAAGAAGGAAATGCATTAAGAGAAAGCTCTCTCTAGAATATGTTAGTGTCTCTAAGTTATCCCAGTTTTAGAGATCTTTCAATGCTTAAGTTAACACTAGTGGTGGAGAAAAAAAGCCTTTGAAGGCTGTGTTAGGTATATTTGTAGAGCAAAGCTTAAAGAGGAAAAATATGAAGTTTTCTTATAAAGGAGAAGATTTATCTTCGGGTTCAAGGCTATTTATATAGCCTTTAACACATGTGGGTGTGTCTATATAAGGGTAACATGGTTAATGTACTTGCCATCTATATATGTTTAGACTATTTGAGGATAATGACCTAGAGTAATATCGAGACATTATAAAAGCTAATTTTATTTTGAATTTTGTAAATTGTATATTATTAATGATGATAACATGACAATATCTATATAGACATATAGCTAAGGACGTGCCCTTATTTAATGTATGTATCCTAGTGGTTTAAGAAGAGTGTACTAGGTTTCTCTATATGGTAATGTATCTAGGTGTAGTAGTTGGATTTTTGGTGATGAACCCTAATCTAGGATAGGTCTTTATGGAATGTTAAAAAGCTTTCTATTTTCGAGATAATGTCTTGTTTGACCATGTAGTCATCTCAAATCCAATCAAGTAGGTTTTGTAGAAAATCCCAAATTTTATTTCTCATCAACATCTCTTTTATAGTTTACTTTAAATGATAGTTTATTAGTGTTTCAGCCTCAATTGATCTAAAAAAAAGCCAATTGTATCCTATATTATATGCCTAATTCTCATTCTTACAGTATCTTCCTTTCTTTATCTTTCTCATCAGGTTTGTCTTTTTATTTGCATGTTGATTAGGCAAGTTCTCTTAATCATTATCAATTAATGTCCAATTTAGTCATTTATTATACTCATGTGCCTATTTTTTTTATTCTCTCTCTAGCAATATACCATGTCATGGTTGAGGATTGAGATTAAGTATCGTGTTGTTTCTTTCATTGTTACCAAATTAGTATTGCTTTGCTATCTTTTTTCTGATATTGATATTGCTTTATTTACTAAGCTAGTCTAGTTGCTTGACAATGTGATTGCTACATATGTTGCTTAAAACCCCAAATATCATGGATACACAAAGTACTTAGATAATAACTTCCATTTTGTTCATTAATTAATTTGCTCTTACTACATTTCTCTTAGTTTCTTTTTTTGCTCATTTTATTAACAAGCTTCATATACATTCACCATGTTCAACATAAAGGGGTATCTTATATTTATATGTATTGGATATTCAATACTTTGTATTTTGGTTGACCAATTATGTTATATCATGTGGAAGTAGCATTAGGGTTTTTATGTTGAGAGTTACAAGCATGTGTATGTATAAAATGAAAAGAAAAAAATTATCATCAAGTGAAATGTGTTAATGCAATTATCAATATCAACTATAAATAATATTTAATTTATAAAAGTAAAATTGATACAAAACATAAAGAGTTATAAAATAGAGCATATATCTAAGTGTTAGTAGAAATAATGTACCAATCAATATTATTTTACCATCTATTTAGAAAACTTAAAACATAAATGGATCTCTCTTCCCACATGTGCACATGAAAAAAAAAGGAATTTAAAACATATATACCAATTTCAAAAAAAAAATACAAAAAATACAAAATACAAAATAAAAACTCTAGATTATATTGTCTTATAATATGTTTATTGTTAGTTATATTTAATCAAATTGGTTGAAAGATCATGTCAGGCTTTGAGTTTAATATGTATATCGAAGTTAGGACATAATAGTATAAACAAAAGAAAGTAAATGTCTTTAATGCTGGATGAACTTAAATTAACTCTTTTAAGTTGTTTAAAAGTTTATGAGGATATATAGATTGAATTACGGATCATTGACATCCTTACGAATTAATTGAGGCCTTATAAAATTAAATTATAATATCAATTTTATAATTTTTTTTTATTATTGCTTTAAAAAATTAAGAATAATTAAGATTTTAAATAGAATATGCATCAAGATTGTTCAATTTATTTTGAACATTTTATTTTTAATCTATGATTTTTAAAATTTCATAGATACTTATATAATAAATGTCTTGTCAATAAATTAATTATACAACACGTGACAAAAAAACTATGATGTTTTTGTCAATTAAATTTACATGGGACTTAACCTTAGACGACAACTACCTCTATCAAATGAAAAGTGAGATTCTAGACCTTGAACTCTAAAAAAATAATGATTGTTTGAAGAAATAGCAATGCATAGAGAAGAACAAAATTTAAAGAAAAAACATGTAACATCCCACATCGAGAGAAGAGTGTCCAAAGCCAGGGCATATTAAAGCAGTTGGTACCTAACCTTGTAGGATGTGTTTTGGGGCCTGTGGGCTGCTAGGAACAAAACCGTGAGGCATGGAAGCCGGGTTAGGTTGAGCCATAGTAGACAATATTCTGCAAGGGGGAGTGGGTTGGGCCTTATATATTGTATCAGAGTCGAGAATGCTTTGTTCTTAAGGTGGGGGGATTGTAACATCCCATATTAAGAGAAGAGTGTCTAGAGCCAGAACATATTAAGGTAGTTGATACTTAACCTTGTAGGACGCATTTTGGGGTATGTGGGCTGCCAGGAACAAAACTGTGAGGCATGGAAGCTGGGTTGAGCTGAGCCATAACAGACAATATTCTGCAAGGGGGAGTGAGTCGAGCCTTACATATGGTATTAAGTCGAGAATGACTCGTTTTTTAAGGTGAGGGGATTATAACATCTCACATCAAGAGAAGAGTGTCCAGAGCCAGGGCATATTAAGACAGTTGGTACCTAACCTTGCAGGATGTGTTTTGGGGTCTGTGGGCTGCTAGAAATAAAACCGTGAGGCATGGAAGCCGGGTTAGGTTGAGCCATAGCGGACAATATTCTGCAAAGGGGAGTGGGTTGGGCCTTACATATGGTATTAGAGCCAATGACGACTCGTTCTTAAGGTAGGGGGATTTTAACATCTTTTATTGAGAGAAGAGTCTCTAGAGCCAGGACATATTAAGGTAGTTGGTATCTAACCTTGTAGGACGCGTTTTGGGGTCCGTGGGCTACCAGGAACAAAACCGTGAGGCGTGGAAGCTGGGTTGGGCTGAGCCATAGCGGACAATATTCTACAAGAGGGAGTGGGTTGGGCCTTACATATGGTATTAGAGTCGAGAACGACTCATTTTTTAAGGTGGGGGGATTATAACATCCCACATCGAGAGAAGAGTGTCCAGAGCTAGGACATATTAAGGCAATTGGTACCTAACCTTGTAGGACGTGTTTTGGGGTCTGTGGGTTGCTAGGAACAAAATCATGAGGTGTGAAAGCCGGGTTAGGTTGAGCCATAACGGACAATATTCTACAAAGGAGAGTGGGTCGGGCCTTACAAAAAGATTGCAACAATTTAAATATACTAGAAATATAAAGAAAAAATGTAAATAAAAGCAAGAAAATCATTATGGGTGGAAAGATAAATTAATTGCATAAATTGAATATGTTGGGTTGGCCATAAATTATAGTAGTATATGATCCTATTTGTACTATTATAGAGTTTGAATCCTACTTACATAGGTAATTCTCATCTTATATAAATATCGGTATTAGATAAAGATATTTATAAAATGTAAATACAAACTAAGCTTCTTTTTTATTGATACTTACATGAATCCTAGGCTAATTTGGAAATTCTAATTAGTTATTATATTGAAGACTCTTTCTTTGACTAGAACTATATCTTCTGATTATCTGCTCCCATTCAAATTATGTTGGTTGATTTCATTCCCTTGGTCAAGCATAGCTCCTTGTCGCTTGATCAATTGGTAGATTGTTCCTTCAACATTTTTGGCCAATCAAGAACTTTTCAAGTTTGCTCGAATCTTCTAATTCATGGTTGGTTTCAACTCTCTTCTCCTATTTTGTCATGAAGACATGTGTATGCTTATTTTAGGTGTAAATAGATATTAACTGAATTCGTTTATTGTTGGTGGTGAATAATAAGAGTTAAGGACCTTAGAAAAATAATAAAATAAGGTTTTATGTATAGCTTTTAATGTTTAGGGCATAAAAAAGGTATTACAAGTGGAGGAAAAGAAAAAGGAAAGTTAAGAAAATTTATGGAGATTTGATAAAAAATGAACTAGGAGAAAATGTTTTTATAATAGTAAATTTTTTAAAGGAAATAAAAAGAATTAAATAAAAAAGGAAATTTCATAAATCTTATTGAATTTTCTATCTTCCCCCCTAAGTTTTACACTTTTTAATATTTTTAAATATTAAAATCTACATAGAAATCCTTAAAAAATTCATTAATATCTCAATTGTTTTTTCTTCACTTTTTTTTCTTTTCCTCCAAGTTTTAACTTTTTTAATTTTCTAGAAATTAACAGTTCTTGCATGTCAATCAACTGCAAATGCTATACACTAATTTCATGCGGTCTTTAATAATGTTATTGCTAAAATTCAAAAAATGTCCTTCCAACAACAACTACAATTCAACGACCAGTTATGTAGCAATTCATTTACCTTGATTTGTTCTTTACTAGAATTACTATAATCACATGGAGACCACTTCCTTCTAGAAAAAAGAATTAGATAAGCAAAAATTATAGCGCATTGCTTAAAGATTGTTTTTCATTGAATTATAACATAATAAAGAAAAATGGACCCAAAAATCTTCCAATATACCACATAGAATTAATACAATACGAAAAATGCCAGCTACTTTTTATAGAGTTTATGAATTATATATCTTAAAACGTATTAAGAATAATTTTCTTATTTGTTTTCTAAATTTTCTCTCTAATATTTTAAATCTTTGTGATCATAAAATATTATTAAAATTATAAAAAAAATTCATTGTAATTGATAAATTATTTTATCTATATTTTTATGAAACATCACATCATTTTTATAAGAACTAAATAATTTTTTAAACCATAGATCTATAATTATATAGTTTGTGTTGCAAGTCTATGGGGTAAAACTATTTCTTATAAGTACTTTTTTACTTTCTTTCATAGACCTAACACTTTATAAATAATTGTTTTCTCATATATACATTGTATTGATAAGTAAGAAATTATAAATTTTTATTATTTATATTGTTTAGAAATTTCATAGTAAATTTACAGAAATTAAAGAAAAATAAATAATTAATTTATGACTTTTTAGAGGAAATAAATTAAGAAAAAAAAAGGGAAACGACTTATAGAAAATTAAAAAAATGGATGTGAATAATGGGTTAGTTGTTCAAATTATACATCACTCACTTATGTCTTCTATGTTGACCATCTAGTCATATATAGACAACTTAAACATATTTAAAAAACTAAAAAAATTCATAATTGTTTTTACTATAAACAACTCTAAATCTTATATTGAATCTTTTGAAACCAATTCTATACCTCAAACTATTTTTTATTGTACTTTATAACCGATGGGCAGGAAAAAGGACATGAAAATCATGTCCTTAGAAAAGTAACTAGAAGGAGAAAGAGCGGCTAGAAACCAAGTTAAGGAAGAACGAAAAGAATTGAGAAGACATTTGTTGCAAACTAGTACTGAGCTAGAGGCTTTGAAATTCAATTTTAATGATTGCCAAGAAAGGGCTAACATGCATTCAAAAACCCAAATTGAATTAGAAAGCCAGATTGAGTAGCATAAAAGGCTATACAAGAAGCATGTGATACTGGAAAGTGAGCTGGATGAAGCAAATTCCAAAGGAAAGGTTGTTGGGTCTTCAAAGTTGATTTGGATAAAATTAAAAAAATGAGATTAACCTGCTAAAGAAGAAGTTTAACAAGGAAAAGGTCAAGGCAACATATTTAGAATAAAAGAACAAACTGCTCAAGCACCATAACTAGATGTTTGGAACCAATAATAATCAACTGAATAGGAACAACATGTTCCTCTTGGAAAAGATAAGAAACATGGATAAGAAGATTGACCAAGCCTTTGTCTATGCCTGAAGAATTCGCCACAATGCCTGGCAAATTAGAAGGGATGTCTACCAATAACAACAAAGCATGGCTATGACTAATACTTTTCTTAAAGACATAGAAAACAAAGGCTTTGCCTTTTTTCCCTGTAAACAATGATGATCAATAGACTAGATTTCAAATGTAAAATTTGTCATCAAGTATTAATGAAAAGGGCTTAGTTCTAACCTTATAAGCAATATCTCTTTATGGTGAGTATATTTTTTTTAAACATTGGTTCAAATTAAATTGTCTCGGTAGCTACGAAATGATCAAAACCCTACCCGTTTATAAAGGAATGGTGGCCATATATCAACCTAGGGTATAGCTAATCCATATCCAACATACATCATCATGTATAATCATACATCTATATGCATTTACATTTATCAATTATGGAACATGTATGGCAGGTATTCAAAATATAGGTCCGCTACTAAAGTCTACAATACTAGGCTTCACAAATGGATGGAGAATGAAGAGAGGGCTCATTTAAAGGCCTACTGCAAAAAAAAAACTAGAAGATGTTAAGAATAATATGGCTTGGATGGCCAGTTTACTCGAGCAACTCTTGCGAACCAAGTTTGGGGAAGGGACATCTAGTCAGCAGCTGACCATACTACAACCACCGATAGCTTTGGTTATCCCCGACTCACAAAACTTGGGGGCAAATACCGCTACTGAACCACAAGGAACAACGAGTATTCCGATGGCTCACTTGATTACGCCTGCTCAAGTGTCAGCCATAATAGATCTAACAATGGAGGAACCCTACGAAGTTAAACCCTCTGATCATTCCAATCAAGATAAATGGTCAACCTTGGAGGAGAGATTAAAGGTTGTTGAGGGATTTGACTTCTATGACCTAATTAGAGCAACTAAGATATGTTTGGTGTCAAATGTAATAATGTCGAAGAAATTTAGAGTGCCAAAATTTGTCAAGTAAATGGGACTGGAATGCCCTAATACACATTTGAGGTCATACTATAACAAAATGGTGAAAGTCATACATGATGAGAAGTTGCTCATTCATTTCTTCTAAAATAGTTTGATCGATTCTGAATTAAGTTGGTACATGACCTTAGATAACACAAGGATTAAGAAATAGAGTGATCTTGTTGATGCTTTCTTAAAGCAATACAAGTTCAATATTGACATCGCTCCAGATTGGATAAGTTTGATGGTGATGGAGAAAAGCAACAAAGAAACTGTAAGAGAGTATGCTCATAGGTGAAAAAACAAGGCAACACATGTACAATTACCTTTGTTGGAGAAAGAAATGGTGACTCTACTCGCCAATACTTTCAAGTCCCTATGTTATGAGCATCTGATGGGTAGCTCTACTAAATATTTTTATGATGATGTTATTATTGCTAAAAGAATATAATAAGGGATAAAAACCTGTAGAATATCAAAACCTACCAGAAAAAAAAAGGTTTACTTGGAAGAAAAAGAATGTTGAGGTAAGAAATGAAGAAGGAGGATATAAGGGCAAAATGAATTACCAGAACCAAAATTACCAAACCACCAAACCTCATCTTCCTAAATATCCAGTATCAACTTTGCTAAGACACTTTTAGTAAACCAACTCACTAACCTATAAGAAAACCAAAGCAAAAACAATTCAAGAAGATCCTACCAAAGAATCCAAGAACAACTCTCGTCTCTACCTATGCCCTTAAAAGAGATGTATGGAAAATTACTAAGCTTAAGTCATGTGGCCCCTCTTCTATATCGACCACTATAACCTCCCTTCATAAATTGGTGTAAACTAGAGCTAACATGTGAGTACCATGCTAGATATCCTGGCCATAATATTGATACTTGCTCTGCATTCAAAAGGAAGCTCTTGTAATTATTCAAAGTGTGATCAATAATATTCAAAGATGCCCCCAATATCAATTTGAACCCCCTACCTAATTGTGCTTTCAATAGTAGGGAGTAAATGTTGTTGAGTTTGGGAGGAAGAAAGAGAAGATTTTGAGGGTAACTTGGATAGGTTGTATAACATACAAGTGCAAGTCGGGTACTTGCCGATAAAAAATGAATCAAGTTTAAAGAAAGGTGACAACTATTATAAGTTCCATAAAAAAATAGGACGCAATGTTGATAAATGTTAATAGTTTCACTAGAAGGTGACACGAATGATGACTTGTGGTCTGCTACAAATAGAGAAGGAGGAAAAAGACGATGTCATAGGCATGATAAGCTTTTAAAGGAAGAAAGAAGAGGTATGTAGGCTCCAACATACTGAGAGCAGTGCACCGAAGATTGTCCTGACAAGGCCTGCCTTCATCCACAATGAAAACTATAATGCATTGCCTCATAACTACGGTAATCCACCCAATATTGAGGGACCTGCTCATGTGTTCTAGATTGAGATTGAGGGACTAACTCGAAGAGGCAGGTGTTTTACACTTGAAGAACTAGGAAAACAATGAAAAGCCAAAGGCAAAAAGGTTGTAGATGCCATCCAAGATATAGAAGTAAACAAACCCGTGAGTGAAGAAGAAGCCGATGAATTCCTAAAGCTGAAGAAACACAGTGAGTATAGTATGGTAAAACAACTGAAAAAAACCCTTGCCAGGATATCCCTGATGACTTTTATCCTAAGTTCTGAACCCCACTGCAATGCGCTGCAAAAAACATTAAACAAGGTATATGTGCCCCAGGATATGGCTTAAAGGACTATGGAGCATCTGGTCGAAATAATCCATGCGATGAATTACTTATTCATCATTGAAGATGTGCTCTATGTTAGGGGAACATGCCACAATAAACCTTTATACATCACTATAAGCTACAAGCATTACACCATTGACAAAGTATTGGTGGACAATGGTTCAGTAAGTGGTGTGGACCGTTGAAATCTTAATTCCTTTGAAATTTTTAATGCAAAATGGGTGCCAAAAAACACAATATTGAGAAAATAGGTAATTTTTGAAACCACATGAATGACGACCAAATATTTCTTAAAGCATAGATTTCCTTTTCATTATGATCCTATCACTGGAAATCCTGAAAGGATAATTCCAATAAGGATGAACGCTACAAATTAGAGATTCAAGCTCGACTTTAAGCCTGGAAAAAAAGTCTATAAAAGAGTTGCTAATAACAAACGAGAAAAAAAGTTGGTCATGCTGAACAGAAGGGAACCAAAAGAAGAAGAGATTGCCATCCCCTAAATCCATGTATCATTCCACAAGGTTGCTTATGTAATGCCCTCCAAAGATATGACAAATGTCCCTACCAAAGGCTTGACTATTATGGGCATCAACACACTAGAATAAAATGATAGTAAGGTCAAGAGCTATAGTGAGAAAGGAAAGGGTGTAGAAAGAGAAGATTTGTTACAACAACTAATTATCTACACCATGGAAGAAACATTTGCAAAGACCTTCGTGCGAAAGCTGGCAAATGGCAAAAGGTTCCAAATTAGGAGAACCAAAAGTCTCCTATAGTCTTCAAAAAGTAAATGACAATGTTATTTTAGTGTGCTTTTATGCTTTCTATTTTTATGTCTTTGTATTTTCTTTATACCAAGTTGGCGATCTTTGCTTAAGATGTCAATATATGGTTTTCATTGTAGTTGAGCCTTTCTTTCATCAATGAGATTATGCATTTTCACAATTTTTTTTGTTTCTTTATCTTTGCAAATACTACACACTCACACTAAAACACATTTCACATTCAGAAAATTTAAAAAGTGAATCGTCCATAAAATCACAAGCACATTAAACTAATGAATGGCTAAATTTTGGTGAGTACATAATTGCAATGACGAAAAATGAATGGGAACATAATTATGTAAAAGAATTTGTTAAGTTATTAGAACAATTAAAGCGAGCTTGGAAACCAATAAAAGAAAAGTTAGAGACAATTAATGTCGACACAAGGCAGGATGAACGAGAATTGAAAATAAGGACTCTAATCGCTGCTAGCAAAAAGGAAAACCTGATTTTTCTACTACGTGAATATGTCAATGTGTTCGCTTGGTCCTACACAGACATGCCTAGTTTAGATACTAACATTGTAGTGCATAAAGTGTCATCAAATGAAGGAAGTATACTTATAAAGCATAAAGTATGAAGAACTCATTCGAATATGGTGCTCAAGGTGAAAGTCGAGATAGAAAGGCAATGGGATGCTAGTTTTTTGGAGGTAGTTGAGTATCCTCAATGGGTATCTAATATATTGATAGTTCCCAAGAAAGGCGGCAAAATAAGGGTATGTGTAGACTAAATGGATTTAAATAAAGCAAGCCTGAAAAATGACTTCCCTTTGCCATAGATCATCCTTGTTGACAATCAGGTGCGAAGCTCAACATACTCCTTCATGAATGGTTTCTCTAGATACAACCAAATCAAAATGACTAATGAAGATAAAGAGAAGACAACCTTTGTTACTCTATGGGGAACCTTTTGCTATAAAGTGATGCCATTCAAACTAAAAAAAAAATTGGACCACTTATTAAAGGGCAATGGTAACTTTGTTCCATGACAAGATGCATAAAAAAATTAAGGTGTATATGGATGACATGATTGCTAAATTCAAATAGAGAGAAAACCATTGTCAGAGTTTGAGAAAGTTGTTTGAAAGGTTGAGAAAATATTAGTTGAAGTTGAACCCGTAAAATGCTCATTCAGGGTAAAATCCAGAAAGCTACTAGGATTTATGGTGAGTGGCCAAGGTATTGAAGTCGACCCTGATAAAGTAAAAGAAATTTAGGCTATGTGGGCACCTAAAAAAAAATAAGAGGGTTGAGTCTTCTAAACTACATTGCTCGGTTTATATCTCAAATAACAACTTGTGAGCCAATCTCTCGACTCCTTCTAAAGAAAAAGGTTGTGGTATGGAATGAGGAATACCAAGAAACTTTCAATAAAATCAAGCAACATTTGAAAAATCCGTCTTTGTTGGCGCCTCTCATTCCTGGCAAACCGTTGATTCTATATTTGACAACAACCAAAAAGGCAATGGTATGTGTACCCTAGAACATGATGAGTCTGGAGGAAAGGAGAGAATGATTTATTATTTGATTATGTTTTTCACATATTGCGAGTCCAGATACACGATGACAAAAAAGCTTTATTGAGCACTTGTATAGGTTATAAAACGACTTCAATAGTATATGTTGTATTACACTACATGGCTGATTTCAAAACTAGATTCACTCAAATATATCTTTGAAAAACCTTATTTATCAAGTAGGATAACAATATGGCAGGTGTTATTGGCTGAGTATGGCAGGTGTTATTGGCTGAGTATGACATAATGGACATGACAAGAAAAGTTATGAGAAGAAGTGTTATTGCTGATCATTTGTCAGACAATGCAATTGAAGATTATTAGTCTTTGAATTTTGATTTCCCAAATGAATATGTGCTAGTAGTAGAAAAAGAAGAAAAACTAGAGTTGTGGACAATGTATTTTGATAGAGTAGTAAGGAATGGAGTAGGAGTAGTGATAATTTCCCCTAACAAAAAGCAATACTTTGTTTTGATCAAGCTGCAATTTGAATGCACCAATAATATGTCAAAGTATGAAGCTTGAATCCTCTGATTAGAAGCTGCATTAGAGTTTAAGATAAAGAAATTTGATGTCTATGGAGACTCAATGCTAATAATCTAACAAGTGCAAGGAGAATGACATATAAAAGATGAGAAGTTGAGGCCATATCAAGAATATTTGTCCAAACTAGCATAAGAATTTGACAAGATAAAATTCATTCATATAGGAAGAGATAAATTTGTTGATTATGTGACCACTTTAGCTTTTATGGCTAAAATTGATTATGGGAACAGAGTGCAACCTATAAGTATTGAAGTCAGGAATTCTTTGGCCCACTATTGCTCAGTCGAAGAAAAAATGGATGGGAATTTGTGGTGTTATGATATCAAACAGTTTATCCAACACCAAAAGTATCCCTCGAGGGCATCCAATATAGATATGAAAACCTTGTGAAGGTTAGCCATGAACTATTACCTCGATGTAGAAGTGTTATACAAGAGGTCGATTGATGGAATATTGTTGAGATGTTTGGATGAGACAAAATAAAAAAAGGCGCTCTAAGTAACTCATGAAAGGAATTGTGCAACTCATGCTAATGGATATATGACGGCTAAACAAATATAAAGGCCAGGGTATTTCTGGATAACCATGGAAAGGGATTGCATAGAATATGTTAAAAAATGCCATAAATATTAGGTGTACAGTGATAAGATAAATTGGTAGAATCTAGTTCAATTTAACATCTCCATAGCCATTTGTAAAGTGGGGAATCAATTTAATTGGGCATGCTAATCCAAAAGCCAACAACAAACATCAGTTTATCCTAGTAGCCATTGACTACTTGCAAAATAGGTAGATGCCAATTCATATGCTTATGTAACTCAGAAGGTAGTGAAGAGATTCATTGAACGAGATTTAATTTGTTGATATGGAGCATATGAAAAGATAGTAACTAGTAATACTCAGAACTTCAATGGAAGAATGATAGTAGAGCTTTACATAAAATGGAAAATCAAGCAGTCAAATTTATCTCTATATAGGCCATAGATGAACAGTGTTGTAGAAGCTGCCAACAAGAATATAAAGAAGAATATGTCGAAGAAGGTAGTCACGTATAAGGACTGGCATGAAAGCTCCCTTTTGCTCTGCATGCATATTGCACTGTAATAAAGACATTTACAGGGGTTATACCTTATTCCTTGGTTTATAAGATGAAAACAGTAATGTCGCTAAAAGCAGAAATCCCATCTTTAAAGGTATAGATGGAATTAGAACTTGAGGAAGTTGATTGGGTCAAGATGAGATATGGACAATTAAATTTGATTAGTGAAAAGAGGTTAGCAGCAATTTTTCATCACTAGTTGTATCAACAAAGAATGGCTAAAGCATATTTCAAGAAGAAGATTTAGTGCTGAGAAAGATCTTACATCTACCCGGTAAAGATCAGAGTAAGTGGGCACCCAACCACGAAGCCCATATGTAGTGAAGAAAGCATTCTCTAAGGGATCTCTGTTACTAAGAAGAATGGATGGAGATAACTTGCCTAAGCCTGTGAACTCTGATTCTATAAAGCAATACTATGCATTGTACTCATCTTCTTTAAATCAATAGAGTTTAGCTATTCATTCTCATTACATCTTGAGTATTTCACAAATAATCTCAAAAGGCTTAACAAAAATCTTTCTCAAAAAATCACTTTCTCTTAAACAAAGCTTCTCAAGATTTAACTCTGGCTAACAATTTCATGAAAAATCAATGATATGTTAAGAGTAATGATTCACTAAGCAACTCCTTAGAAGATGGTTAAGTACCCAGAAACTCAAATAGATGACCTAACCATCATAGTTTGTCATATAAAAGCTATATGAAAGAAATACGTTAAAGTTTTCAAGAATCATAAACTCGCAAAACAATTCCATGCAAATCGCTACGATGATGAGTTCAAAATTTATAAGTCCTGATCAATATTACATGAAATAAGGATAGGCCATTTTCTTATACCTCCAAAAAATTGCAGTCCCAATTCTAGCCAAAGTGACATTTCTTCCTTTGTAAGATAACATTGGCTAGGATCACACCCCACACCAGGGAAAATTATTAGAAAATAATGAGGATGTGGTCAGAAAACCCAAAAAAGATATAATACATGTGAACAGAATCTGTGGAATCTTGATTGAGGTTGCAAGCCAAATAAGTGACATGACCAAAAGATTGATGTCTTCTCCCAAGTATAGAAGTGTCAAAGTAATAAATAACCCGGCAAGACCAGGGTCAAACCAAAGGGAGGTTAACTATATAAATTATAAATAATAATAATAACAATAAGATGATGATGGTGATGATGAGTTAAAGAGGACTTTGAGATGTAAGATTAATGTGAAGATTAAACAATGATAAAACAATTATCAAAGTTAAAGGATCCACTAATGGTATTTCAAATAAGTATAATATAAACTCTTTTTATTACTCAACTGGAAACCACACACAAAGGAGGTTCCAATTGGATGATTTGTCATTAATAGCTCATTATAAATTATTAACATGATCATATTAATTATCTTATTTAAGAACACTAAACTTTCAAATATTGTCAGGAATTCATGATGCTAACTTATGTTAACAACAAATCAAGTTCCTTTCATAGCACAAGTGTAGGTTATACCATACGGTTGACTATAAAAGTGCCAAGCATTTGTTGTACCAAGTGTTATACAACACAAATTTAGATTAATCATTTAATAAGCAAGGTATTAAGAATTAATAAGATAAAAATGATAAGACATGTTAATAGCAAGTTGTTTAGGGTATAATCATTGAAGTCCATATTGAGTTTATATTATACTTATCCTAACACCATTAGTGAAACCTTTTCACATTGACATTATAAACTTAGCTAAACATAATGAAGAAGAGAAACATAAATAAACAAGAGGAGAACATGATTATATAAGTATAGTAAAGGAAATGAAAGGCATACACAAAAGATTAATGAAAGCAAAACTTAAGCATTACAAAAATATAAAGAAAGATATTAAGAACATGATCTTGATCTGAAAACCAAGATGCCTAAATGCATGGCAAATGCCTTCTTTTATAGGCCAAATTTCGAAACCATTGATTTGATGACTAATTGTTGAGTGGGTGGCCACATCTTGACTTGGTGACAATCCTTATCTTCTTGTCTAAACAAAACATCATTGCTCACATCAGAATTTGAAGAGATAATCTTCATGCAAGTTCTGGAACATTGTCTTAGCTTTCTAACAAAACAAGAATCGGCACATTTGGACTTCTAGAACTCGTGATATGGGCTGAACACTAAACAATGTCTGGGACGCAGTACAGATTTTAACTTCTTCGTTGTTGCTACCATTTGAACTCGAAAATGACACTTTTAAATCTTGGACTCTTCATGAAAGTTTTAGGCCTATGTCTTAGCTTTCCATACATATAAACCAGACCTAAATCCAAGTTCTACAACTTTAGTTATGATCCAATAACCGAATGGTGTTCCAGTTTGGACTAAATCAACATCTCTTTTCTAAACTTAACCCTCTCTTTGTCTTCTCAATTTCAATAGTTAAACTCATCAATCAATCCTTTGATTTATGTGATAGGCCTGCATTTAAGATGAACATTTACCATAAATTAAATGTATTTTATATTATTAGATATGTTATTATAAAACATGCTTTAGTTAATGAGTTATTGATACTTCAAGTGCAAAATGATGATATAAAACCTTGATAAAAATACACTTTTAAGTACTAATCAACAAGCCTAAAAAGAAAAGAAAGGGCTTTGCTAAATAACAAATCTGGAAAAGACACACGGGTATCTAAAAACAAGCAAAGGATTCTCCTATAGCTTTGACAGACAAAGAAAACGAAAATCATTGAGGAATTTGCAAATGAAAGAAAAATGTTTGGGTTTTTGATCAAAGGCTAGAAAAAGAGAATGGCATTGGGTAAAGAGATTTCAGGAAAGAAAAGATGATTAGGTGTTCAATAAAAGGTTTAGAGTGAAAAGTAAAACCTGGAAAGATCATTGTCTCGACTCCTAAAAGCAAAGGACCTTAAGAGTAATTTGCTGGAAAAATAACAAAAGAGGATGAAAGGGCATAGAGGAGTAAAAGTGATCCTAGACTCATGAAGACCCTCAAACACCTTTTGAGCCTGTGAATTCCTTTTATTTGGAAGCCATGAAACTATATGCCTTGAAAAGTCATCAAGCAAGTGAGAAAGCCTGATAAATACTCTCTCAAAATGTAAGGAACCATTCACGAAAGTCATGATAAAATGAATAGATATTCATCTTTGTTGAGAAAATTTAAACATAAGATTTCAAACAAGTATTTGATCTTTTTTTAACCCAATGCAAAAGGGGACATCTCTTAAACCAATCACCATGATGGAATACCATTCTTCAAAGACTAATATAAAATCATGATAGTTGCATGAATGTTACTATTTGACATGACTTTGAAAAATCTTAGGCTTTCTAACAGACAAAGTAAATCATATGAAATTCTTATTAGGAAAAACATCCCAAAATAAAAACCAAACGTGTCACATGTATTTGAGAAAAGCACACAAAAAAGCAACATTGTTATAAAGCAAGGAGTTCTAATGCATTCCTAATTAGGATAGTATTCGTCATAACCTAAATACTCTCAAAAGAAGAAAGTTACAAAGACAGCCTGATATTCCAGATTTGAAAGTAATGTGCTTAGACTTGCTTGGGTAAATTGGAAGAGAAAGCCAACAAAATTGATCACATCAGAAATTACAACCCTCAACAATCAAAAGAGGATTTTATTAAGAAATGAGGGGCCTATATTTTAAAAAAGCATGTATTGCATATGGTTTAATCTTAACTTTGAAATAGTATTGGTGCAGGATTCATTAATTAAGAGGAAAGGTGGATAAATCTGCTTAGGTGGACGGAAGTCAAGAAATGGCAAAGAAATCCCATCTATATAATGTGTATAACTAATGCCATACAACAAGACACTCATTTAAGAGTTTACACTTAGAGGGTATTTTATTTTAATGAAGTTTTGAAGGATTTTGATGAAAATCCTAATTTGATTTTCAAAATAGGCAAGTCGCCCATGAAAATAGATCAGTTTTAGGGAAGTATGAAAGCTTGCTGAAATTCTTTTTAAAATTTAAAAGGGGCGGGTCGCTCATGAAAATAGATTAGTTTTTGGACTTTAAAATGGTCAGGTCACTCGTGAAAATAGACCAATTTCAAGGAAGCATGAACGCTTGCTGAAATTCTTTTTGAAATTTGAAATGAGTAGGTCGCCTGTGAAAATAGACCAATTTTAGGGAAGCAAGGACGCTTACTGAGGTTCTTTTTTAAATTTGAAAAGGGCAGGTCGCTTGTGAAAATAACCAATTTTTTTATTTTAAAAGCAAAGTTTGTGGATATGTGGATCACCCAACAAGTCGAACAAACATATTTTCTTTACAAGCTCACTATGCAAAACCTTGATGAGATTTTGCTTCGTAAGCATTGTAAAGTGGGCATTTGTTGTTATCTATTTTTTTGAACCCATAAAAATCAAGAAAAAAAATATAAAAAAAATAAAATCCAAAAATACAAGAGGATACAAATGAAGAAAGCCCAGAAGATTGCCCTAGATTAGTAAAATTGACACCTAATTTTGATTGACAAAGAATACATTCGGTGAAAATATTTGTATTTGGGGTAAAGAAATACAAATTTGGATAAGGACTCAACCAGGAGTTTGGAAGGCTTAATTAATTTTAAATGCAAAAAAAATCAATTTGTTGGTGTGAATTTGGGTTTAATTGGAAGAAATTGAAAAGTTTAATTGGTCAAATCAGGGGATTAATTGTGAAAACATTAAAGTTTGATAGCCAATTAAGGGTTTGATTGAAGAAATTCAAAACCAAGGACCAAATCCTAGAAGGCATGAGACTTCAAGGATTGAAATTGACCAAATCAAGGGGCATATTAAAGAAAATTGAAAGTTTGATGGTCAATTAAGGGTTTAAATACACAAATCAGAAACCAAGGACTAAGATGAAAATGATGCTAAACTTCAGGGTTGATGATTGAGTTTAGTAGGGTTGAAATTGCATGAAATTAAGAGTTTGAGATGTAATTACGGGTGGAATGAAAAGCAATTAGAAAAACAGAGTCTAAAATGAAACATGTCAGATCCCAAATTAAAAATGACGACGCATCATTCACCTATTGTTTGTCTACTTGATTGGCAATTTTGGATGATTGGGTTGTCATCTTCCAAGAGCTTATTGTGGAGTTCTAGACCTCAAAATGGCATAAGGTTTTTTTTTTTTCAATTGTAAGAAGAACATCCCCTCTACAACCTATTTTCCATGAAATTAAATATTTTATTGCGATGTCATGGTCACACAAATTAATTACCCTAGCTTAAAAAACAACACACAAGATAGTATAGAGCAAGCAAGGGGTCGATCTTATTAGGAAGGTTCAAGTTAGATTTTTATGTTATACGTTATGCAATTGAGGGGTTTGGTTTGTGATTATTTAGACTATGAAAAAATCAAACAATCAAGCAAAAATTAAATAAAACCAAAATTTATCAAGAAAACAAACCTTTGTCACAAGTAAATATCCACCTACAGAAATCAGAACCAGAACTAATCATAGAAACGATACGTCAATTTATACTCTGAATATCTATCTTTTTTATTTTGATTAGTTAACAGATCCGCTATACTAGTCCTAACCATCAAACAACCATAGTGTTTGCACTAGTAATTTAATTCAATGGCAACCATAAGAACTAGATGAGTTGATTAATCTAGACAATATAAGTGTCTGCAGTACATGTTCGATTTGATCAATGAAATGTTCTCCCTAAGATTACTAATCTGAATCCTCCACAATTATTAATCTCAGTTGCTTCACAAGTTTATATACAACAACTCCGGTTTTGATAGCAAACTTAGCAATAGATTGTTCACAATAATAACTTAGAGTCTGCTCTAGCAATTAAAATAAACAATCATAGGAAATAAACATAGGAGAACAAACATATTCATTCATCATATAGACTAAAAAGAAAAGGTAAAATAGATCTCACAGTTCTTGAAATCCGAAGGTTTCTGTGTCCTTGCAATCAAGAAAAAGAGTTTAGTCTTGCATGTGTATTAAACAACTAACCAAAAAGAAAGAAGAGTGCATGAATTCGGGTTTGTGGGAGAAAGGGTTTTTGTTCCTCTCTTCTGGTCGTCCTTCTCTCTATTTCTTTTTATACTGTAGAAAACCCTAGTCTCCATTTTACAAAATAGTCCTCCCTTAAGTAGACAGTTTACATTTAAGTAATTCAATAACTATTTTCCTAAAAAAAGAGAAGTAGCCTTGCATGAAATCTTCCATATTTGACTTAAAGGAGCTAAATTACTGAAATAAAAACTTGGATGTCGGTTTGGATGCTTCGGGATGTAATTTGGAGTTGTTTCTTCACAAAACTTGTTTGTTGGCAGAATTTATTTGTCATCTTAGAAAAATCATATCTACCTTATATGAGTTTTTTTTTTTTTTGCTGACATTTGGTATGTTGATAGGTCTTTGAGTCAGGAATCCAAAAAAATTGAGTTTGCATCAAATGGACTTCGGTAGCTCAAGATATTCAAGTCGGAATGGACAAAGGTCAACACTGACAGATTGCGAGATTTGACTTTGAAGGCTGTGATTTCCATGCTCTTCCTTTTTTTTTTCTTGCCTTAGATTTCCAGAACGTGACAACTATGAAGATTTAAATTTCACGATAGGGTAAATTATCATAATTTAGAATTGTCACAGGCTAAAACTATGTTATTTCTCTTTTTTTTTCAAATTGTATTATTCCATTAATATTTTTAATTTACCATTCTAATTTTTTTTTTTTAAAATCATGTTACAAGGGAGAAAAGATTTTTTACATGTCTACACTTGATTTGGTACACCATAACCATTAGGGTTGCTCCTTTTTTTTTTGTACACTTGATTCAAAGTGATATATAGGAAATACTATAGAACTACTCAGTGTTGTAATCTCTACCTTTACTATTGTATATTGCCATACACATATAAATATAAAAGGTTAGATAACTAATGGATTAAGCTTGTTATTTCTTCTCAACTTGGTATCAGAGTCTTAACACATCAAAACTCACATCTCCCTCCCCCTAATGGATTTTGCTGCTGTCAACTTCTCCCTCCACCAAATCAACGTTGTAGCCTAGTCGGCCACCCACTTACAAGTTGTTACTGGTGGTGACTTCCTATAACAACATCCTTTTTTTATTGTATAGCAGAAAAATGGTTCTTGTTCTTATGTTTTTGTTGTTCCTCTCCATATTATGAGGACATCAACTCCAATTATAGTTATGTTGTCCAACACTCAACAAGTTGTTTCATTAAAGCTTACGAACACGAATTATCTCTATTGGTGAAAGCAGATGAAGTCATATCTTTCTTGTCAGAGTGTCTTTCACTTTGTTAATGGCTCCGTGTTGTGTCCTCCCTCTCATGTTTCTGACAGTTCAGCTGGTTTTTCTTTGGCAATCGACCCTTTTTTCTTCATTGGAAGTAGTAGGATCAATTTATTTTGAGCACGTTACTCTTTTCTCTTTCCATGAATGTACTGCGCCTTGTGGTAGATTGTCAAACCTCTCATTATGTTTGGCGCACTTTTGAGAAAGCTCTCACCTCTCTGTCTAATTCTCATATTATGCAACTTCATAGGTTTTTTCAAGATCTTCGGCAATGTTATGCTTCGGTTGCTATATACATGCAACAAGCAAAATCATTATTTGATGAATTGGCTGCTACTAGCTAGCCTATCTCTCTTGAAGACTTCAATCTCTATGTGTTTTATGGCCTTCATGGTGAGTTCAAAGACTTGATAATTAGCCTCGTGATCAAGGCAGAACCGCTGTCATATGCTAACCTTCATAGCCATCTCCTTACCCATGAGTTTCTGCACAAGACCTCACTTCAATCTATGGTTGCAAACCCACCTCTTTTACCCACGTCATCTCTGCTGCCCTCTGCTCATCTTGCCTAGTATCAGCACAGCCCCAACTTTAACTGTAATAGAGGTCATTCTAGTGGAAACTAGCATCCCAATAGCAATCGCCACAACCACCAACACGGGTATGATTTTCATGGCTTTCATTCCTCTACTCCCACCAACTAGAAGTAGAGCAACTGGCAGCAAAAAACCCCTCTAGTTCTGGGCAGTGGTCTTCTTACCGGTCTTTTAAGCAGAGCGTCAAGTGTCAGCTCTACTTCTCATTTGGCCACACAGCCCTTCAATGTGCCCAGTTTCGCAGCAGTGGCCAATAGTTCTCTGTCCATCTTGCTATTGGTAATGTTTCTGCCCCTACTTGGTTCCTGAACACTGGTGCAAACCAACATGTTACGCTTGATCTTACAACTCTGACTGATTTTGTACCATATCTTGGTAATGATCATTTGCATGTTGGTGACGATAAAGGTCTTTCCATATTCCATATTGGGCATACCATGTTACGTTCCCCAAAACACTTCTTTACATTATCTAATGTTCTTCATGTTCCTCATATTATCAAACCACTCCTGTCTGTTTAGAAATTTTATCGTGATAATTATCGCACCCTCGCGGCGGAGCGGCAATCCTCGATTGATTTCGGGGTCTTTTGTTTTATTGTGTAAAAGGGAGTCGCCACCTAGTATTATGGTCACTAGGAAACCTAACTGGTCTTTTAGAGATTCTAAGGCAAGGGATTGGTTGCGTAAAGGGAAGATATTAGCACCCCTAGTACGCCCTACCTAATGGAAGCTGCTTGGTGTTTGGTTTGCCTTATAATTACTATGGTGTTGGTGTTTTTCTAAGATACGTTTTGCTATTATGAATGGATTTGGACTGAAAGTTTTAAAAAGAAATAAACCTTGGTCAATGTGGATCACACCCTTAGATATGTCTACAAAGTATCAAGAAGAACCAATGCAGATCTCTTGAAATCTGTGTTTGATTCAGACTAAATTTATTAAGATAGAAATCTAAAAAGATTCCATGTGCTTTAAAATCTCATTTTTCTCTTAGTATTTCAAGAGTTTTGTGACTCGTAAATCGCAAGGAGGAGAGACCAAAATTTAGGAATCTAAGGAAAGTCAAGGTGCTTTAAAAACCTATTTTTGCCTTAGTGTTCTATACTCTCGCGGTTCGTAAACTGTGGAGTCAGAAATTGAAAGATGACTTATTATTCCTAGAAAATTATTTTGGATATTTGCCACTAGAGTTTCTTTATCCAAATATTAACAGTAAATAATAACAAGTTATTCCCAATAATATTTTGGATATTCATCCATTTAGGATTTCTTTATTCAAACATTAATGGTGAATAATAGATGAATTCCCTCCAAAATTAGATTTTTGTATTTTTTGGAATATTGGTCAATACCCTTTAGAGTTTTACAAATATGTTGTAAAATCTAGAAATGCAAGAGAAATAATTTTTTATTATGTTTAAGAAATCCACGCGAAAACACATTTTCAAAACTTCAAATATATGTTTTTTATATATAAAAAACGTTCAAAACATGTTAGGGTATTGGTTGTATGCAACACACAAGAAAACATTATATATATATATATATATATATATATATATATATATATATATATATATATATATATCATTTACGTTGAAAACCGGGTATTCTAAATGCGAGATTGATATATTTTTTTATAATATAAAAAAATATAGACCTTAACATAAATATGCTAGAAAATCATTAATCTCTCTCACTTTTTTTGGAAAAAAAAAAGGTGAAACCTGTAGATCCGGCTGGGTCACTTGCCTGGCTGTACAAAAAAAAAACTCAGCTACTGTTCAAGTGAATTATAATTCACTTAAACAATAAACACAAAAGGCATGCACAGTAGGTGTGTAATTAAGATGCAAAGTGAAGAAAATGCATGGAAACTTACTTGGCGCTGAAACGGGCGAAAATGATGATGCTGTAGTTTCTTGTGCACAAACGGTCATCACTGATTCTGAAGACAATGACGAATGCTGGTAACTGGTGTTGGTCTCTGTCTTTCTCTTCTTGCTGATGCTTTTCTCTGGAGATGACGAAGACGATGATGAAGGTGTGATGTGCTGGCAGAATGGATGTTCCTTCCTCTGTGTTGTCATGCTATTTCTCTGTTTTCCTGTAGGCTGCTGCTTTGGCTAATACCTATGGAAGAAAACATTGCACCGCCGGAGGAGAAGAAACTAGAGATGAAAACAAAAGGATGAAGGCAATGGCGAGGGCGCGCTGGTTGGTCCCTCTGTGTTTTCTTCTGTTTATGTTTTTTCCTTCTGCTCGTCTTTGTTGTGTTCTTCTTCATTCATTTTTTCTCTGGTTTTCTTTCCCGTGCTTCCCCTATTTCTCCCTCTGTATTTTCTATCTTCCTCCCTCTCTTTTGTTTTTTTCTATTCGTCCTTCCTCTCACTCGCGTCCGTCTTCTATGAGAAGAGATGGTTGCTGCTGTTATGGCTGGTGCATTCTCACGATAAGAAATGGGAGTGAGGGCTGGTGCATACGGGGGCTTTTGGTGAGAGGGAGACAAGTTCGGGAGGAAATGGTGGTCATGGTTTGGGGAAGATGGTGTGAGTGTACATGGGTTGCTAGTTTGAGTAACAACCAGGGCTGTTGAGGGAGGCTGGGATAGTTGGAGATGATGGGTTCGGGGGACTGCTTCGTTGTTTTTATTTTCAAAAGATCGGCAGGGGCTACGGCTTCTTTGCTAGAGAAATAGGGTTAGGGTTTTCTTTGCTAAAGATGAGCAGGGTGTTTTTTATGTGTTTGTTCTAATTTTTGTTTGTCTCTCTACCCTCTTGAAAATTTTTCTCCTCGCCTCTTAAATATGATTGGATGTTCACTTATATAAAAAATATCTACACGTGCTATTTAAGGAAATATTGCAATAATTATTGCAGAGATTGTCTTCTATAACTAGCACCAACAAATCCTATATTTATGGTATTTTTTATTGTAGTGATTATTTTCCATAACCAGCACGAATCAAATCATATATCTATGGTTTTTTATATTGCAGTAATTATATATGATTCAATAATTATCTCCTTGATACATTGCTTCCTTGATATTAGCCCTAATGCTCTATGTTATCGCCACATGTAAACCCTTATTATTATTTTTATTATTTATTACTTTTTTATTTTTTATTTGAAAATTTATCAAAATACGGGTCAAAAATTAGGTAGCAACAATAATAATGTTTATTTTGAATTTCATATATCTATGTTTTATGTAAAGGATCTCACCACCAAGGTAATGCTCCTTTCCGGTAAGAGTAACGATGGTCTCTATGTTCTATCTAAGTCTTCTACCACGTCCATACCTCAAGCTTATTGGTCTCCTTGCATCTCTGTGACTGTTGATCTATGGCATCGTCGATTAGGTCATCCTACTTCCTATATTTTCAATTTGTTAGTTTTTAAAAATAAAATAGCTTGTACTTCTAGATGCTCTCTTGTTCAATGTCAAGCTTGTCCGTTAGGCAAGTCATCGCGTCTGTCATTGAGACCTACGTGTCACAAAACTACTGCCTCCCTTGATTTAATATTTAGTGATGTTTGGGGCCATGCTCTTATGTTTTCCTTTGATGGTTAATTTTTCCTCATACACATGAGCAAAATGGCACTATTGAGCATCGTCATCGATATATTATCGAAATTGGCCTTACCCTTCTAAGAAAATGTAATGCTCCATTATAGTTTTGGGATTATGCGTTTGAATCTTCAGTATATCTTATCAATCACATGCCTACTCTTGTCCTCCAAAATCAATCTTCATTTAAGTATCTATCTCATCATACTCCTGACTATGATTTCTGTGTACTTTTGAGTGTCTTTGTTTTCCTTTTTTATGTCCATATTATGCTCATAAGTTGGATTTTCATTCATCTCCATGTGCTTCTTAGGTTATATTTCCTCTCAACTTGGTTATCGTTGTCTTGATTTAACATCTCAACGTGTTTATGTCTCCTGTCATGTTTGTTTTCATGAAAATGTGTTTTCGTTTGCAAAATCTGAACAAATAACACAACATCCAACCACCTCTTCCCATATCCTATACAACCTATACACTTGCCAGCCTTGAATTCTTCCCCATATTTTCACCCCTCTGCCCCGCCAATCCATCACACCAGCAGCCAACCAAACTAGACAGCCAACTCGCCAACCATGTCTGCCACCAACCTAATGCAACCCAGCCCTGACCCTATGTCACCATCTGCTTGTTTTTCTAATGATCATTATGCAGGAACAGATTCTCCTCCTTCAGAGTTGCATTTTTCCAGTTTTTTACTGCAAACAACCCTAGTTCAACTACAAGCTCTTCAACCTCTGCTGCTACGAGCTCCAGATCTTAGACAGGTTCTACAGCTGATCTGTAACTCATTATTGATCTCTCCTCTTATCCTCTCTAGAAACTCACAGGTTCAGGTTCTCCTCCACCTCATCCTGCTACTCGTCAACATCCTATGGTTATTCATCCTCAGCAGTCAAAGATCGCCCTTCTGACAGCGTCTGCAGCCACCTTTGTTGCTCCTTTTTATCGGGTAATGTCTTCTCCTAACTATAAACCCATTGTATTCTCTGATGTTGATAGGTATGAGGTTTGGCATGGTGCTATGTGAGATGAGATTTAGGCCTTGCGCTTTAATGACACCTAGTCCTTGGTTCCTTTCCATCCTTCGAATGAATGTTGTTGGCAGTCGTTTGGTGTACACGATAAAGCGTTGTGTGGATGGTAGCGTTGAGCAGTATAAGACACAATTATTTGCTAAAGGTTTTACTTAGTAAGAAGGCATTGATTACTCTAAGACTTTTAGTCTTGTTATTAAGCAGACGACCGTCAGATTAGTTTTCTCAATTGTGGTTTTGCGTGGTTGGAAGATTCATTAACTTGATATCCATAATGTCTTCCTCAATGGATTCCTTGTTGAAGAGGTCTACATGAAACAACCTCCAGGTTTTGTTGACTCTACTCTTCCATCTCATGTGTGCCAATTGCATAAGTCTCTATATGGTTTAAAACTGGCCCCGCGAGCATGGTACACTCGTTTGAGTGATTTTCTGCTTTCTCTTGGCTTGCACACATCCAAGGTTGACACCTCTTTATTTATCTTGTTTATTGGTGCTGATATCTTTTATCTTCTGGTTTATATTGATGATATTTTGCTTACAGGTAGCAACTATACTATGCTTCACTACCTAATACAGTTGTTGAGCTCAGAGTTTAAGCTTCGTGACTTAGGCATCGTTCATTATTTTTTGGGCATTGAGGTTCAGTCCACTAGTATGGGTCTGATGTTATGACAACATAAGTATATTCTTGACATCCTTACTCGGGCTGGTATAACCACTTGCAAACTTGTTGATACTCTTATCTCTACCTCTAAAGTTACCATACTACCAGATTCTTTATCTTCTGATCCTACATGATTTCATCAAATCATTGATGCTCTTCAATATCTCACCTTTACGAGGCCAGACATCTGCTTTGTTGTCAATAGAGTCTGTCAGTTTATGCATGCTCCTACAGAATCTCATTGGGCTGTCATTAAATGCATTCTACGTTATCCTCAGGGTGCGACAACCTATGGCTTACATATCACTCATAGTTCCTCCTTGCTTTACATGGCTTTATAGATGCAAATTATGCAGGTAGTATTGATGATCGCAAGTCTACGGGTGGTTACCTTGTTTTCTATGGTCAGACTCTGATTTTGTGGAAATCAAGCAAGCAATGCATAATTGCCCGCTCCTCTACCGAGACTGAGTATAAAGCCTTAGCAAATGGAACTTTAAGGTTATCTGGCTTCAGTATTTATTAATAGATCTGCAGATCCTTTCTATCTTTGCTCCTACCATTTGATGTGATAATCTTAGTGCTACTTATTTATCAGCAAATCCTATCTTTCACGCTCGTACTAAACATGTTGAGGTTGATTATCATTTTATACGAGACAGGGTTGCGAAGAAAGAGATTCAGATTCATTTCATCTCTTCTTAGGCTCAATTTGCAAATGTCTTTATTAAGTTACTTCCTACTGCTTCTTTTACTGCTTTTCGATTCAAGTTTCGAGTCGATCCTCCACCCTCAGGCTGAGGGGGCATATTATATATATATATATATATATATATATATATATATATATATATATATATAGGAAATACTATAGGACCACTCTAATGTTGTAATCTCTACCTTTACTATTATGTATTGCCCTACACATATAAATAGAAAAGGCTGGCTAACTAATAGGTTAAGCCTCCTATTTCTTCTTAATAAACCCGTTAATAACCTCAAATTAGCCTTCAATATTCCAAAAAACAAAAAAACAAACATGATTATAAAAAAGATTATAGAGCCCTGAACTACCTTTTTTTTACCAAGATGAAGGGTTAAAAACACTATAATAGAACTTCTCTTGTCAAATGGAACTCATTGACATGAAGAATATCTTTCTTGGTGGCTAAATTATGGGCAACCAACCAACTTCCTCTCTCTTCCCTCATTTCCCGATGATCCTATCTCTCTCCTCTCAAACTCTGGGACTGAAATGTGAACAAAATAAAGTTTTGAACTTATTTTGACATTCCAAGAACCTCATATCAAACCAACCGAAATAAATCATCAAGCCTAATTTCAAATCAACTCAATGTGAAATGATCAATTTTTTTTAAAAAAAGTCGAGTGACTAAAAAAAAGAAAAAGAAAACATTATGGCTACCTATTGCAACCTATAATGGGTTTTGTCTGCCTTCTATATTGCATTTCCGTCTTTTTTAAATATTTCTTTCATCTCATATTATCTCGTGTCTTTGATTGTCAATTTTACAAAACCAAACTATCATTGTTGTTAAGAATAACAACCAAAAGAATAAGAACCAAAATTGAAAATTAAAAAAATAACAATCCGCTATTCTATTTTGATGAGAGTCATGCATGAAAATTGGAGTGTCGCCAAAGCCACACCAGAGTGCTGCTAGGTAAAGAAGCACCAGATGAGATGATTCCACCGACACCAAAGAAGATCGCTTCTAGAGCTTAGCGGCCACCGATGCACCAACACGTGTGTTACACGCGCTAGCAACTTTTCTCCACGTTGTTCAATTTTGTCTTTGCTTTGGAGACAAAAAGGGTTGAACATTTCTTTTGGTTTAAACTCAATCCCTAAAGCTTCTATTATTTTAAATTAATAAATTTTATTTTTCCAAGTCACACATTTACCGAGTGCTGGATTTTTTTCTCAACACTGTGAGAATCCCATATCAAGCCAATAAAATAAATCATCAAACTCAAATTCAAATCAACTTAATATAAAATGATGAAATTGAATAAAAAATTAACTGACTAAAAAAATCAAAAGATAAAAAAAAATAACATTGTGGAGCACTATTTCAATCCAAGATGGATTGTATCTTGCTCCACTATAAAATCAAGAGCAGTTTTATTATTATTATTTTAATTAATAAGGTTAGTATCTTATAAGGAGTTTATGAGCTATTAGCACAAAGATTTTAAAATATTGGTAATATAACATAGTTTCAAAAACTTTCAGCGCAATAGTACAATTTGTGCTTGTTGCGATTCCAAAATGTTATATATGAAGAAATCATGATTGAAGAACACAACATTAATTAAATGTCACATTTTGAAACCATGACAAATACCAAAACACTGGCAAACAAGATTTAAATTTCAAGATATGGTAAATTATAACACTTCAGAATTGTGAAATCAATAAATATCATTATTGGAAACTATATTATTTGCACTTTTTGAAAAAAAAAAAAGTTGTATTATTCTGTTAATATTTTTAATTTACCGTTCTAACGTTATTTTTTTAAAATCACTCCACAAGGGGGCAGGGAGTTTTTTACATGTCTACACATGATCAGGTACACTATATATAGCCATCACGGCTGCTTTTTTATTTTTTTTGTACACTTGATTCAAAGTGATATATATATATATATATATATATATTGTATTCTTGATTCAAAGTGCTATAATATAGATTCAAAGTGCAATTATATAGATTCAGTTAGCCTGCCTCGCTGGCTTGTTTTCAAAGAAACCAACCACGTTCTTGTTCGGTTCGAGTGTAGTGAAATTGGCCACATTTTTGGCTCCTATATATGCAGGTCATTACAAATTCTTTCTTCTCTCTCTTTAACAAACCCACAATATGATGGCACTAGTACCTGTCATTTGAAAAATAAACAATTTAAATTATGATTCATATCATTTTTTTAATTAATCAGCGAAAGTTTTTCTTTAAATTGAACATCATTACTCTTGTGCTTGATCTGTATTTTACTAGAGAAAATAAAGATACCAAAATTTAAATTGATAATCAATTAATGATCAAGACTCTAGACTCATGTTGGAAAAGCAATTCAATTAAAAAATTTAAATTGATTTTATATTGTACGTTTAAAAATATTCATCCTTTCTAGCACAGAACTTCTTGTCAATTAATGACCCTACAGTTTAGTTAATAGACCAGAAAAGACGACTGAAACCAAATCATGATGTTTACATGCACCTTCAATGGCGTTTGCTTCGTAACTTTTTTGCTTTGGCAGCTGACCATCTTGAATTTGGAAGACGTTTTCCAATAAGCAAAAGCCGCCCCTGGAATATCAAAGTGCAGATGCACGTGTAGAGAGAGCTTTACCTATATGAAAACTACATGGGATCGGGCGTACCTAAAAGTATATAATAATATCTATGTGTATGTATATAAAAAGAAAGTATATAATACATAATAATAAAATATTGGTCAAGTCAAAGCAGTATAGTTAAAGAGGTCATCTGGGCAAGGATATCTGGGTCACCGGGATGCATGGGCCCTTGTCTGCTACCATTACATTCTCTGTTATCAATGAGAATCATTCTACAGAGGTTCTAACTTATCAGAAATTCATATTACAATATAATATATTCTCTTGAAATTGAAAATCATGTTCGCTTTTCATAGCATATATAGCTTGCTGGCTCCTGTTATTTGCTTATAGCATCGAATATTATATGCGATCATAAGTTGCTTTGTAAACCCGATAGTACTAGTCAGTGTGTGTGTGTGTGTCTAATATCTATCTATCTATATATATATATATTCGAATGTGTTTGAATTTGTTTTCTCTAGGGTGCGCGCATACGAATAATTAAGCAATGAGATGCCATTAGCAAGCAATTAGCAAAACGTGTTGATTTATTGGAATATGGAATGGAACAATATTGTCTTTAATTGAGATTCCTGTTTCAAATCAATGCCTTGCGATTCTCTTAAACCCGTCAATTAATTTCTTTTTATCTCGTCGAACATTCATACAGTTGAATATTTATCTTGATTTGACGACAAGATAATCGATCTCTAGGTTAATTTAAGTGTTAATTAAGATTCAGTGCAGGTTAATTTAATTACATGTTAAGTATCGATCTCTGCAAACGATTTCAAGAACATAAACTTAATTTCATATATATTGGCTTGTAAATTAAGAGGAATTTAATTAATAATCCATCAAGATGTCTGTCTCAGAATTTAAATAAATAAATAAAAGATAAAATTAAAGCTTTAATCATCGGGTCAATCTCGTGGGATTGTACTAGTTAACTATATTATAAGCGTGTTTTTTTTCAAAAAAAATAAAATAATCTTATGCGTGCTTGCATGAAAAATTATTGAATTCATATTTAAGAATATAACCACTCATTAAGCAGCCTCTAATGCATCCAGCTGGCACCATAGATTCTAGGGTTCTCCTGGAAGTGATAAATATTGAAGTAAGAACTAATCCACATAATTTGGTTCGATAAATATTAAGCGTTACGTAAGACCACATTACACGAGTTTAGTACCTAAATTTGGTGTTAATTGGATGAAAATTAATGGCTCTAGTTGTGATGGGTGAAATATTGAGTCTATAGCCTGGAAAATGCCACAGATTCCAGCTTTCTGCTTTCTGCTGGTGACCATTATAAATTTCGCTATATCGATCGCTATTAGAACCTAAATTTGGTATAAGGTGCAGCAGGGAAGTTGAATATTTATCTCCTTTCTTTCAAAGGAGGCCTGAATTTCATGTGGGTTCGCAATCATTAATTTAGAAGGACCACAGCCTAGCTCCCAGTGGTCATCCATCTGACAATCACGACAACTTTCATATCTTTAGCCTATGTTTATGTATTTTCTTCTGAGATCTAGCTATCATCAGTTATGAACCATAAAGATTTTCTCTAGAGCAGACTTGAGATGTTCGTTAACACGTAACCATGAGCTCTGTACTCTCCTTTGAAGCAAGCAAATTTAATTATGGATCAATCAGAATGATTACTCTGATTGCCAAATAATAAAAACATTTCCTGGCTGTTATCAACTGAAAATGATCCATAAATCTTCTCTTCACAAGGAAGTTGCGAGTTCAAATTATCAAGAGTTTTTAGGATATCTCATAAAATATGACCACAAATTAAATATAAATATATCACAGCACAACAACAACAACTACTACTATGAGATTTAAACACGAGACCAGAATCTGAAGAAATCCTCTATTTAAACCGATTCCCTCAGGGCCTCCTCCCTCTATGTAACATGGGGGTGCCCAGTTGGAAACCTACAAGCATGTGCGTGGTTCATCAATTCTTTTTTTAACATGAATTGGTGGGGATGGTTCCTCTTTTTTTTATATATTTTTTTTTCCTTTGTTTTTCCTGCTTTAGGTAGGCGTGTGGGGTTGGGCTTTTGGTGCCAAATATAGAAAAATAATCGTAATTTCTGACCCTATCCCAAGAGTGAGTGAATATCAATCAATTAGTTTAGTTTTTCGCAATAAAATGTGTCCAATAAAAAAGCATAGCAAAATTAATAGAAATTAAATTAACAATGATAATATAAAAGAAAAGAAAAGTAGTCAAATACTGAAGATTAAGTGTTGATATATAGCTATAGCTATGTGAAAGGCATAATATATATATATATATACTCTAATCTTTAATTATCCGGTGGGCATGCAATACGCTACAGCTTGTAAGAGAAAAGACAAAAACAGAAACAGAAACTACATATATACTTTAGGAGATTGATCATATCGATCCTTATCACAAAACAAGAAGCAAACAAACAAGACTGGGCATCTGCCTTTTTTTCTCGTGATACTCATGATTCAACGCATCCCTTTCAAAATGATATGTGGTTGCTGGTGGGCACGCATGCACAGCCTGTGTGCCCTCCTCATGTTAAGTAAACCGTGTGAAGGTTAGCAGCGGCTGCCTGTTCTTGAGAGGGTGAAAAAGACGACTCATCAGTGTCCACGTCGGTCAAGGTCTCCAAGAGTGTAGGACTGTCTCACCACTGGGGCCCTACCTAACCAAACTCGTGATTAATTGGAGAGCCTCCTAAGCTCAACTGCATAACCGTCCAACTCCATAAATAATAATTAAATCATTTATTGACTGAGAACAACCTCTCCTGGTTCTGGACATTGATCATACAAATCTTTTGTCATCCTCTACATGATATTATTCCTGCTTTGTACAAGAAAAATTGTGGGTAGAATGATTGCGCAATGGTTTCACACCTTTGCTCAGTACAAAATATTCTAATTTATTGTGTCGGTGATGCGAGGTCAGATCAGAGGATAGTTACAAACTCTAACAACTAATTAAATCACGAAAATAAAAAAAAATTAACTAAACAAATCAAATAAACAAAAAAATCGAATTAACTTATTAAAAAATCCAAAAAAAAAAAATTTAGTTCCTCTTCAGTTTTAAAAGCCTAAAACCATTTAAACCTCTCTCGAGTTTATCCATGTCATGCTAAATATTGGCACTGTAGTCCTGCTAAACTTTATTGTTTAAATCAAGCATCTTCATTCTCCAGACAGGCAACATATTGTGGCTAAAAGAGCGTGATGGTGGGCGGTGACATTGGCCAGGTTGGTAGTAGGATTGGGTTGAAGAAGTTTAGTTTAGTCTTCATTTTTCAAAAATTTCAACAAAGTCCATCATTAAATTTTGTTATATATTCAATTTAGTTTTTTTTTTATGATTTTTATGTGTAATAATCCATTACTCTTTTTACATGAAAAGTTAATATTATAAAATTACCAGCCAAACCTGTAAGAAATCAAAGCAACAAAAAAAAAAAAAACCAAAACATTCAAGGATGATTGTAAAATAAACTCAAAATAAGATAAGAAAAACTCAAGCCCAATAAAAAAGCCTAATTAAATTGAAATGGGTCGAGCTAGTTTTGAAAAAAAAACTAAACCAAATCGAATTGGTCGGTTTAAACTAGTTAACCCAAAACCAAACCAAACAAAAAATGCCAAGGATCGTATTCATCCTTAACTGCATTTTTAGTTGTGTGATGTTTTATGTTTTTAATTCCTAAATGAGAATTTATACTTTAATTTTTATATTTTAGTATTTAAACTAGCTGATTTTACACGGACTCCGCTGTGAATTTAATCAAAATGTTATTTTTTAATGCAAAAAAAAGAAAATGCAAGCACTGTCATCATGACTTGAAACTGATTGGTCAAGTTCTCACGAATTTAATAAATTGATTATTATATCCAAAATGAATGCAAATACACACACATAACATATATTTTTGGGGAGAAAATATAATTTTTGTATTTTTTGAGAGATTTGGCCATATACAACATGCAAAAAGATTTTTTTTTATTTTTTTTGTATTTTTTTTAAGGCCATGTTTGGCAAAAAAAACCTTAATTTTTCTTGAAATAAAAACTACCCAAAACAAGTCTAAAGGGTGTTTGCCAAACACACCCTTAAACCAAAACAACCTTAACAAAAAACAGCAAACCAAACAGGGCCTAATGACTGACTTGGTTTGGACCTGGCTGGGTTGACTCAAATGGACTGAACCGATAAGGGGTTGACCTGACTGGGGTTGACCTAATTGAGGTTGACCTAGTTGAGGTTGACCCAACCGAGTTAACTCGAAAACAAACCAAAATAAAGACCCAAAACAGATTCAACAGAAGTAAAAACATAAAAACTAAAAATTTCTCAACAAAAATGGATTAAACACAGAAAGTGAAGAACATGAAGAACACTTAAACTTAAACCCATCAACGTGAACATCAAACCAGACCAAATTTCAAGCAATAAAAAGCAAAGTTTTCATCGTAATCAAGTATAGATCAAGAATCAAATGTCAGTTTGCTTTGATTATTCCTCAAACTTCATGATTCTGTCAAAAATGGGTTTCAATTCGAAACCAAAATTCTAAAATTAAAACCCACAAAAACATGTTATCGATGCTTGAAAACTCTAGATTATTTACTAATAATGATATACGAACTTACAGAAACCAGAATTGAAATAAAACAAGACTTAAAACTAGTACCTAAGACAATGTTCATCAGATGAACACAAAGAACATAAACCTAGTTTTGCCCAGAAAAACCAGCATGTTGTTAAACCTAGAAAACATGTTTTAAGCCTCAAAACCAAACTCTTTTTGCCTCAGCAACCCATATTATCATAACCAAACATACTTGAATAAAAAAGAACTAATAAAAACAACAAATTATCATAAACATGCAAAAAATTCCAAGCTCCAAAACTATCAACCTAAAACAGCCTACATATTTATGCAATTTGGATTCAAAATGTCTTCCTAAACCTTCAACCAGAACCAAATAAAACTCAAAAACCAGAAACATGCAAGAACAGAAGAACATAAACCTTGTTAACACTTTTAGGAAATTTCAAAGCAAACTCAAATGCAAACATAACAACTTAAAGCAATCATCAACATGTGAACACATTCAAAACATTGCATTTAAACAACAAAAATTAATCCAGCAGGTCTCATGGATTATACTTTCAAGGTTTGCAAACATATACCTTCCAAGTTTGAAATCTTCCAAAAAGAATGGATTTCTAATGCTGCCTTCTTTGTTCCATCTCTGCAAACCTAGAAAAAATTGAATCCTTGAAATCACGAGCTTGATAGGATTGCTTAAACTTTCACAAAATTTATTTCTCCTTTACTTTTCCTCTCTTTCTTCCTCTCTTTTGCTCCTTTGATTACCTCTCCTTTTATAGGGGGTTCAGATCTGCTACGTGAGTTTGTTAGGGTTTCAACAAACCAAAACTAGGGTGGTTTTACCACAGGATCAATGGTTTTGGATTTAAATGGTTTTGTAACAAATTTGGTGGTCAAGGTGAAGTGTTTCTAGCCTTTTGATCTTGAGAGAAAGATTTTAAACCTTTGATGAGAACCCTCTTGGAGTTTTTAAGTGTGGTAACACAAAAGAGTTGGGTGGTTTTATGCAAATAGGTGTCTTAGTTAAGGCTGATTGTGTTGGCCACTTTCGTGGCTTCGCCGGAGCAACACCGACATCAACGTTACTTGAGACCACCTGATCATGGTAGAGGGGATGCATATCTTAATGTTGGATCCAATTTTGCTCAATTTGAAGGTCTATAGCTCCACACTTATTCATTTAAAAGTGTTAACCCGATTAATATAGAATCTGAAATCGCAGGGGTGGATGATCATGGACAAGATGTTGCTAAGATCATTAGAGAAAATGGAATGTAAACGTTTGATTTCATGGAGATAGGGTTGTAGAGGAGGTGTTTCTTAGTTGAATGGTGGTGGTTACAACCTCAATAGTGGTCGATAGTGTCTACTCGATCAACCAAAACTATCGAAGAAAAAGGTGCACAGTAACTGAACGACGTCGTATAGGCTAAACCCTACAAATTAGGGTTTTTAAATTTGGAATTTGGCAAACTTCAATTTAATCCCTATTCTTCCCATTTCTCTTGATTTTACCTGTAAGTTCCTTCTCAACTCCTATTTTCATGCAATTTCACCCCTACAAAACTAAATTACTAGCCCTGAATTTGAGCCCCCTTTACAATTTGGTCCTTGGTTTTTTATTTGTTCAATTGGTTCCCAATTAACCATCAAACATTCAATTTTCTTCAATTTGGTCCCTAATTTCAACTATTTCAAACCCTGAAGTCTCGCGCTTCTTACAAGTTAGTGCTTGTTTTAAATTTCTTCAATCAAGTCTCTAATTGCTCATCAAACTTCAATATTTACACAATTAACCCCATGATTTGACCAAATTAACTCTTAAAATTTGGAATTTGACCCCTAGACTTTAATTTCTTCTAATTAAAGCCTAAATTGACTTCACGAACTAATTTTTCTTGCAATTAAACCCTCAATAAATTCAATTAAGCCCTCAATAAATTCAATTAAACCTTGAAAAAATCCAATTCAGTCTTGAAATATATAATTTTGAATTTTCCCCCTCAAAAATTGAATTCTCTTTGTTAACAGGGTCAAATTTTCCAATTTTGTATATTGTAACCCTCATCAACCAGTCTTTGGTAATTTCCTGGGAGTTCCGATATGTTCTTCAAAACTGATATATTATTTATATATATATATATATATATATATATTGTTTTTCTTCTGATATTTTTTATTTTTTTATATTTTCTCTTTTCCCTTTTTTTTGAATTTTTTTATTTATGTCAGGCCCCAAAAAATAGGTAACAACAGATGCTCCCTCTTTACAATACTTATAGAGGAAAGACTTTTTAAGTGTTTTGCGTAGTATGTTTGTAAAGATGAATAGAAGGTTCTTCCATAACTAATCATCTCAAAGCTTTTATTTTGGATAACCTGAAACTTTATCTTTATAGCCATTCCCTTTAACTAGAACCAAAATGTTGTCTTCAGCTCGGTCAACTTGAATTCTCAATCTAGTGACCCCTTTTAACCAGAACCTTGGTCTTTATATTTAGCTTCCTTAACCTAAAATCCTAATTTGGTGATCTCTTTTAACCAGAAAAAAAAATGTTATCTTTATTTCGGTGAACCTGAAATCTCAATCTAGAGACCCCTTTTAACCAAAACCTTGATATTTGTTTTTAGGTTGGTCAACCTGAGATCCCAAATCGATGATCCCCTTTAACCAGGACCAGAAATGTTGCCTTCGACTCGGTTAATCTGAAATCTGAATTTAGAGACCTTATTTAACCAAAACCTTGGTCTTTGTCTTTAGCTCATTCAACCTAAAATCCTAATCTGATGATCCCCTTTAACTAAAACCAGAAATGTTATCTTCAGCTCGGTTAACCTGAAATCTTAGTCTAGAGACCCTTTTTAACCAGAACCTTGATCTTTATCTTTAACTGGATCAACCTGATATCCCAATCTATCGATTCCCTTTAACTGGAACCAAAATGTTGTCTTTAACTCGGTCAATCTAAAATCTCAATCCAGATACCCCTTTTAACCAAAACCTTGATCTTTGTCTTTAACTCAGTCAACCTGGGATCCCAATCTGGCGATCCCCTTTAACCATAACCAAAATGTTTGTCTTCTTTTTCAACTCAATTGACTTGAAACCCTGAATCTCAATAATCCCCTTCAACTAAAGCTTTCCAAAGACTCCTTCATTATTAGTCTTTTGATTTTTGTAAGTTTGATTTCTAGAATTTTTTCTGTAAAACAAAACTTGTACAATGTTTTGGGGTTAAATGCATGCATTCTTACCTGGTTTGGATATATAAGTCCCACCCTTTCTTTGATTTCCTATGAACTCTTTTTTTGGTGTGAGCTTGTTCATGTGTTAGAAATTGTATGATTGAGTTAGGATTTGTTTCTTGTGCTATCTTTCTTACCCATCATGTTTTTGGGAAGAAGTCTTCAGCTTTTATTTCTTGTTGGGCCCTTTCTTACCCAACTAAGTACATGCTTTGACACTGCTTTCTATAATGCTCTTGTCAATGTTTTAATTACCTTTTTTATTTTAAGGACTTTTTGATTTTGTTCATAATAAAAAAATCTTTTCCAAGAAACAAATATTTAAAAGACTTGGTTTTGTTCATGAGAATTGAATTTTTTAATGTACGCATCAAAACAGTTCTTTAAGCATTTTCCTTTAAGGTTTTATCGTATTTCAGAATATGGGTCGTCTTTAGGTTAGGCTTTTACAAGAGATGGCTTTCTACTTTAGTTTTTTTTTTATAAAGGTTTCAAGTATTTACTTGAAAAATCTGCGTAGAATGCTAGAATTTATATTTTTCTTACATGGATAAAAGCGAGTCACTACTTATTTATCATGTCGTGTGAACAATAAGATCACCATTTATCAACCCAAGTTGTATGCGTTTGATTAGAAAAGACATCTAAAGGCACGTAACACAAACTATGGTTATGGGCTATGGAAGAAATAGATTTTTTTTTAGGCTCAAAAGGTGTTAAGGGTTAAAAGACTCAAGATCACTTTTCTTCTACTACCTCTTTTTCTTTTTGAAATAGTCTTATGGACTTTTTTTGGATAGACTATATTTCTTAATGAAACGTCCTATTTCAAGATCTTTGCCTCAGTCTTAGAGTCTCATCAAACCATCATTTTCTTTTATTTTCCATTCTTTTACTTTCTTCTTTTCCTTATTTTCTTATATATATATATATATATATATTGTTTCCTCTTTCTTATCATTCTCCTTTTATAATGTTGCCCCCTGGTATTAGGTTTTGACTTTCATAGATCAATGTGTGCATTTCAACATTTTGCTCATATTTTCTTTTGCTCCCAATATGAGGTGTGATCCTGGTCAAGGTTTTTGTGAAGAAAAACTTATCTAGGCTCAAATATGGATCACAAGGCAAGGGATAACAAAGATGACCTTTTTTCTTATTACAAACAAACATCGTTAGTATTGATAAATCTTGTCCTTTTTTTAAAAGAACTTATGGGTGATTATAGAGTGGCTACCAACCATTTATCCATGCAATTCAAAATGTTATTCAGAGACAGGGCTTTATCTTATAGTTGGCTTTTGTTTGTTTTGCTTGGTCACCTCTTAATCGAGAATTGCTTAAAAACTTATCTTGAGCGTTTTTATGACCCATTTCTGCACAAGACCATTTCTTTTAAGATCTTTCTTTTAGGAAAAGGATTCCAAATGTTTTGAGATCATGTGATTAAAAGAAAAGAAAAGAAAGGTTCTTTATATGAAGAATTCATGGCCAAACTTTATTTTTATTGACTTAGAAGAAAATGAACACATTATACATAATACCTTTTTTTATAGAATTAGAATTCACAAGTCTAGCTAGATCTTCTCCATTCATTCTAGAAAACTTAAAATGCCTAATGAGAAAGCCTTCTTCACTACATAAGGGACCTTATAGTTTGACGCATATTTGCTCTAATCCTCTCATGGTAAAGACAATATTTTCTTCAGTACTAAATCTCCTTCCTAGAATATTTGAGGTCTAACCTTCTTGTCATATGCTTTGGCAATCTTTTTTTTTTTTTGTAATGTTGATGGTGACAAATTATAGCTATCTTTTTCTCACTTATCAAGTTTAGTTATTCATCTCTCACTTTGGCCCACTCTGCTTTTTTCTAGCTCTGAATTTATTTATCAATACTCTTAATAAGGGGATTTCTACTTCCAAAGACATCACCGTCTTCATTTCATATACCAAGAAATACAGGGTAGCTTATGTTGAAGTTCTGACTATAGTGCGGTATATATGGAGGGAAAATGACAACATCCCATGCCAATCTTTGTAAGTGATCACCATTTTCTGAATAATCTTCTTGACATTCTTATTGGCAGCTTCTACAATGCTGTTCATTTTTTGTCTGTATGGTGAGGAATTGAAATGTTTGATTTTTCGCTTGGCACGAAGCTCTACTATCATCTTACAATTAAAGTTCTAAGTATTGTCAGCAACTATCTTTCCTGGTGGACCATATCAACAGATCAAGTCATTTTATATAAACCTTTTCACCATCTTCTATGTTATATGAGTATATGAATTGGCTTCTACCCATTTTATAAAATAGCCAATAGCCACGAGGATGGATCTATGCTCATTGATGGCTTTCGGGTTAACAGGCCTCATCACATCAATTCCCTACATTGCAAATGGCCATGAAAATGTTAGATTAAACAAAGAAATCAAAGGTGCATTGATCTTATCACTATATACCTAACACTTAAGATATTTTTCTAATATAGTTGTAGTATCTTTCTAATATCATTCAAAAATAGCCAACCCTTTGTATTTTCCTTGCCATCATATGCCCACTAGCATGAGTTGAGCATATCCCTTTATGGACTTTTTGCAATGCAATTCTAGCGTTAGCCTCATTCAAGCATCTTTGCAAGGTTCCATCGAATGATCTTTTGTATAAAACTTCTCCATCTAAGTAGAAATCCATTGTCAATCTTCTTAAGGTTTTCCTATCTGCCTTGGAGGCTCCAACGAGATATTCCTGGTTTTGCACAAAATTCTTGATATCATAGTACCAAGGGTTTCCATCCATCTCTCCTTCAACTGAGCAATAATGAGCTAGGAAATTTCTGATATCAATGTGTATTGGTTGTAACTTATGTCCAAAATCAATTCTGGCCATGACAGCCAGTGTAGCCAAAACATCAGTAAAATGGTTCCCTTCCCTTATTAAATGGGTGAACTCTATCTCTTTAAACTCGTCTGCTAGTTTAGATAGATATTCTTGGTAGGGTCTCAGCTTTTCTTCCTTGGTTTGCTATTCTCCTTTCATTTGACAAATAATTAGCATTGAATGACCATATAAATCTATCTTTTTTTATTTTAAGCTCTAATACAACTTCCAAACCCAGGATACAAGCCTTATACTCAGTTATATTGGTGGTGCATTCAAATTGTAGTTTAACTAAAATCAGATACTACTTCTTATCAGGAGAAATTGTTACTATGCCAGCTCCATTTCCATGTACATTTACTGCCCCATCAAAATACATGGTCCACCAATCTATCTTCTTTTATTCTTCCTCAATTAACAATATGTTTTCATTAGGAATATCAAATGGCTCATAATCTTTAATGGCATTGTTAGCCAAATAGAACTTCCCATCTTGCAATTTTACTTGATAAATAAGGCTTGTCACATATATATCTCAAGGATCAACCTTGGAGATCAACCACGTATTATGATACAACATATAATGTCATGATCTTTTTTCAACCCACACTAGTGCACAATATAACTTTTTTATCACCGCGTATCTAGACTCACATTCTGTGAATTTCTTACTTAGGTAATAAATGGCTTTTTCTTTCTTTCTGGTTTCATCATGCTAGCCTAGTACACATCCCATAACTGCTTCATTTACTGTCAGATATAGTTTCAAAGGTCTTCCTGATACTAAAGGAACAAGCAATTGTAGGTTTTGTAAGTACTACTTGATTTTATTGAAAGATTCTTCACACTCCTCGTTCCAAGTATCATGATTCTTTTTCCTCAATAGCTAGAAGATAGGCTCATATGTTGTTATTAGCTGGGATATGAACTGGGCAATCTAATTCGATTCCCTTAAGAATCCTCTCACCTTATTTTCTATCTTAGGAGATGGCATAGATTGAATGGCCTTCACTTTATCAGGATCCACCTTTATTCCTCTGTCACTCATTATGAATCATAGCAACCTACCGAACTTAACTCCAAATGAACATTTTGCAGGGTTGAGCCTTAGTTTGTACCTCCTTAATCTCTCGAACAACTTCCTTAAAATATAGACATGACTCTCTCGTTTTATGGGCTTGATAATCTATATACACCTCAATTTCTTTATGCATCATATCATGAAATAACATCACTATAGTCCTCTAGTAAGTGGCCCCTGCATTCTTTAGTTCGAATGGCATCACCTGTAACAGAATGTTCCCTACAGCATGATAAAAGTTTTTTTTTTCTTTATCTTTCGGAGCCATTTTTATCAGGTTATACCCTGAGAAGCCATCCATGAAGGAATAAATAAAACTACATACAACATTGTCGACCAAAACATTTATATGTGGCAAAGGAAAGTCATCTTTGGGGCTAGCCTTGTTTAAATCCTTAAAATCCACACAGACTATGATCTTTCCCTCCTTTTTTGTTACGATAACTACATTAGATACCTATTGTGGATATTTAACTACTTTCAAAAAACCAGCATCCCGTTGCTTTTAAATCTATATCTTGACCTTGATCGGGATGTCAAGATGAGTTCTTCTCAACTTTTGTTTGAAGAATTTGCATCTTTCTACCAGTGATATTCTATGTACTACGATATCCATATACAAACCAGGAAAAAACATATGTATACTCCTATAATAGGGTGATCATTTCTGCTCTATCTTTGGGAGTAGCTAAGGCTTATATTTTCAGTTCCTTCTTAAGTTGATCATTACCTATATTTATGGTTTCAAGTTCTTTTGTAGTGGGCTTCTAGGTCTATTCATGTTGCTCCATTTATTTTGTGAATTCCCTGATATCATTTGTATCCCCTTCTTCTTTTTCCATAGCTATTATATATTTGTTATAGTTTGGTTATTCATTCTTTTTACAAGGTGTACATGGTGTTATATAAATTCATATTGACATCTAAGCCATAAATGTCAACCAGGAAAAAAAACAAAGCAAACAAAAGCAACAAAAAAATACATATTAAGAATTGCAATGCTAAGTTACATTTTAAACACCAATAGAGCTTCCTGGGTCACCTAGTTTTGAAAATTCTCGCCTTTAGCCAGCTTTCATATGAAGGTTTTAGCGGAGACTTCTTCTAGAGTGTGGATGGTTAGTTGCAGCAGCACTTCATCTTCCTTTCCAGACTATATCTTTTCATCATCCCCTTTGACCTTATCTTCCTCCAAGGTGTTTATGTTCATATTTGAGAGATCCTAACCAAGGCTTTCCAGTCCTTTATTAGGTTGCATTAAATATGCAGCCTTCGGTAATGAAACCCTAAGGGGAGGAATTATTAGCTCTTCCTCTTTTGACTCTTTTCTCACAATTCTGGTCATTCTTCTTTCTCATCTCACACTAGTAAACCATATGTAATCCTCCTTTTTAAGCTTATATTTGAGCTCGAATCTTTGATCAGCACATTTGACCTTTATAAGATTGACTCTTTCTGGCTTTCCGGTGTTAGGATCACGTTGAAATGGAATTCCATGTTTCAAGAAGCATTTAGTTATCATCTTCACTGTTTCTGAAACCCTTGGTCTTCTCAACACTGTGCTCTCAGGAACTCACTTAGTGTTTACAATTTCAAAAGCATGAATGTCCCTATTTTTGCAATCTCCTACTTCTATGAATGGTACAACCATAATTTTTTTCATGGAAACTATCTTACAGCCTTGACAATCACCAACATCCCATTCATGATGTACTTCAAATACTGGTGTAATGATGAGGTTACTGCCCCAACTACATGAATCCAAAGCCTTCCCAATAACATGTTAGAGAAAGGGTGGATATCTATAATTTGTAATGTCACCAAGAACACTTATGGCCCCATATATAGTTCCACTTCCAAAATCCCAATTATCTGTCTAGGTAAGCCATCATGTGATCTCACCATTATAATGCTAGGTTTTATGTGCGATTCATCAACATGCGTTTCTTTTAGCATATTTTTTAGCAACATATTGAGGGTTAAACCATTGTCTATAAAAACTTTACCTATAAGGCAGTCTTTGCACCTGATAGTGATATATAGGGGCTTGTTGTGTCTAGTTCCCCTAGCATCTAGTTCATCCTCTATGAAGTACAGGTAATTGGTTGCATAAATCCTCCCTACCAGATGTTATATAGTTTTTTGGTCAATGTCTTTAGGCATATAAGCCTTATTCAACACCTTTTACAAGGCATTTCAGTGTGGTTCAAAGCTGAGTATCAAGGATATGAGGGGGATCCTAGTTGAGGTTTTTTTTAGTTGATCCACTATGCAGTATTCACTGTGCTTTATCAACTTCAAGAATTTATTTGATTCTTCTTCAGTCACAAGTTTGTTAACCTTAAGTTCCTTGTCAAGATCTACTACTTCCTTGCCTTTAGTTTTTTTTAGCGCTTCAGGCGTGAAGTAACGACAACTCCAGGTCAGCCTAGTGATCTCAGCTTGGAACAAAGGAGCATGAGTTTTGACATTAGCGATATAGCCATAATTGTAAAGTGTCACATTATGATTTTCCTTATTTGCGCAAGATGGTTTACTCAAGAGCAGTTTGGGTGGCCTATTGACTATTGGATAGACCCTACATACCTCTAACGGTTTCTCTTGACTTTCCATCATCCTTACCTTATTGCCAAACTCCATACTCTTACTCCTTAACTCTCTCATGGTTAGCATTCTTGCCACCTTTTGGCGGAACTCAACACATTCTTTTTTTTTTAATCAAAATGTAAGTATGAATTAAAATCAAAGTAATCATGATAAAGAGCTAGCAAGTTCATATACATGTATAAATATACAGGAAGCAACAAGGGAACAGGCTCCCAATAAAAAATACAATGACATAAACAACAAAGGAACACGCTCCCAAAAACAAGCCATGCAAGACTCAACACCCGGAGAGAAGAATTGGTTAATAAAACTCGCAATGGTCACTTTTCTCCAAGTGATGCTCATCATTTCTTTTCAAATATCCTGATTCTACAAGCATGTTGTACAATATTTTCATAGATACCTTCAGCACCTTGTCTTTACTCTCAACTTCCATCATACCTACTCCATTGTTTCCTGTGGCATGGTTAGGTAATGGATTTGAATTCAAGTTGGGAAAATCTTTAAAACTTACCCATCATTGATGAGCTCCAACAACCTTTTCTTAAAGGCATAACAAGTTTCAATATTATAGCCAAGATTGTCAGCGTGGTATTCACAGGTCAAATCTAGCTTATACCAGACGAGAAATAGTGGTTAGATTGGTGGGACAAAGATAGGAGCTATATGCCCAATACTTAATAGCTTGGCATACAAATCTTTCATAAGCATAGGTAGAGGTGGTAATTGTTCTAGGGTATTTCTTATGTTTTGTTTTTAGTGGTTGTTTTGGTTATTTGCTTTATTGGTTTGATTTAGGGCAAAAGGCTTGGTGAAGTTAACGCTGGTAACCTGAGAGCTAAGTGTTTGGGGGTTATAGTAGTTTACTTTTTTACTCTTATACCCTCATTTCAAGTTGTTCACATCATTTTCCCTTTTTCTTTTCAACAAAACCTTTCTTCTCCACCGGTTCAAATATGCACCCAGACTTAATCCCTTGCTCTATTCTTTCAGCATTACGTACAACATCATAGAAATGCTAAGATGAGCTACTCATTAAATGCTCATAATAGGGGGATTTGAAGGCATTGGAAAACAAAATCACCATCTCCATCTCTATTAAAAGGGGTTAGACATGTATGGCCTCGTCCCGCCACCTTTACACAGAAGCCCTTAGTGACTCTTGGGTTATTTTCTCTATTGACATTAGGCTCGTTCTATCGGAAGCAATATCTAAGTTGAATTTGTATTACTTAAGAAAAGCTTCAACCAAGTCTTTCCAATTCTTGATCCTGCTATTATCTAGTCTCATGTACTAGCTCAGGGCGGACCCTATGAGACTATCCTGAAAAAAATAGATCAGTATCTTATCATCATGAATTACCTCGACTATTTTGTTGAAGTAGGACTGGAGATGAGTGTTCGGCCATTCTAAACTAGTGAACTTAATGAAATCATGTACCTTTAAACTAATTATCCCCGTTAAGTTTGGAAATAAAACTACCCTAAAGATTCTCAAATAGAGTATTATGTCCCTTTCCTCAACAAATCTGGAGTCATTTTTTCTTCTTTCGAATATTTCTTTGATCATCTTCTACTTTAAGCCACTAGTACTTTTCTCTAATATCTTATAAAGATCTGGAACCTTGATCAACTTAACCAATTTAGTTAGCACTTTGTTAGTGGAAGTAGGTTTTGTATAGATTTTGGGGAAACTCGGTGAGTAAACCATACTTTTTCAGGGTAGGGCACATGTCTACGTTCCCAAAAGTGAAGCACCAGTATTTGGGGCCCAAAAAATACATCAAAGCTTTAATGGTTGAATTCTAAATAGACGTCCTCGTGATTTTCACTATCCTCCAATATTTCTTCAAAAACTCATCTTTGCTGATGCTCTTCACATGTGAGAGGAGCTTTTTTAAGTCATTTCTAGAGCAACTCACATTTCTGATGGATGGTAATTTATTATTATCTAGTCTCAGGCAATCCCCTTCTAATAGCTGTAGGGATTCAGATTCCAACCCATATTCGACATAAGTCATTTCTCTAATAGTGGCCATGCTATCAGTCTAAAGTCCTATAATGCAAGATGTTTAGGGTTAAGCATGTCTTAATGTAACATTGTTTGTTCCAGTGACATACATCTTATAGGCAGGTCTTATGTCCTTTTACATGGGACATGGGGTAGGCTTACTACTTGCTCTCTAAAAAAAGGTCACTTGTTGTCCTAGTGATTACCCACGTGAAGGCAATATGGGGGCTTAATAGGTAATGAGATGACATGTATACCAATCACTACCAATCTAATCACTTAGCAAAGAGTTAGATGGTTTCACGAACTTAAACCCTAATTGAAAGTCATAGGATAAGCCGTTACTCCCCCACCTAACCTGAAGTTTCCATGTGAGTGCATTACGAAGAGATATATCATAAATAAACTAGTGATGCATGAAGACATTCATCCATATCCAATATACATGCATGGACATGAGTAAATATGTTAAAGCATAAATAAAATGAGATAAGCCAAATGTGAAAATTTAAACACATCAAAAACAAATAAACCACATAAAACACAAAGCTTAGTCTGATATTGTTACAAACAATATTGTATTTAGTGGAGTCATTATTATGTCACACGTGGACACGCGGTGTCAGGGGGTCAAGGAATCGCCACCTAGTTGTTTAGTTCAGGGTCGCTAGGAAACCCGAGTGTATTGGTCTTATTAGAGATTCAAAAGGTAAGGGACTTGTTGTGGCCATGGAAGGTATTAGCACCCTCAACACCTCTTATCTAAGGTAGATTGTATTGTGTGATTTGAATGTGGTTTAAAGGTTTTGATGTGTTCCTAACCGGTGGTCTGTTTATGACTTAGGATGATGATTTATTCATGTGAATAAATTTAGCATTTTGAATTTATTATGGGCTGGTGCGCCTAAATGAATTTTTATAGAAAGGTTTTTCGCAATTCGTATATTGCGATAAGAAAATACTCCCAATTAAAATTGGTGAGTATTTAAATTAATTCTGAGAATTTTCTGGTCAATTTCTAACATTTAAATATCAGCATACTTGTAGGTCCAGCATTTTATACCAGAATATAAAGCTTTAATTCCATGAATTAAAATTTCAGGGGTTATTAAAATATTAGCTAAGTTCTCACAGATACAATAAAGTGGTTATTAAATTCAAAATGAGTGAATATATATAATACTAAAACACACCATATATATTTTTGGGGAGAAAATATGATTTTTATATTTTTTTAGAGACTTGGTCGTATACAATATGCAAAAAGATTTATTATTATTATTATTATTATTTTGCATTTTTGTAAGGCAATGTTTGGCAAAAAAATCCTATTTCCCTTGAAATAAAAACTACTCAGAACAAACCTTAGGAGTGTTTGTCAAACACACCCTTAAACCAAAAAAACTACAAACCAAACAGGACCTAATGACTGACCTTGTTTTGACCCAGCTGGGTTGACTTGAATGGACTGACCTGACTAAGGGTTAACCCGACTAGGGTTGACACGACTGATGTTGACCCGACTAAGTTAACCTGACCGAGTTAACCCAAAAACAAACCAAAATAAAGACCCAAACCCAAAACAAATTCAACATAAGTAAAAACATAAAAACATAAAAAATTCTCAAGAAAAATGGATCAAACACAGAAAGTATGAATAACACTCAAACTTAAACCCAGCAACGTGAACGTCAAACCAAACCACATTTCAAGCAATAAAAAACAAGGTTTTAATCACAATAAAGCATAGATTAAGAATCAAGTGTCAGTTTGATTTGATTTGATTATTCCTCAAAAATCATGATTCTGTCAAAAATAGGTTTTGATTCAAAACCGAAACTCTAAGATTAAAATCTATAAAAACATGTTATTAATGCTTGAAAACTCTAGATTATTTACTAACAATGAGATACAAATTTACATAAACCAGAATTGAAATAAAACAAGACTTAAAACTAGCACATAAGCTCCAAAACTGTCAACCTAAAACAACCTGCATATTTATACAGTTTGGATTCAAAATGTCTTCCTAAACCTTCAACTAGAACCAAATAAAACTCAAAAACCCTGAACAAAAGAACATCAACCTTACTAACAGATTTTGGCAAATTCCAAATCAAACTCAAAGGCAAATATAATGTATTAAATCAATTATCAACATGTCAACACATTCAAAACATTGCATTTAAACAACAAAAATCAATCCAACAGGCCTCATGGACTCCATTTTCAAGGTTTGCAAATACATTTCAAGCTTGAAATCTTCCAATAAGAATGGATTTCTAATGCTTCCTTTCTTTTTCCTTCTCTCTAGACCCAACAAAAACAAACTGAATCCTTGAAATCATGAACATGATAGGATTGCTTCAACTTTCACCAAAATTTCTTTCCCCTTTGTTTTTTCTCTCTTTCTTCCTCCCTTTTGCTCCTTTGATTACCTCTCCTTTTATAGACAGATTCAGAGCTTCTAGATGAGTTTGTTAGGGTTTTAACAAACCAAAACTAGACTGGTTTTACCATAGGATCAATGGTTTTGGATTTATGTGGATTTGTAATAAACTTTAAGGTCAAGGTGAAGTGTTTCTAGCCTTTTGATCTTGAGAGAAATGTTTTAAACTCTTGATAAGAACCCCTTAGATTTTTTAAGTGTGAACATACGAAAAAGTTGGGTGATTTTGTGCAAATGAGTGTCTTAGTTAAAGCTGACTAGGTTGGCTACTTTCGTGGCTTTGCCAGAGCAACACCAACGTCAACATTGCCTGAGACCACTTGATCATGGTAGAGGGGGTACATATCTTTATGTTGGATCTAATCTTGCTCAATCTGAAAGTCTGTAGCTCCACATTCATTCGTTTGAAAGTGTCAACTTGATCAACATAGAATCTGAAAACATAAGGGTGGTTGATTGTGGACAAGATTTTGCTAAGATCATTAGAGAAAATAGGATGTAAATGTTTGATTTCATAGAAATGGTGTTGTATAATGGAGGTGTTTCTCAGTTGAATGGTGGTGATTACAGTCTTAAAAGTGGTCAGAAACACCATATTCACCTACCTGAAAGTGCCTACTCGATCAACTAAAACTACCGAAATAGAAAGTGTATAGTATCTAAACAACGTCGTATAGGCTAAACCCTACAAAACTCAATTTAATCCATATTCTTCTCATTTCTTTTAATTTGGGATTTGGCAAACTTCAAATTAATTTTTATTCCTCTCATTTCTTTTAATTTTACCCTTAAGTTCCTCCTCAACTCCTAATTTCATTCAATTTCATCCCTACCTAACTCAATTGCCAACCCTAAATTTGAGAACCTTTTACAATTTGGTCCTTGGTTTTTTATATATTCAATTGGATCCCAATTAACTATCAAACTTTAATTTTTTTTCAATTTGGTCCCTGATTTTAATGATTTCAAACCCTGTAGTCTCATGCTACTTACAAGTTAGTCCTTGGTTTTGAATTTCTTCGATCAAGTCCCTAACTGCTCATTAAACTTTAATATTTATGCAATTAAGCTCCTAATTTGACCAAATTAACTCTTAAAATTTATAATTTGACTCCTAGACTTTAATTTCTTCCAATTAAAGCCGAAATTGATTTCAAGAATTAATTTTCCTTGGAATTAAATCCTCAATAAATTCAATTAAATCCTTCGCTTTAGCTAACCACCTACATGATCCAAATTCAAATACTAGATGATGATTGACCTCTTTTTATCTAGATTGTTAGTGAAAGAGAAAAAGAGCAATTCAGTGAATCCAGAAGAGTCCAGCAGTAGGAAAACTGGATCTCTCTGAAGAACAAAGTGTAGATCTAGTCCGCAGCCCCCCACCTCCACAGCCACAACATGGAGAAAAATTCCAATTGAGTCCTTAAACATACAATTTTGAATTTTCCTCCTCAAAAATTGAATTATCTTTGTCAACAGGGTTAAATTTTCCAATTTTGTATATTGTGACCCTCCTCAACCAATTTTTGGTAATTTCCCGAGAGTTCCAACATGTTCTTCTCAACTGATATATATATATAGTTTTTCTTCTGACATTTTTTATTTTATTTTATTTTTGTATTTTCTCTTTTTCTTTTTTTTTTAATTTTTTTTTTGTGGGGCCCTAAAATGGGGTAACAACATAACTTGCTAGTATAATCATTCTTTTCTTATTAATATATTTTTCTCAACCAAAAAATATTAACCTTTTTTAGGAATGCACTTCATTTAATAAAAATTAAAGGCAATTAGAATAAATATTCAAGAAAAAAACTAAATGATCCAAATTAAAGATGAAAATGGCATCTCTTTAATTAAAACCTCTTTAACCTATAAATGAAATTCCTCTTCTTTTTTTGCAATTAATTTATCCTAATATTTATTCGTTGAAACAAAACGATTATCAAAATAATAAAAGTAAATTTAATAAAAAAAAATGGTGGTTTCATTATTATTTCATGGATGTATTAAAAATACATGAATAATACACTAACAAGTTTTAGATTTTTTATGCAAACATGAGATAATAAAAAAAATTGTGAAGAAAAGAAAAAATCTAAATCTAAAAAAAATACAAATCTCGAGGGCTATAAAAAGCTCGATAATTTTATACAAAAAATATAACTATATTCTTAAAAATTATGTTTTTAATATATTTTATAGTTATTTATTTTCATGAGATTAATTAAAAAAAACAATAAAGTGCATAATGGGTTGAATATACAGAGGTTATGCTTCTGAGGCTAGGTTTCCGGTCTATTTAAAGAAAAGTCTACGCACATGACCAAGCCAACATGCGTAGCCCTTTTTTTTTGGTATAAGGGCCAACAACCAATTTTTCTTAAAAAAAAAATGAAAGTAGATGTCACATCGTCTATGATGGCTAATAACATGTTTGCTAGCCTAGTTTTCTACTATAAACGATGTGGTTGGAAAATTAGGATGAGATTTTTTGGACCAAAAATTTTATTTTTCAATTTTCATTTAAAAACACCTGATAAACATCCTTATCATGTCAATAAATCAATATTTCAACTTAAAACACTTCAAAATATGTCCAAAAACACAAAATCAAACAGGAAAAAAAAATTCTCTTTCAACCCTGATATATTTTTGTCATGCAAAATAAAGGTCTAAAAACACTTCAATTAAACTTCTCTCATCGAATGGAACCCGTTAACACCAAGATTTTTTAAAAAAAAAATGTGATCAATTGATAATTTCCTCTCTCTTCTGTTGTTTTCTAGTGAGTTTCTCTTCCCTCACTCCAATCTAAGGACTATAAAATAAACAAAATAAACTTTCAAGCTAAAACTAAAATTTTAAAACTACAGGGAATAAATTGAGAAAGATAGGAACATAAATGGTCTGGAAAGTACTTTTTTTTTATTTTGATCATGACCATGATTTTTCTCTATGATTTACATTTTGATACTTTTTGTTTTTAATCTAGTATTTTCTTTTTAATTTCAAACTATTTTAAATGAAATTATGCGCAAAAGATTCAATAAGAAAAAAAACTTAAGAATGAAAATCGAAAAAATAAAATAATGGTTACTCCCTTTAATATATTTAGTAATTGTACAACTTTTTGTTGTTATTTTAGGCACAAATGTCTTGTTGTTGTAATTTTAGTAGCCTTTAATTATTGTTTGTAAAAAAAAAAGGTGACAAGAAAAATAGAAACGACAAAACATTAAATAACAATATCTCTTTAAATAAAAACAGATCAGTACTTATATTCTTTTACTGCATAGGTGTAGGTGTTATGTGGACCTGTACCCTACTTTAATCATCTTGGATTTGGATTCAAAACAAGATTGGTTCCGAGAAATGTAATTGTTTCTACACACGCGCGCAGTCTTCCATTAAAAAATTTGAGAGGATATAACTGTTAAAATTTTAAATTTATATTTTAGAGGATATTAGTTTGAGTTTTATAAATTTTATAATTATTAGAGATTTAAATAGTTATTAATTTTAAAATTTAAAAAATTAATCGAGATATATACAATTTAATTTAAATATCAATATTAATAATAAAAAAACTAGTCCGTGAAAAACACATAATTAGGAAGAATAATAGTAATAATAGTAATAAAAAGTAATTCCCATATCTAGTCTAGTCTAGTCTAGTTATTATAGCTTACCGCTGCTTGCAGATGCTAACCCAACAATGGCCGATCTTCCTCGTTAAAAGTAAAACTCTTTTCTGCTACATTCACTCCAAGTTGTGCCATCGGCTGAATCTGCCAGACCAACATCCCTACGGAACGAATCCATGAGCTGCTGGGTCCTCTTTCCCAACTTCATTCACTTGTAAAATATACGGTAACTTTCTGGAAGTTAATTTTCCTATTTTTTACACAAACAAACATAATACGTACGTAAATCTTCAAAGAACTTCTTGAAGATTAATGGCGGGAATTGATCTAGAAGGCACGTGCATGATGATACACAGATATCAAGCACCATTGAAACTCAATTAGCAAAGAGGTTAATGCAATATCTAAATGAAACATTCCTAAATATGGAATTTAGAATTAAAAAAACAAGTCATCAAGTCCTGGGGGAGGCAGAAACCAATTACCAGGGATACTTTAGAAAATTCTTTCTATATTATAAATAGATTTTGTACTGTGAAAAATGACGACGTTATCCTTCATTTTATCATTAGTAAAATCACTATCATCCTACGTCATTAATTTCTTAGTATATCGTATGGTGTAGAAAGAACTCAGGTACAAGGAGGAGGAGGAGGAGGAGGAGAGTGAGTGAATTTTTGTTTGGCTGGTTGGAGGGATTCGAGGAAGGAAGGAAAAAATGTCAATCCTCTAACCAAAGCCCCTATTGGTCCACGTGGCAAGCACGAGTAGTTTCCCCTCCCCAAATCGACTACGGCTGCCTGTTCCATCTCTAGATTTTGAAATGAAAACACCAATATGTTTCACTCAAATCTGTCCTTTGCAAAGGCCTTGTCTATATATGATTCACCCCTCCACATGTTTTTATGATGGAGCTTCCACCACCACCACCACAACCATCAAGAAGCACGAGTATCATTGCCATTATATATCTTCTTTTGCTCTTCTTTCCCTGTCTCTCAGACTATTTTTTCTCTGCCACTGCATTACAGGAAAACTCATGTCTGCCACTTGGTACTGCCATATATCCTAGACCCCGTTTGTTCTTCAGCTGCTTGTCCTTCTTGTTTACTTTTTTACTTCTTTGTTCAAACAGGACTGAAAAGTCCCCCCTTCACCTTTTTCCTGCTTCCATATCAATCCTTAAATGACGCGCTACTTCGATTAACTTTCTTGCAGAATCATTTCCAACATGTCGAGAGTCTTGAGAGAGTTAAAGAAAAGGTGATTGAAAAAGAAGACATAGCCCGTGTCACCACTCAAAAGCTTCAGTATATATAAACACACGCACACATACACAGACACAGCCAGCCATTCACAACAAATTCATCCCCACAAAATCTTGAGAGAGAGTACCCTTGAGAATTCAAGCAACCAGTGATTAATTAAGATGGCATTTTCCAATGCCAAGAACTTCTTCCAACGCTTCTGTTCCGTAGAGGTTCATGTGGAGGGTGTTTCTCATGGCAGCTTCTTCTCGAGCGATCTCCTACCATCCCTGGGAGCCCGGATAAATCGGGCAACCAAACTTCGAAGATACATAATTTCCCCTTACAATTCCTGTTATAGGTGATTAGAATTGATCACTCTATATATTATAATAATTATTTCCAGTTTTATTACAGCTGCCTTCTAACAAGTCCCTTTCATTACAGGGCTTGGGAGATGTGGCTGGTTGTTCTAGTCGTTTACTCTGCCTGGATCTCTCCATTTGAGTTTGCTTTCCTAACATCCAAGAAAGATGCCCTCTTCATCTTTGACAACATTGTCAACGGTTTTTTTGCTGTTGATATTGTTCTCACCTTCTTCGTTGCGTGTCTCGATAGCCACTCTTACCTCCTTATCGACGACCCTAAGAAGATAGCAATAAGGTAGCCAAGCGTCCTGCAGCAGCATTTCCTCCACAATTAATGCATGCTTCTTCTCAACTAAGCAATCACTCAAATCCAACCTTTTGCAGGTACATATCAACGTGGTTTATTTTCGATGTCTGCTCGACAGCCCCATTTCAGTCTCTTAGTCTCCTGTTCAGAAATCACGGTAATGGACTTGGTTTTAACATCCTCAGCATGCTCAGACTTTGGCGTCTCAGACGAGTCAGTGCCTTGTTTGCAAGGTTTGTCACCAGACTCCAATGATTTCATTTTTCTTGGGAATTTCGTAGTTTTATAATGGAAGAATTGGAGAGTTGAGGAGCTTTTCTGTTTTCTTCCTATATAGACTTGAGAAGGACATCAGGTTCAACTATTTTCGGACTCGGTGCACAAAACTTGTTTCTGTAAGTCACAAACACTTCCAACTTGTTCCTTTCCAGTAAACACTAATTAAATAGGCTAGCTAACTTATTAGTAATATTTCTAATCTCCTTTCCCTTGTGGTTTATTTCAGGTAACCCTGTTTGCAGTACACTGTGCTGGATGCTTTAACTATTTGATTGCAGATAGATACCCTGATCCGAAGAGAACCTGGATCGGTGCAGTAAACCCAAATTTTAAAGAGGAGAGACTCTGGAATAGATACGTGACAGCAATGTACTGGTCTATTACCACATTAACCACAACTGGTTATGGGGACCTGCATGCTGAGAACCCCAGGGAGATGCTTTTTGACATTTTTTACATGCTGTTCAACTTGGGTTTGACCTCATACCTCATTGGAAACATGACAAACCTTGTAGTTCACTGGACCAGCCGCACAAGGAACTTTGTGAGTTCTCTCACTTGTAGCTTTCTCGTTTTCCAATTTCCAACTAGGTTTCCACCTTCCTAGATTATGCATGAGCTAAATGGATTCAATGAAATCACAAATCCTTGTACAACAGATCTGTCGTGTCTGCTCCTTGGCTCACCAATTTTATGTGAAGACTTCAGAAATCCTACTAAAACACAACAGGATTCACCTACTCCTTGAATGTCAATAGTAGTGATCCAATATAAATCACTTGTTAAGCAACACTTTTGTCTACTCCTTGAACATTCCATCACATGAGTAGCCTCATTACAGCTGTAAATTTAATTTCGCAGAGAGACACAGTCAGAGCTGCTTCAGAATTCGCTGCACGAAATCAGTTGCCTCCTCGCATACAGGAACAAATGTTGTCACACATATGCCTCAAGTTCAAAACAGAAGGATTGAAGCAGCAAGAGACCTTAAATGGTCTGCCAAAAGCCATTCGTTCAAGCATTGCAGACTATCTCTTCCATCCTATTGCTCAAAGAGCTTATCTCTTCCGAGGGGTTTCTCAGGACTTCCTTTTCCAACTGGTAAGACTTCACATGTACACATCATTCTTTTTCTCCCCTCCCTCTTCTTAAGCCAAAAATATGACCTGCTGGAATCATATACGGGTAAAAGATAAACAACAACGGGCGGGAGGCAGTAGTTTCCTTATAGAAGAGGGTTAGTGGCAAGTTGAGCATCAATGTTTGCCCAGTTTCAGAAGACTGATGAAATTTACTTCATAAAAGGTTTCAGAAATGGAGGCTGAATATTTTCCACCCAAGGAGGATGTAATTCTGCAGAACGAAGCTCCTACAGATCTCTACATACTCGTCTCGGGAACAGTGGTGTGTAAACTTGATTTTGTTGTCATTCATTACCTCTAAATTTCAGAATGTTTTACTAACATTAGCTGTATGGGAAAACCATTCCTTGTTGCAGGATTTGATATTGTATGTTGATGGACGTGAAAAGGTACTTGTGCCAGCTCTTTCAAAGTCACATATTTCCCATAGATTAAACAAACAATAAGGTTAAAGTTTAATTACATCCTCTATACAGGTTATTGGGAAAGCAATAGCAGGAGACACGTTTGGCGAGGTTGGAGTTTTATGTTCCAGGCCGCATCCTTTCACAGTTAGAACCAGTGAGCTTTCTCAAATACTACGACTGAACGGAACTGCTCTCATGAGCACCATAAAAGCGAATCCAGAAGATGGGCGCGTCATAATGAATCATCTTTCCATGGTATATGATTTAATAAAGCTTCTCGAGTTGTAAGATCTTTGCTAACTTCTTTTCTTTTACCCTAGCTGAACGTTGGTATTTTATCCTACCCATTTACAGAAACTGCGGAGGCCAGAAAGCATGGATTCTGAATCCCAAAACATAGAAGAATGGTGTTCTAAGAGAGGGTGTAAAGATCATATGCACGGAGATCTATCAGTGAACAAAGCAAGAGAGACGGATTCCCAGGGATCAAAGGCTACAAGAAAGAGTGAATTAGGCAAAGGTTATGATTGTACCAGACATGAAGGGTTAGTAACAGCAGTTGAGGACAGCGAAACGGCTCTTCATGCTGCTGTTTGCGAGGGGCATATTGAAATGGTTAAGATTTTGCTTGAAGGAGAAGCAAACATAAACAAACCAGATGCCAGAGGATGGACCCCAAAAGCTCTAGCCGAACAGCAAGGAAATAAAAGCATACATGATCTCTTACTAAATTACGAAAATAGGAATATATTAAATGAACATAGAATAGATTTTATCGAGTCAGAAACTGTAGGTAACACCAAGAAAAGTCAAGGGAAACATGAAGGAAACAAGGCGCTCACAAACTCCAGCTCATGCATTTCTAGATGTCCCCATGATAGGGAAGCAAAGAAATCAACCAAGCGAGTCACTATCCACATGCAGCTTCAAAACAGAAGTACATTACAGAGCCGACTTGGGAAGTTAATTATCCTACCTGATTCAATGGAAGAGTTGCTCAGAATTGCCGGTAAGCTCTTGACCTCTACAGCGTGTAAATAAACTTATAGGGGACAAAACTCATGAATTATCCTTTTTTTTTTTTTTTTACCAGGCATAAGAACATGACTCTGAAGCTAAAATAGAACAAGGATATCATACCTTGAAAAGAGATCAGTTGGTTAAATCATCTGTTCCTCGTTTTGCATAATCCTATTTTCACTGTAGCCATTTGTCACACTGCAGGTGAAAAATTTGGAGGCTACAAATTTACTAGAGTCATCAATGCTGAGAATGCAGAAATAGATGGTATCAGTGTCATTCGAGATGGCGATCATCTGTTTCTTCTCCAAGATGACTGAAAATTTGGTTGTGATGTGACAAAATTGTTCAAAGACATTGATGCGGACAAGCTGATAGCTTGTACATTTTGAGCAATGTTTAATGAAATATTAACAAAAAGCGCAATGCATCAGGTAGCCAAATGGGGCTCAATGGTCGTTAATAATACTGGAAAATTGGTGATGTCAATTACAACTGGTTGTACCCTCATTGCTTTTAGAGCAAAAACCCATCCACATAAAATTATGAGAAGCGTCACTAAAAAAACAATATACCATCTTACAAGCAAGCCACTATACGAATTGCTTTGTCCAAGAAAACTATCTTTTTCTGTAGAGATCTGAGCACAGCGTCGCAGAAGGGAAGTCTCTTGCATTTTTCATAATCACTTCACTTCCCCCGGTCTGTTCTCTTCACACATGTTTTGTATGAAAAACAATTGTACAAGTACTCTCATGAGCCTTTAATAGGAAGGGGATGAGCTTCAGTGTTAAAGACATACTTATCCAAAGGAATAACAGATCTATCCCCGAATAGCAAGTAGAAATACTTGAGTGTCTCACCCAAGAAGAAGGTCTCCATCTTGTCTCTTCTACGAGGAGGAAGCACAGTAACATCTTCTAAAGAACTGTATCCACCAGAATCAACCTTCGTGTACTTTTCAAACGCTTCAAAGATCTGCCAACCCCATTCCTGGTATCTGCAGTGCAGTATAGTTGAGATCAGATAACTGTGTAAGAATTGTGTCAAACAAAAAAGAAAAATTTATAGCAAGGAGTATTTGAAGTGAAAAAAGTTCAGACTTGATAACTCAAAAAATTTAAAGAGCATACTTAGGGTCTTCTGTTATGCGATACAAGATAAACAGTGATTCTACAGTTTCAGGCCGCAAAAGATTGTGACGATCAGCATGTTTAATTATTATGTCATTGACAAACTTTGAATTCTTATTCCCACCATCAAGTCCATGTTCTGAATATTCCTGCTTAATCACAACAGACAGCAAATTATTAGAACACATAGATGCAAGGAAATAGGCCTTTACCTGGTTATAATGGAAGAATGCAAGGACAATGCCACCCTAACAATTTTGCAGGAAGTGGCAACTCTTGTGCTTGAACCTGCATCCTTGTAGAGAAGCCCAACAATATTCCATTGCACCAAGTAAAGGCCCACTCAATAAATACAAGGAAATGCATTTAAAAAAAAATACAAATAAGGGGAAAAAAACAAAGAGTCAACAGCTTGCAGTAAGTGGGGAGGAAAATGACCCGCTATGGTGCATTGATGGTTTAGAAAACTGCGTTCAGGGAACATATCATCCAAATTCAACCAACCTCAGTATGGAAGTAAGCGATTTCTGGGGCAAGCCCAGTAGAAGTTACTGAATACATCTCAAAGCATGTCTTGGCTAAATCTTCTGCAAGCTTCAAATTTTCAAGGTCCTCAAATTTGAGCAAGTTTTCTTTCATTGCCTTCTCCTTTGTGAGACCCTTGGTGGCACCAAGAGCAAGTGTTCCTGGCAAGAAACAGACCTGAAAGGCCAGTAGAAAGCTCACTCATCAATGACTATTATTAGACAAAAAAGAGAGCAATAGAACTTCCATTACAAAGGCGTACATCAGGAACTCAAATATATTATGATGACCCTTCCATGAGTGGCACACAATCACATATTCACTAAATCAGAAAATAATAAGGAAAAATAAGAGGAAAGAACATGCTGTTCATGAATTGAAAGACATCACAAGCACATCAAGATGTCAGGATTGTGCAAGCCACAGTAGACCACTGCCTAGTATGGCAGAATAATAGAAAGCATATGACCTTCGTTTTTGCCCCCCTTCCTTTTAAGTAAATGCCTATAGCTGAGGAAGAATCTAAATTCCTCTGAACATTCATCCCAGTGAATATGTGCTTAGGCAGCAGGTGGTTGAGAATACATGCATATAATTTATTTCCTATTTGAAAGGATTAAAGGAATCTATAAGATCATTTGACACATTACAGAGTTAAGAATATCTAAAATATATAAATCAAAGAAACAAAGACAGAAAAATAGGTTCCCAAATATAAATCTGGGTCCTACATACCAGAAAATGATGGTTTGAAACTAAAACTGCTTAAATTTCACATAGTACAATAATAAAGATTTTACATCAATAATATCGTAATATTATGCCTTGAAATATTTAGGCAGCTTATTCTTGAACATGAAGTTGATTCTGACAACGCACGCATGGTTTTGAGTAAAGACATGATGATAATTCACGCATCTCATTACCATATGTCAATACAGCCTATCCTCAACTCAATATATAATTGGCTAAAAGGTCAGAGAACAACTGCAGCATGACATGTAAAGTCTAGTCAATTGATAGTTTGTGACTAACAGACTTCTTGCTGTTATGAAGTGAGCCAATAATTCTGAGAGAATTATAATTGAATGGCAATGATAATCTTCAGTTAGCAACAACTTTTATGTCCCAGAAATCCAAAGTATATACAAGCACATATATACATTAGTAAATTATCTACTAGAATAAACCAATATAATGGGAACATCAGGCCTTGCATTAACTGCGCAGCTTTTCCCGATAAATCTGATACATTAAATTGACATGATAGTGCAGGGCATACATCTAATGCTCCATGGATCCATTCATAGCATGCCAGCATTGTATGGCCTCAAATTGAGAGTTGGCTAGAGCATGTAAATCAACTGCTACATGGAAAACTAATACTATTTGACAGTGTGAGATTTTGGGGATTTCTAATCAGGGAAACCAGTAATTTCTATAGTGCAAACTCCCATCATCAAAACATATAATGCATGCACAGAACACATTAGTAATTTATCAGCTACATCAACAACAATACAGAGAGAAAGCTCCATGTACCAGGTGATCCATCTTTGGACTAAAGGAACCTTTAGGTCCATAAGGCAATTCCCCGACAAAAACCAATCCATTGGGGATTGATTTCTGAACAAGTAGGTGCCTAACACCCTTCATTGCTTCCTCATACATATCATAAAGATATGTAAAATTACTATCTCGATTTCTCCCTTGCTGGAGCCATACTTTAATAAGGTACTCATAATAGCTGTCACCACGAGATCCCAATCTAATATTTTCTCCACTAAATTCACCAGAGTCAGGGCTGCAACCAGTAGGGAAAAAATATCAAACACATGACAATTTTTTTCCCGCTGAGGAAAAGAAATACAATTATCCAGCTAAACATGTACTATACAAAAATAAAGGAGGAAAAGATAACTGAAAATATTAAATTAAAGTGAAGGGGGACTAGATATCAACCTTACAAAGTCAATGTTTTGGGAAGTGAACACTAGAAAGATAAGATTGTGATATAGATGCCACATTTGTTGCCATAGTTAACAAATCTCAAAAAGCTGCCCATGGCAGGGAGGCATACTTCCATGAGTTTCTATTTTATGGATGGGAAAAAAGGAGACTCGTGCAAAGAAAAGTAAGAAGATTTTACTTTCTTTTATCTGAAAATGAATTTACATTCTTCTATTGAAATCATAATTTGCAACCACATACCATAAAATACTTCGGATCATTGTTATTCAATGGAGAGCTTTAGAAAAAAAAATTTAATAAACTTTCTTTTAGTTGACGACCCCCAAAAGCTGCCAAAGGACCAACAAGAAGGGGAAAAAAATAAACAAATAATTATGTACAAAATTAATGGCATGCAAGCAGGAGAACAGATGAATTTGTTTTATAAAAGGCCCATACCTTATGTATATGGGAACTAGTCCTTCGACCTTTGGAAGATCTTTTATATGTTCCAAAACCTTCATAGCTTCTATGCTGTACCTTGGATCACCAGAAACAGTACTGAGATAATTAAATTCAAGCTGCACAGTGGAAACTTCTGCAGTACTACTCAATCCATCCGGAGCTCGATGTGCTGACGGATCATGCAGAACAACATCACTAAAGGGAATAGAAGTTGGGCTAGAAGTAAAGGCCAAAAGCAGTCGATCAGCCAAATTTCTAGCAGTTTCAAGATAGACAGTTGGTTTAGGCCCCTTATGCGTCAAATTTGTCCCTTGCTCTCCTCCACTTAAATGATAAGCACTTAAGAGGCCACCCAAGACACGAATAGTAGTTTCAAATAAATTTACTTGGCCTTTCTTGTTAATCCTATCAGAAAGGTGTGTTTCAATCCATAAGCCTGCTTCAGAAACAACTTCATCGGCACCCATTATCAAGGCAGTATCAAGAGCATCAACAACAGTAGCACCTAGACCTCCTAATCCATCAACTCCTCGCTGACTCAGGGGCATAAGTTCATCATAGCCCATTGCATACATTTTATAGCCTGACCAAGCATGGATGAAAGCCTTCTGCACTCTTTGTTGCCTATCCACCCATTTTGAACCAGTATTTAACTTCTGCAGTTCATGAGGAAGATTACCAATGCTACCCTTTTCATCAGGCGGTAGTTGAGGAGGAAGTCTTGGTGGTTTCCTCCAAAATCTTTGGAATCTACCTCCACTATCTGAAATTCCCTCAACTTCTTTATTCACCTTTATTCCTTCAGCTTGTCCTTGGGAAACAGAATGGGGGGTACTTTTATGCGTGAACATAAGACATGCTAAGCCAAAGATCATTAATAATGCTAAAAACTTTCCTGTACTGCAACTTAAACAATCATGCTTTGCGTTACTGGTGAGTAAGGACTGTGTGATCACCTGCAATACATAATAAGTTGTAGGCAATTCAATTCAATGTATTACTTATCCATACGAAAAACAAAAAAGAAAAATGTGAATCTTAAATGTTAGAGACCATGGGAAAAGAAAAATTCTTAATTTAGGAACATCATTTGAAATTTTATTAATTCATATGGTGCCTCTAATTGTTAAAATTCTAAAAAAAAAAATGGATTACTGGGAATTATTAATATAAGGATTAGAAGAAAATTACAAGAACTATCCTATGTCTCACAATCCGTTGCCTTCTGACACCTGATTTTTTAAAAACCTATGGTCTGCATCTGTTACAATATAGATTCTCCATGAACACTAGTTTCAGAACCAACATTGTTTTATCCATATGTTGATATGTTTACAAAAATACCATTGTTGACTCAGTGATTTTCTGAAACTACCAAAGTGCACTTTCCATTATTCTTGACTTGGATTAAGAGAGGATAAGCCAGAGAAAAGGCCCATGTCACAAAGCAAACCATGGTCAAGTTTATCAACATCATTCCCACAACCAAGGGGCAGTTAGACAATTATGCTAGCATTGAGCAAAGTGCTTTCGCCAAAAGACCTCTGTTTTTTAAACATGAGAGCAGGGAGAAAGGAGAGGCTAGAAATAGCAAGTTAACAGAGCAAGAAATTACATCCTTTCCACATGTATCTTTATAAAATAACACATCTGAAAGTGGAGATGTAGTTCCTTGAACATGAAAGCAGGAGGAACAGAAAGGCTAGAATTAACAAGGCAATTAAGCAAAAAGTCACCTTATTCCAAGAAATGTCTCTCTGCACAATATGGTGACTAATAGTGGAAAAGAATAAGCATCGCTAATAAACCCCTTTGTGTGTGTCAGAAACCTTATAATGATTTTTTTGCGCCTGTTTTCCATTTATTATTTTGGTAACGGTGAAAACTAAAAAAAATCTCGAACTCCATGCATGACATGAACTCCTTGCACATTCCAATATTCTATTCTATGGTGTAATTCTAGATATACCAAACCCTCTCCAGCATTTGATCAAACATTCCCTTCGGAAAGCATGTTATCACACCCTAATTGTGCTATCCAAATCTATATACCCAACAACGCCTTTATTCCTAATAAACCAACCATGATAATATATTAGCCTTTCTAATACTCCAATAAACCAGAATTACAACATTCTACTTGATCATGTAAGTTTGCCAGACGCGAGCATCACCCTTTGACCCTAATCTCCATGAAACATTCTACGTCCATAAACTGTATCATCCCAGCAAAAAATTCAGCTCAAAGCAGGCTGATGAGGTTGTAATAGGCATAGACCACAACATCCCGTGGAATGATTAGGTTCTATTGGATTTAAGCAGAACAGGGATTCGTGGGGCTTAGTTGCAAAGAGTAAGATACCCATATAGCTCCAACAAATTAACAGATCTGTATGTGTGAAAGCAAGCTTGACATGCGAAATAATTATTACCAACAAGTTGAACTTCTACTCATTTGCAGAATTAATTAAAGCTTCATAGCATTAAATCCTTAAGTTACTCCTAAAGAAAATCAAATCCCTCTAGTCCTTCGGCAACGCCACAATTGAACGACATTAAAAAATAGAAAACTGATTGAGAAAAAGAAAAGGATCGGATTGACCGTATTTATTCTGGAGAGAGAGAAGTAACAATAAGAAGAAGAAGACAAAGAGACGTTAACCTTGACGAATGAACGTTGTCGGAACTTGGCGTTGTCGTAATGGACATCTTTCATGGAATAAGGCAACGATTTCGACATGCTCGATCTTTAATTTAATTTAGGGTTTTCTTCTGCCGATCTCCTCTGCTCTGTTGAGTGCAGAGAGGGGGGGGGGAGTAGAGAGTTTCGATCCAGTTAAGGACGCACCAAATCGAACTTCGATGGAAAATTGGAATAGGACTGTTAGCTTTGGTTTCAAGTCAATGGAGGAGCAGAGAGAGGAGAGGGAGGGAGGCGCCTTTTCTTTTTCTCAGCTCGGCACGTTTGCCGTGGCCTCACCAAACAGAACGTGACACTTGGTGCTTGGTCGTGTTCGAGTGATTTATTTCATTAACTAATATATCACATCATATTTAGTTTTGACTATAGCATGTTTCCCGCGCTACACTGCCGGGGTGCGCATAACCTGGTTTATGTAATGTTATGCTGAAACTAAACCAAAAAATGTGAACATCTCTTGGCGAAGATATAGAATGAATGACTTTCAATCAGAAACTTGTAAACAAGTGAATCTTCTCGATCAGTGACTACATTTGTAAACAGATGAATCTTCTTGATCAATGCCTGCATCCACCATTGATCTCTACATGTAAGAGATCCTGAAAACAGCACGATAGTTCACAAAGATTTGAACCAGAAAGAACACTTTAGCACCAAAGCGGTGGAAGAACTAAAAAATGCAAAAGCAAACATGTTGATAGACGCAGAAGATACATATCAGATCCTCAATAAATAAATAAAAAATCGATAATCTTTGACAAAGGCGGAGGGAAACGGAGCAGGTTGAGATGGATACAAGGGGATATATTAATTCTGGCTTTCCATTCGATATCTAAATTTATTGATTTGGTGTCCCTAGTGTTGTATGGTATAACAAAATCTCTTATTTTTTTAAGTTTTTTTTTAACTAGATAATATATAAGCTATAATTTAACAACAATCACTCACTTAATTTGTAATATTAGATTATAAATCTAATCTTTTTTTTGGTATAAGCATTTCAAAACTCTTAAGAAATTATAATGATAAAAAAAACTTAAATCAAGATTTCATTCGATAGAATTGAAAATACCACACACATGATCCAATTAATCTAAAATAGAAGTTTACTATTATTTTAACACTAATATGGTTATGTGCTACTTCATAAATTTATAAACATTTACAAAAAATTTCAAACTTTTGTTAAAGCAGCACCATTATATATTCATGGTCTTAACTAGTAAAAGTTGGGTTTTAGATATTAGTAAGTTTAATTAAATGGTCTTTAATCTCATATTAGTAGAAGTGTTTCTAACTAAATCTCTTGAAAGACCTTTAGTGAAAGGATATGTTAGATTATTGCAAGATTTAACACGCATAATAGTAATTATCCCATCAGAAATTAACTGCACTATATATTCATGTCTTAAGCTGATATATCTAGATTTTCTATTGTAAATTTATCAAATGCCTTAGACATAGTTGTTTGACAATCATAGTGTAAGGAGATAGATGGCATCAGTTGTGACCACAACTTAATATTCAATAACATATTTCTTAACCATTCTGCCTCCTTATTTGTAGTTGCTAAAGCTATGAACTTGGATTCCATTGTAGAATGAGTTATACATATTTGTTTCTTTGAAACCCAAGAAACAATATCACCTCCTAAAATAAATACTCATACAAATGTTGACTTGGTATCACTTGCATTAGTTATCCAACTAACATCAATATAACCTTCAAGTACAACTGGAAAATTATTATAAAATAATCTAAAATCCTTAGTTTTTTTCAAGTAACCAAGTATTATTGTAATTGTTTTCCAATGATCCTTACTAAGATTACTTGTGTATCTAGACAATTTACATACTATAAAAGCAATATTTAGTCTAGTACAATGCATAACATATATTAAGCTACCAATTACACTAGCATATTCAATTTGAACAATTGATCTACCAGTATTTTCTATCAACTTACAGGAAACATCATATGGAGTATTTGCTACTTTGATATTCAAATGATTAAATATATTTAAAACTTTATCAATATAATGAGATTGACAAAGAACAAAACTCCTACTATGTTTTCTTATTTTGATACCTAAAATTGTATCTACCTCATTTAAGTCTTTCATTTTGAATTTTAAGGTTAGATATTTTTTCGTATCATTAACAACATTTATGTCAGTACTAATAATGAGCATGTCATCCACATAAAGACATATGATCACACCGAAATCATTTGTAAATTTAAAATAAATACGTTTATCAGCACTATTATATTTAAAATCATATTCTAAAATTACATAATCAAATTTTTCATGCCATTACTTAGATACTTGTTTCAATCCATATAGAAATTTAATCAATTTGCAGACTATATATTTGTTTCCTAGTAGAGCGAAACCCTCTAATTGTTCCATATATACCTGCTCATCCAATTCTTCATTGAGGAAAGTTGTCTTAACATCAATTTGATGTACATATAAATTATAGACTGATGATAAAGCCAAAAATATTCTTATAAATGTTATACGAGCCACCAGAGCACGTATATCAAAATAGTTTATTCCTTCCTTTTGTTTAAAGCCTTTGGCTACTAACCTTATTTGAAAAGTTTGAATTGATCCATCATTATTATATTTCTTTTGAAAACCCATTTACATCCAATTGCCTTGGAACCTGGAGGCAAATCAATAATAGTCCAAGTATTCTTATATAATATTGAGTCAATTTCATCATTAACTGGTTTTTTTTTTTTTTTGAAAAAGCAACATCTTGAGACATCATTGCCTCTTTATATGTTTTAGAGTCATCTTCAACTATTAATAAGATTAGTATCTTATTAAGCACATCAACCTTATTGCCTTCAACTAAGAAAATAATAGATTGTGAAGATATATAATTTGGATGTAAATTGTTTTCTTTTCTAGCACGTTGGCTTCTTCTAAGTTCAATGAAATCATCAATTTGAGTTCTTTTATTTCTATAATTTGGATTAAAACCTGCATTATTTATTGACTTTATTTCAATTTTAAAATTATTGATTCGTTCACTAATTGAATTGGAATCAGTTTGAAATTTATTTTCAATAAACTCAACATCTCTAGATTCCACTATTACATTAGAACTTGAATCCAATATTCTATACACTTTTGAATTTTCAGCATAGCCAAGAAAATTCCCCTTTAAAGCTCTAGGTCCTAATTTATCCTTTTAAAATCTGAAGCTCTATAAAAGACAAGGCAACCCCAAACTCTAAGATAATTTAAGTATGGTTTTCTTTTCTTCCATAATTTGGATGGGAAAATTTTAATTTTCTAGAAGGAATTCTATTATGTATATGACAAACAGTGAGTAAAACTTTTCTTCCCCCCCATAAACTAGCAGCAATTTGGCATTCATTAACATAGAGTTAAGCATATCAACAAGGTTTTATTCTTTCTTTCTACCAAGTCATTTTGTTGGGGTGTATATGGTGCACTAGTTTGATGTATGATTCCATTTTCTTCACAAACTAAAGAAAATCCCATAGAAAAATACTCACCACCTTTATTACTCCTTAGAATTTTAATTTTCTTTCCCTTTTGATTTTTAACTTCTAATTTATAATTCTTAAACATTTGAAAAGCTTGATCTTTATGTTTCATTAAAAAAAAATAAGTATACTTTGAAAAGTCATAAATAAAAGTTATAAAATATCTATTTTCTCCCTTTCAACTTTAAGAAAAGTCGTTTTCTAGTCATCTTTGCTTGAATGCAAATTTTACATGTTTTTTTATCTTTAATTTTATAAGAAATTAAATTATAATTAGCCATATATTTTAATGATTTGAAACTAACATGTGCCAAATGATCATGCCATAAAGATGAAGATAACTCAATCATATAAACAGAGAAATTAATATTATTATTAAAACTAAGTTTGAACATTCCATAACATGAATAACCCTTCCCTATAAATAGTCCATTTTTGGACAAAATGATTTTATTAGACTCTAAAACAACCTTAGAACCCTTTTTACAAAGAAAATTTGCAGAGACACGATTTTCTTTATATCTGGTACATGTAAGACATTGACCAACAATAATTTCTTTTCAGAAGTAAAACTTAGTTCAACATTTCCTTTTCCTATCACCTTTGCAACATTATAATTTTCCATTAGAACTTTTTATCTATCTTTTGCAACTTCATGATCTTTGAAATGGTTTTTATTGTTGCATACATGGATGGTTGCACCAGAATCATACCACCAGTCATTAGACATGGTACTTGCAGCTATATGAAGTTTAGTAATCATTTCAATATGCAGCTTCGAAACCATTGCAATCAACTTAGTTTCATGTTCAACCATGTTTGTATTTTTTGAATTCTGGACATTACTAGGATTTTTTTGCTTCTGTTTCTTTTGAAACTTGCACCCAGGTTTGTAGTGCCCTTTATTGCCACAATTGTAACAGATCTTTCCTTTTTTTGAATTGATTAGGTTGCTTGTATTTTTAAAGTTCTTTACTGCATCAGAAAACTTCCTCTTCTTTCCAACATTTTTCTTTTAAACATTATGATTTCCTTCAATATAATTCACTTTTGTTGAAGATTCCATAGTGAATTTCTTTACATGAATTCTAATTTCCTTTTCAATCCACAAGTGTTTTTGAATTTGTTCAAGAGAAAATTCTTTTGTGGTATATAATAACTTTTTCCTGTAATCATTCTAACTAGGAGGAAGTTTTGCAATTATTCATCCTACTTGTAATGCTTTAGAAACTTCCACTTTCAAGTATTTAGGTTTAGAAATCAAGACTTGTAACTTATGGACATAATCTATAACAGAAGCATTATCAATCATTAAAAATTCAAAATATTTCATAATAAAAAATTTATCCACACCTTGTCTTTTGTGTTGTATTTGTACTCTAGTGGCTTCCACATTTTCTTTGAAGACTTTATGGATATAAAAAGATCATGCAGATGATGAAAAATTATTGAGGATATGGCATCTGCACAACAATTCATTTTCATCTCGTTTCTTATGCTCTACCTTCAATTAATCATTGTCTTCAAATGTAGATGCATGAATTTCAGACAGATTTTGGATTACTGATGTAGGAGATCTTTAAAGTAGTCAATAGGAACATCTTGTCTTTCCAACATACAAAATTTGTTCCATCAAAACTATCCAGCTTCATATCCAGATTGAGATGGATGCAAGGGGCATGTTAAAGAACATGAAATTTAATATGGCTTCCTCAATGTCTTATATAAAAGTTCTTTACCATTCTAGGACTGCAGATCTCCAAATATATGCATGTAATTTGACATAGCTTCCATCATGCTTTAGTAACCATTCATTTTTCCTAGCTATTCATTTATTTCATTATTATATAAGTCACTTATCTGCCATGATAATACATTATTAGTTTTGTTGGTATGCAAATAAAAATCATGGACTATATACTTTACCAAGAGGTTGTGTTCCTTTTTTGTTATTGTTGTTCATTTAATAAAAGAGTTTTTTTTTAATTTTAAGTTTAAGGTTGTTACACCTCTAATACCTTGAACATTTAAAACATTAAAATTATTATGAAAAAAAATATTATAGTCATGACACTTGTAAAATGATGCATCATATTATAAAACAAATTATAGCACAATAAAAAGATAAAATTTCTCAAACATTAATATGATTAAGTAACTTCAAGTTTTGAGCCATGCTTGAGATGCAAAGATTTTGAATGGTAAAGAGGGAAGAATGTTAGTTAGGTCTACAAATGCCATGATAAAATTGCCTTAAAGTTGAATGAATTTCATGCAAACATCAAGGTAAAGCATGATGAGATGTTGTTGAGCATTTAGTTTTCAAACCTTGGAAAGTTTCTTTTGCTCTACTTTTCTGAAACATTATTTCCTATGATTCAATTTTTTTTTATCATCATCAGAAGATGCCCCTTGAAAATGTAAAGACCTTTCTTATGTTTTTCTTGGAAAATTCACTCTCTTTTTTTACTAAATTTATGATCATTTTTCCTATGAAAGTTCAATGTTATTATGTTAGGTATAAGACCACTTAGATAAGTTAAAGAATTGTGATAAAAGAGTGTTTACTATTCCAAACTTTTTATACCTTCAATGCAAATGATTATCACTAGGAAAAAATATCCAAGGGTTTAGGTTTTTGCAGTACTCCCTATGCTGCTTGAATTTGCTTTTGGTTTTTCTTCTAACTATTGTTTGCGTTGTGTAGGTAAAGGTATTGTTTAGAGAGACTAGCTCGAGAAAAAGTACACGGTTGGTTCAATTCCTAAGTGATTCAAGAATAGCTATAAAAAAGTTCATTATATATACTCGGCCATGTAAGATTGCAACCATCTCAATTGTTGATAGAGTCAATGAAGAAGTAACAGGTGTTATGAAAATAGTTCAAAATGTTTTATGAAGATATGAATGACTCTCTATGGATTATAAAGAACTTCGTCGAATCTAAATAGAGATGAGATCACATATGGGTGGTGCATGTGCACCCTCTTATTGGCCCCACAGTCCGAGGAACAACCAGCCTCCTCCTCCTCCAGCACCGTCTTTATTTTAGTTTTATTGTATTTGAACGTATACAAATGTTTAAATTTATAATAAATATTTGATTTTTATATTAAGATAATTTATTTTTAAATATTTGAATTTTATATTAATTTATTTTTTAATTATTTTCTATTTATGTTCAATAGATTTTTTAAAATAAATTATTACGGATGAGGTTACCAACAGACTTATTTTGTCGGTATATTCCAAAGAGTTGGAAAAAAATTATAGCAAATGTCAATGCTACTATTAACTCACCAACAAAATTAGTTCATCGGTATCAGTTTGGTATATTCCAAAGAGTTGGAAAAAAATTATTGCAAATATCACTACAATTATTAACTTACCAACGGAATTACATACAGTTCTCCTATCGGTGATATACTAAATAGTACTGAGGGAATTATCAATGGAATGAAGTGGGTAATTTTGTTTTTGGCGTGTATGGTCCGTCTATAAAGTCATCGGTAAATTTATTAATGACGGACTTACTGACAGACCAAAAACTACCAACGATCCCATCAGTAAAATAATCATAGATAGATTGTTAGTGTAAATACTAATAAAAAATTTTATCTATAAAACTGTTAAATCTGGTAATGAGTTATGTCTCATCCAATATTTTAATCCACATAGCAGTTGGAATAAGGACGATAATGAAATGAATAATAGGATTCTTGGATTGTCGGTGGGCTTAATTAAGTATCATCTCCAATACCAATTGTTTAGAATGTGCTTTTACCAAATAGTATAAAGGTAGAATCGAGAGAACAGAGGTTAGGAGTCCTTTTTCAACAAAAGAGTGCATGAAGTTCAAAAGGATCAATAACTCACCAAGTAAGAATATGTTAAGCATTAAAGCAAAAGGTAATTTGGAAGGAACAACTGAACTATAATTGCATTGGAGTTTACAATTGCCTTTGAAAACAACCAGTTTAACCAAAGAGTTGTCGAAGGGTAAAATTTAATAAGATCACTTGAGAATCAACTAAACCATAATGATCTATGTTGTTACCCACTTTTAACCCCATAAAAAATCAAGAAATGAAAAAAGAAAAATAGAGAAAGAAAATCTAAAATATGAAAGGATATACATGAAGAAAGCCTAGAAGACTGTCCAAATTGGTGATGAAAGACCAAAATCACAAGTGGAAAAGTTTGAGGACCAACATATAAAATTAACAAAATTGGCAACCCAATTCTAATTGAAAAAGGGCCTATTTGGTGAAAATATTTTTATTTTAGGTAAAGAAATATAAATTTGGATAGGTAAGGACTTAATAAGAATTTTGGAAGGCTTAATTAATTTTTTTGAGGACTTGATTGCAAGAAAAATTAATATTTAAAGTCAATTTAAGCTTTAATTAGAAGAAATTAAAGTCTGGAGGTCAATTTGCAATTTTAAAGAGTTAATTTGGTCAAATCATGTGCTTTATTGTATAAATATTGAAGTTTAATGGGCAATTAGAGACTTGATTGAAGAAATACAAAACCAATGATCAAACAGAAAAAAAAAAAAACGAGTAATTGTAGGGGCTGAAATTAACCAAATCATGAGCTAAATTAAATAAAAATAAAAGTTTGATGGTCATTTAAGGGTCCAAATGCACAAATAAAAAACCAAGGACAAAAATGAAATGATGCTAAACTTTGGGGCTAATAATTGAGTTTGGCAGATGTGAAATTGCATGAAATTAAGAGTTTAAGAGGCAATACGGGTGCAATCCAAAGCAATTGAAAAAATAAGGACTAAAATGAAATCTATCAAATCCCAAATTAAAAACCCTAATTTCTATGGTTTAACCTAGACGACATGTCATTTAACCATTGTTTAGCTTCTTTTTGGACAAATCAGGAGCTAAATTGAATAAAAATAAAAGTTTGATGGTCAATTAAGGGTCTAAATGCACAAATAAAAAACCAAGGACTAAGATGAAAATAACGCTAAACTTTGGGGCTAATTATTGAGTTTGGCAGAGGTGAAATTGCATGAAATAAAGAGTTTGGGAGGCAATTACGGGTGCAATCAAAAGCAATTGAAAAAATAAGGACTAAAATGAAATCTCTCAAATCCCAAATTAAAAACCCTAATTTCTATGGTTTAACCTAGACGACATGTCATTTAACCACTGTTTAGCTTCTTCTTGGACAATTTTGATTGATCGAGTATGCACTTTCAAGCAAATGAATATGACATTTCCGACCACCTTTAGGGCTGTAATCACCACCATTCAATTGAGAGACACCCTTCTTACAAAGATCAACTACTTCCATCAAACATTTACATCTTATTTTCTTCAACAAACTTAACAACATGTCCTCGATCAGTCATCACTGTATTTTCAAATTATAAGTTGATCGAGTTGGCATTTTCAAATGAATGAATGTGGAGCTATAAACCTTCAAATTTAGTAAGGTTGGATCCAAACAAAAGGTGTGCACCCCCTCTACCAAGATCAAGTGGTCTTATTAATGATTTCTTATCAAAGGTTGGTCATGTTTCTCTTAAGATCAAAAGGTCAAAAATAAGCTCGTTGGTCTCCAAGTTTAAAAAACCACCAAAACCTCAAAAAGCTAAGTTTGTTGCAAAACCATCATTGAAAAACCAGCATAGGTATAGAGTTCATAGATTTAATCAATCTATGTTTGAGCCCATCAAAAACCCTAGCAAAACCCTATAAACACCCCCTGGAAAATCAGAGCAAAAAGAAGAGAAAAAAGGTGAGGAAAAGATTGATAAAAGAACTCTAATGTGTGAAGGTTTAAGAGCCTAACACAAGAATTTCCTTAACTTTAAGAGAAAGTTACAAACTTGGAAAAGAAGGAATCAAATGGTAACAACCATTGTTTAAGCTTGAAGTTGGGATTTAATGCATGTTTGTGATGATTTGATGTTTTTTGTTAGTTTTTTGGATTCAACTATGCTAGGTGTTGGTAATGTGGTTTATGAGGACTACAAGCAGCGTGTTTAAAGGCCTAGAAGGCCAAATCTAGGTTTTGACATTAGTTCTTCAATTTCTTGAAATTTTCCAAATTATGGGTGTATGTTCTTCGTATGAACATTTCCTTGGCCTCTTGTTTTTGAGCTATTACAGGTTAATTATTGGCACAGACATGTTAGTCTGTCATTTTTAGCAAATAATCTAGGGTTAAAAGGCATCAATAACACGTACTCATGTATTTAGATTCTAGGGTTCTTTCAATTGCCCAAATACATTTTGATCAAATCATGGCTTTTGAGTGTTAATCAAAGAAAATGGATGCTTGATTCTTTATCTACACATGATTACGAACAAAACCTTGCTCTTGATTGCACAAAAACTTGTATGGTTAGTGATTTGTGTTTGTTGGGTTTTAGTTTGAATGTTCATCATGTTCATCATGTTCTTAATGCTTGATTTGTTTTTGTAAGAAAAATTTATGTTTTTTTTTTGTTTGTTTTTTAGTTTTGATTTGATTTAGTTTAATTATTTGTTTTCATTTAGTTTTGGGTCAAACCATAGTTTTTTATCTGGTTCTAGGTTGAACTAGTGTTTTCGAGTCAACCTGATTGGTTTTGTTTTAGGTCAGGTACCAAGAGTTTGTTTGGTTGGTTACTTTTTTTTGTTAAGGAATTAAAGCCTAAGGGGTTGTTTGGCAAACACACCCTTATATCTATCCTGACAGTTTTATTTTGAAAAAAAATAGTTTTTTTTTTGCCAAACAAACCCGAAATAAATTTCTAAAAAAATTCTAAAAACTTCCAGGGACCAATTTAAAATTACTGGTGGGTCCTTTGCATGTTTTTTCAATAATTTTATTTAATATCAGGGTTGTAGACTTATACAGTAAGATGATGACATACTATTAAAATACTTGTTTTTCGTTAAAATCTAAAACATTTCCAAAATTTATAAAAAAAATATTCTCATTGAGAAAAAATATAAATATGTGTTTTATTTGGTGTGCATAGGTCCAAGTCTCTCAAAAAATTAAAAATCATATTTTGGCTTAAAAAATATAAAATAATATAAATGGTATGATTTAGTATTTTTTTTATATACATAAAATTTCAAAAAATATATTTGCATGCATTTTTGTTTATTTAATAACCAATTTATTGAATTCATGAGAACTTAACCAATATTTTAGAAATCCTAAAATTTTAATTCATGAGAATTAATGATCACATTCTTGTATAAATGTAGGACCTATAAATAAGTTGATATTTAAATATCAAAAGTTGACTAGAAAATTTCCATAATTATTTCAGGCATTCACCTATTTTAATTATGAGTATTTTTCACCACAATATACGAGTTATGAAAAACTCTTTCTCCTTCTAAGATAGGTGAACCTTGTCAAGGCACCTGGATGGACTCTTCCCATAAAAATTTATGTGGGCACACGATCCCATTATGAATTTAAAACGCTAGATTTACTTATAAGAATTAAATTTTATTCTAAGTCATAGATGGACCATCAATTAGAAACTCATCAGTACATTTAAGCCACATCTAGACAACACAATGCAGGTTACCTCAAGTAAGAAGCGTTATGGATGCTAATACTTTTCCTAGTCACAACCAGTCCTTCACCCTAGAATTTCATATAAGATCAGTCCATTTAGGTCTCTTAGTGACCCTGAACCAAACAACTAGGTGATGACTCATTGACCCCGACATCCTGCCATGTCGCGCACGCATGCGACAAAATGACGAATTCACTAGGAACTGTTTTGTTTTTAACAAAACTAGGCTTTATATGTTTTATATGGTTTAATTGATTTGATATGTTTAAACTTTATTTACTTATTTACGTTTTAGCATGCTTTACCCTGCTTATGCATGTATGTTGGATATGGATGAATATCTTCATACATCACTAGTCTATTTATGATATATCGCTTTGGAATGCACACACATGGAAGCTTTATGTTAGGTGGGGGAGTAACAGCTTAACATATGACTTTCATTCAGGTTTTAAGTTCGTGAAACCAACTGACTCTTTACCGAGTGCTTAGACTAGTAGTGATTGGTATATGTACCATTCCATTACCTACTAAACCCGCATATTACCTTCACAAAGGTAATCATTGAGACAACAAGAGACCTTTAAAGACTAGATAGTGCCTACCTTAATGTCTCACATAAAAAAACATAGAACCTGCCTGTAGGATGTATGCTCCATAAATAATCATTATTGCATTAAGACATACTTAACCTTAAAAAGCATCTTGAATTGCAAGATTTAAGGTTGATAACATGACCATCATTAAAGAGATGACCTCTGTTGAATATGAGTTGGATTATAAATCCCTACAACTGTTAGAAAAGGGATTGTCTGAGACTAAATGATAGTAAATTACCACCCATCAGAAATGTGAGTTGCTCTGGAAATGACTTGAAGAAGCTCATCTCATACATGAAAAGCATTCATATGGATGAATTTTTAAAGAAATATGGAAGAATAGTGAAAATTACGAATGTCTCTGTAAATAATTCAGCAATTAAAGCCTTGATGTATTTTTAGGACCTCGAGTACCAGTGCTTCATTTTAGGAATGTAGACATATGTCCTACTTTGAAAGAATATGGTTTACTAACCGAATTCCCTCAAAATCTATATAAAGTCTACTTCCACCAAAGACGCGACAAAATGATAACTTAATTGGCTTAATTGATCAAAGTTTCAAATCTCCATAAGATATTGGAGAAAAGTGCTACTAGTCTAAAGTGGAAGATGATCGAAAAGGTATTCAAAAGTTGGAAGAATGACTCTAGATTTGTTGAAGAAAAAAGGTAGAATACTTGTTTTAGGAATCTTCAGGTTGGTGTTATTTCCAAACCTTTCTAGAATAATCAGTTTAGAGGTGATTACGACGTTTATTACATATTAAAACACTTAGATAAATCCAACTGTGGTGATATTAGCATAAATTATCTTAACACTCACATATTGTAGGAGGGTTGTCAAGGGATCAATGAGATGTTGTGAACAGTTGTTATATATATGGCTGATTAGTCATATAGAAACCAAGAAGCCAATATTTAACAACTTCTGGTGGTTTAATAAAAAATCATTAGAGATAGTGAAGAGGAATGAAAGGACCTAAGCGAGGAAAACTAGAAAGTAAAGTGAAGTGGAAAGGAATATCTAAAATGGAAAGCCTCATGGATGAGACCAACAAATTGCTTGATGAGTTATGGGCATAGACGATGGGTGCCTCTGAAGCGAGTGACCAGATATGTCAGATATGCTCCTATTTTGGTTGTGAGGCAACTTGGATGTGTATAACATTTGTCAAAAACGAACAGGTTCTTCCAATTCTCTAGGTTATTCAAGGATCAATCTGTTTTGGAAATCGTAGTGGAAAGCAGGATTAAGCAATATAAAAGGCTATACAAGAAGCATTTGATGCTGGAAAGTGAGCTGACTGAAGCAAAAACCAAATGAAAGGCTTTCGGGGTCTTTAAAACTAATTTGGATAAAATGAGAGATGAGATTGGAAGGAATGTCCACCAATATGAACAAATCATGGCTAAGACTAATGCTTTTCTTAGATACATAGAAAACAAAGGCTTTGTCTTTCTCCCTGTAACGATGATGATGAGTAGATTAGCTTTCAAATGTAAAAGTTTTCATCAAGTATTAATGAAAAAGGCTTAGACTCAACCTTTTGAGCAATATCACTTTATGATGAGTGTATTCTTATAAAGCATTAGCTTGGATTAAATTGTCTCGAAATTATAAAAGGATCAGAACCCTGCCCGTTTAAAAAGGAATGGTGGCCATATACCAGCTCGAGGTATAACTAATCTATATCCAACATACATCATCATACATCCATATGTATTATTGCTATCCAATTTTTGACCCTTTTTTTACTTTTTTGAAAAAACCAACAACAACCTAAAAAATATGTTTCTTGACGCATTTGTATAATTTTCAACGTCTTTTTCAAAGAATTTAAAACAAAAAACAATATCTACTTTCAAAGCGTGTAGTTGTTAACACGTTTTTTTAGTCAATGTTATGTTATCCTTTTTTAAAAAAATCAAAATACAAAAAATTAGAAAAATGAAAATATAATAAATGGGCAAAGGGATCAAAAGTTAAAAGGGAAGAAAATGAGGGACCAAATAAAATTTAGATTGCTTAGGGACCAAGCAATTTAGAGGTAGAAACCAAAAAAATTTACTTACAAACAGGTGGTTATACACACCTAAAACAGATGAGCAAATTTTATGGAGGAGAGCCATAAAAAAATAACCTAAGAGGGAGAAAAAAAAGTAAAACAAAATAAAAACCAAAAACAAGATCTTTCCCACATACACAAAATATACAGCCCTCAATAAACCTAAACTTAGCTAACACACCCAAAAGAAAGATGACACGACCGAAGAGTTGATGTCTTCTCCTAAGTATAGGAGTGTCGAAGTGATAAATAACCCGGCAAGACCGGGGTCGAACCACAAGGAGGTTAACAGTATAACCTACAAATAAAGAAATAGATAATAACAGAAAAGAAGTTCAAGAGAGCTTTGAGATGTGATATTGATATAATGATTTAAACAAGAATAAAATAGTTATCAAGATTAGAGGATCCACTAATGGTATTTCAAACAAGTATAGCATAAACTCTTTTTATTACTCAACTGGAAACCACACACAAAGGAGGTTCCAATCGGATTATAAATTGTTAACATGATTACATTAGTTAACTTATTTGAATAATGCTAATACTTGTAAATATTGTCAGGCATTCATGATTATAACTTATGTTAACAACAAATCAAGTTCCTTTCATAGCACAGGTGTCGGTTATACCATACAATTGGGCTATGAAAGTACCAAGTATTTGTTGTCCTAATGGTTATACAACATAAATCTAGATTAACCATTTAACAAGCAAAGTATTAAGAGTGAACAAGATAACAAATACAAAATATGTTAATATCAAACATTAAAGTCCATATTGAGTTTATACTATATTTATTCCTACACCATTAATGTAATCTTTTCACCTTGACATAATAAACTTAGCTAAACATAATGAAAGATAGAAACATAAATAAACAAGATAAGAACATAAATAAGATATAAGTTAATTAAGTAAAGGAAAGGAAATGAAAAGCATAAACAAGAGATTAATATAAACAAAACTTAAGTATTATAAAAATATAAAGAGAGAGAGCAAGAACATGATCTTGATCTGAAAACCAAGATGCCTAAATATATGGCAAATATCTCTTTTTATAGGCCAAAATTCAAAACTATTGATTTGATAACTAATTGTTGAGTGGGTGGCCATATCTTGATTTGGTGACAATCCTTATCTTCTTGTCTGAACAAAATGTCATTGCTAACATCAGAATTCAAACAGATAGTCTTCATAAAAGTTCTAGGAAATTATCTCAGCTTTCCAACAAAATAAGAATCGGTGCATTTGGACTTCTAAAACTCGAGATATGGTCTGAACACTGAACAGTGTCTAAGTTGCAGGACACATTTCAACTTCTCTGTTGTTGCTACAATTTGAACTTGAAAACGGCTTTTTTTAATATTGGACTCTCATGAAAGTTTTAGGCCTATGTCTTAGCTTTCTATCCATATAAACCAGACCTAAATCCAAGTTCTACAGCTCTAGTTATGATCCAATAACCGAATGGTGTTCCAGTTTGAACTAAATCAACATCTCTTTTCTAAGCTTAGCCCTCTCTTTGTCTTCTCAATTTCAGTAGTTAAATTCATCAATCAATCCTTTTTATTTATGTGATAGGCCTACATTTAAGATAAATATTTACCATAAATTAAAGGTATTTTATATTATCAGACATGTTATTAGAAAACATGCTCTAGTTAAGGAGTTATTGATACTTCAAGTGCAAAATTATGATATAAAACCTTGATAAAATTGCACTTTTAGGTCCTAATCACACCCCTAACCAGCTTATTACTAGTTCCTAGTAATCAAAACGTTAAAATAGAAAAATAATTTGCAAGTTCCACAAAGCAAGGCATTCATCATTCAACTTCCATTAATCTATCCAAATAAACAAACTCTCATTAAATTTATATCTGCTTCATGCTTCTTAAAAAAGATATTAATAAACCTTCCTTTCAACACATAGTTATAGGGCTTTACTTAGAAGAAAACATTACTTATTATAAAACATGCTCTAGTTAAGGAGTTATTGATATTTCAAGTGCAAAATGATAATATAAAACCTTAATAAAAATGCACTTTTAAATACTAATCATAAGACAACCACCCATCTCTTTCCCTGCACCTCTACCAACTATGACTCTTAATTTCTACCTTTCACCATTATTGATCACAAAACTCAAAACAACAACCTCTTTTCCATTTTTGTCATCACAGACTCTACTACCAGCCAACTCCTACATTCATCATCGATCACCACCATTTTCTTTCGCTAGCAGCAATGCTGCTATCATCAACCCCCACATGTGGTGCCTTTGTTTCTTTTTCATTGTCCAACAACATAAAAAACCAACCGATCCAACCATCCACTTCTAGTTGTGAATCAACTACAGTCAATGTCATCAGCTCTCTATCCCAACGGTGGTCAAGACACGTTAACTTCTTCTTCCTTTCAGTTTCCACCATCCATAACAGCTACACCATAGCCTAACTAACCCTTCTTTTCTTTTGCAAGCCCGACAGTCAGTCTTCTAAGCCACCACTGCTATAATTGACAACAACAACACCCAGCATGGTGACCAATAGCCTTAAATCCAGTTATCAACTATGGTGTAGAGAGAGAAATTGATGAACTAGTAGAAAGAAGAAAATAAAAATTGAATGTGTTGTGTGATTTTCTTTCTTTTTACAAGTGAAGTTGTATTTCACTGCTAATATAAACATGAAAAGGAAGAGGAGAGTTACCTAATCCACTAGTTTTTGTCCTCCTAACATTGATGCTGAGTGGGACCACGTTCCACCAGTGGCGGTGGCATATTGGACTTACACGCACAACTATTTTGACAATATTCCTGCATATCCAGTGTCTCCAGAGTTACCAAATAGGATTTGAAACAACAAATCCAATCAAATCTTAAACACATAACATACAAAAAATGTTCTCCCAACCAAAAAACAAGATTCACGAAGCCTCGTGTCCTATATAAAAAAAAGGCATTCAAAGTTCACGCAACACATGTATGATTTAAACATATAACTATATAAAAAAAATGAGAATCCATCAAAAGGAACACATAAAAGCTGACAGGGTGAACAAAGAACGTTATAAAAGAAAGTGCACACACCTACAAAGACAATGAGATGGCTTGTTGATGATATCTTTATAAAAAACAAACCCAACCAACCATCCTCCCAAAAGGAAGAATCCAAACATACAAAGAAAACAACTAAAAGGAAAAAAAAAACACCAAAGTATAAGCAAAGGCCAAAACAAACATAAAGCTAAAAACACCTGAAAAATTCTGAATGAATATTGACAAAATTCATAGCCAAATCCTAGAAGCCAAAAAAGCAAAGCCCAAGCAAAAACGCCTATATACCCTGCAAACCTAATCCCAACGAAGTGAAATAAAACAATAAAAAAAGCAACAACAATTTTTTTTAAGAACCAATATCACAATCAAGCCAATAAAAAAAATGTCATTATATTCTAAGAAACAACAATTGTAGCAGAAAGTGCACACACCAAACCAAAAACCAAATAGAGACTTATCTCACAAAAATTGGATGAAACCAGAGGAGGGGAAAGAGAGAAACCAGAGAAAAAAGTCCAACCAAGTCATTCGTAGCCCACCAAGCATCAAATCCATACACACGAAACCTATTATCGCAATGAACAGGGATAAGCTTAGTACATTGCAAGTGGGTGTGCATATAATTCACAATGATGCACCTTCACTGATCGATGAAGGAGAAGCCCCACATACGCCAGCCATAACCCAGCTATCCCTACCTAACCTAGTCATGCTAGAAAGTAATCAAACATAGAAGCAACACCAACTCTTGACGGTCACCTTTCAACATGACCTAATGTTAAATTGCACTAGAAAAAATCAATTATAACACACCATGAAGCCTTGGGAGCCATGAAGAAAGGTTGGATTCAACACTAATTCATGTGAGAAGGCAGGTGAAAAAACAAGCAAAATAACAATAAAAATTGTGTGAATCCATAATGGATTCACTCACAGTTCATAGTTTTTCATCGAGGACTCAGTTTTTTTCTTATAATGTTGTAAAAACTAGGCAATAGATCGGATGGAAAGCTGTTTTTTCTTCTTGTTTAAACGTGTACATCTTTTCCTTGTAACTCATATAACAAACATTTGAAACTAAACTTTTCAAGTTTTGTTGCTCCTCATCTATTGCATGATTCAAATGCTCTAATACACCCCTTTAACCGAAGGGGCAACTCCTTCATATGAATGTTGCTTCATAACAAATAAAAACAAGAAGCAACCAATAATTTTATAAATAGATCTACTAGTTGATCTCGTGTAAACAAAAAAGATACTTGAAGCTATTTTTGCTATTTTTGGAGAACCTGATCACGAACATAGTAAAAATCAATTTCAATATGCTTCATACATGCATGGAAAACAGGACTTGAAGATAAATACATTGCTCCAAAATTGTCACGCCAAAGTGTTAGACACTTACGCAATGGAAAATAAAGAATGGATAGTAGTGACTGAAGCCATTGAATTTATGCTCCTGTGTTGGATAATAACTTGGACTTTAATTTTGTACTTCTTCGATCCATTATTTAATGCTACTTGCAGCTCCATGAGATGAGGTTTTTTTTTCATGAAACAAATAATAGGCAATATCAACACCATAATGATCATCGTTATCCCTAACCCAATCATGGGCATCGCTATAGCCATGAAGAGAATGATCAGATTGACTCGTAATCTGCAAGGCAAATGAGATTTTATCTTTGAAGTTTCGAAGGATTCGTTTTATGGCTTGCTAATGTGGAACTCGAGGTTGATGCATATACTTACTTATGTCTTGCCATGTGAAACCTAGATAATGAATTGCACTCACCGTGCTTCGGTATAACTAAGGATCTTCAAAAGCACAACCCTCATATATGGAAAGATTACAGGTTGTGTACATTATGGTTGCACATAATTTAACTTTATGAAGCTTTACTTTGCTTAAAAGATCAACTATATATTCTTTGGGTAATAATAAGATCACTCTCATACTAAATAGTTTCCATCCTAAGAAAAAAAGATAAGGTGCCAAGTTTCTTAATAGGAAAATCAATGGACAAATTAACAACTAAAAAGTTTAGTAACAACACTAGAATTTTTACTAGTAACCATAATATCATTGACATAAATCAAAACAAGTAAATACAACTCACCATCATAAAGAGTGCACAAAAAAGTATCATCAACAACTAAAATTTTTTCTTTAACTAAAAACAAATCATTTTTATTTACATATATACATCATAAAAATAAAATTATTTATATAAAATATGAAAGGAAAAAAAATTAAAGATAAATTACAACAATCTCTTTTAAAGATAATCAATTTTTTAAAAAAACAATAACTACTAATTAAAAAGTATACACTAAAATAAAATTTAAATAGAAGAGAGGGTGATATTTAAAATTTATTTTTTTATGTTTATTTTGTTTGTCAAAATATTGATTTGTTTAACCAAACAACTATGAGAATCATAAAAGAGAATTTTAATAAAAAATAATGTTTTCATAACCATGCCACACATGTATTAAAAATATAAGAATTATACATTGAATTTTTTTGAGTCTATTTCCAATGTAATCATGAGATAATAAAGAAACATATAGAGAGAAAAGCTAAAAAATTAAACTTAAAAAGATAAATGAAGAGAAATCATGAAAGACCGGACAAAAATTGCTCAATAATCTTATTAAAACAATATCATGTCAATATAAAAAAATTATATATTTTTAAATCATTAAAAGAATTTATTTTAAATTTTAAAAAATATAAAAAAGTAGGTTAAATAAAATATGACAGATGCATGGCTCATTGAGGGTCTCATCTCATGGGTGGGATTGCAAAGCCAAGCATGCTTGCTTAAACCTTTTTGTTTTATTTGACTAAAGATGGAAATAAAATGTTATCCACTTTTTTTTTTAATATGTGACATTTCATCTACAGCATAGAATTTGGCCATCACTATGGTGGCTAAAAGATAAAGAAAGATTTTCTTATAAAATATATTTTTCAATCCATTTTCTTTTAAAAAAATCTTAAAACACTTTATAAGCTACCTAACAATCCCAAAATATCTTAAAATCACTTACAAAAATAAAAATCAATTGAATTTATAAAATTATAATTGAATTCAACCTTACCCACTATATTTGGAGACAAAAATCACTCCATTGAATTCCTTTGGAGAAGAAGAACTCATTGACACAAATATCTTTCTTATTAGATTCTTCAAAAAATATTTCTCATTCATATTTTTTTTATTAGCCCTTTTGCTTCCCATTTAATAATTATGTGTGTGTGTGTATAATATTTTTTTTTGTTATTTGACAATTTTTATTTTCAAATTCATAATAAATTAATTTAGATATGATTTGATATTTTGTTTTAGTTGGCTTTATATAAGGTTCTTATGATGTTAAGAATATGTTTTGATATTAAGTTAATGTTTAATTTAGTAAAATAAAAATTACTTTTATTAATTTAAATCAATTAAAACTTTATAAATTTAATTTTTATGCTTAATTATTGGTTATAATTAACAAATTTATTATTACATATAAAAGTAACAAATTTTGGATGAATGATAAAGAGAAACTCTAACAATGGCTCTTATTTTATTTTTATTTTTGTCATTAAAAAAAAAAAATCATCTCACAGCGCGCCCGGAATCAAACGAGTGGGACTGGGAATATATTTGGTGATCCATAGCAAACCCATCATAGATTCATCCCTCCACGTCTGCTCTCTCTCAAAAGCAACAACAAACCTTTCGGGATTAACAATTCACCGATCTCAATAATTTCTCACAGTGATTTACCATTCAAAAAAACAAATGCGACACAACTCCATCTCTCAACTCTCATGGGTTTCAAAAAAACCATCAAGTTCTTTTGCACCTTCCTTCTTTTCCTTCTCATCTCCATCGTTGCTTTCTCTTCCGCTTCTTCATGCCATATCGTAATCCAACCAAGTACTCCCGCAAAAGAACTAACCCAATACCAAGTGTTCTACATCAAGAACACTAATCCATTCATCTTGGAGAAAGAACCCAACAAGAACCGTAAAGAGAAGAGAAAGATGATGATGATGAAGAGGAGAAAGGAGATGATCAAGAACTTCAAAACCAGGTCTTTCTCTGCCATGCTTCCTAAGGGTTCTGTTCCTCCTTCTGGCTCCTCTCCTTGTCACAATCAGAAACCCAACTCGAAAGTGACGTTTTTCTGCGATCTCTCAACCACTAAACCCTAAACGTTTTGTAGCCTAATATTAAGCTTCTCCACTGGAGATGGTTCTTCTCATGGATTTCTGTTATGTTCAGTCTTTCTTTCATTGAAGCTTTCTTGGCTTTTTCTTCAAAGTTTCTTTGTTTTCCGTTTCTCTAAAATTAAAGCTGCTTATTTGGTTGGCGGTTTTGGATGCGGAACACGATTTTGTTTTCGTTGTAGCAAAGGATAATGAACATGATAATAACTATTGATTCAATAAAGAAGATCGAGATTATGGAAATCTTTTTCCAGTTTTATTGATCTTTTGGCTTATATTCTTATGTTCATTAATTTTACATGCTTTTTTCCTTATCTACTACAAATACATGAGTGGAGTTTGATATCTATATTACATGCCAAAGCGATGCCTCATCCTCCCTCTGTGATCTCTCTTCATTACACCCTTTTTTTTTTATATATATATATATATATATATATATATAATGTTTTGAGTGCTCAGACTACATTTTGCTAAGTAACGTGCACTACTCTATATTCTTGTTCTGCTGATTTTAAACTTTATAATTAACCTAACGCTGATAAATTTTGAACTGTATATATAAGAACCCTATTAAATTAGGCTCTGATAAATTGAATTGAGCATGAACTCTGATGAGCCTTTGACTTTCCACCATTTTTTCATTATAATATCACTTTGTCTCAGCATTGCTGCTCTTTTTATTGAGAGAGACTTGTCACTACGTATTCATGAGATGTTTGTTACTTCGACATTGAAGTTTGGTCTTCTATTTCCACTCGTATTAATTGGTGATCTGGAAGGCACAATATACATATAAGGGAATTCTTTGTGCACGAGTATTGGGCGAGGAAAAAAAACATGTGATTTTGCATCGTTTGCAGGACTATTGCTTCATGGGTTATTGGCGTAGCGTGTACTCCGTCATGTAATGGAAAATATGTCTGCAATGTGCATGTTATCAGTCTGACCTGAACAAAAATGTATGCAGTAAAAGGGACCTAGCCTTTGCTTCCTTAAAAAAGCCTTTCGCTTCATTAAAGAAATAATTATTGTAGGTATACATTACAATACATTTTGTTTCATTGTTCAATTAGCTGATGGTTTTATTATTATTATTATTATTATTATTATTATTATTATTATTATACAATATCTCTACTAGAATACGTTGTTTTTCTGTTATTCTCCTCAAGAGGCTTTTGTTCTGGTCATTAATATTTTACATATTGGGATTTTCTTTCATTTGCATGTCTCGCAAATTCAAAGTGTTTGATTAATGTTTAGAATTGAAAAGGAGTTCTAATGAAATAAGATTTTAATTTATAATATAAAGAAGAATTAGAAGAAGGACCATATTAAAAACCAAAAAAATTGGAGTCCTTTTCATTATTTTCACATGAAGAACTTCATTTTGATTAATAAAGATTTGGTTTATGAATTTATGGTCCCTGTTGTTTTTGTAATGCACATTTCAGTCCTTAAACTTTGTGTATTTAATGTTCTAGCCTCTGAATTTGAGAGCAAAGAGAGAAAAAGGTAAGTTTGCCACATTTTAACAACAAAACAAACTTGATATTGATATCATATTGATGAGAGGAACACCACGAAGGTGATTTGGAACTTTTATCTTAAAAAAAAATATAGATTGAGGTTTAAAAAGATTTGTTTTCATTCAATTTAATTGAGTTTTTTTTATTGATTTAATGGTGTTAATCTTGCTAGGAGGGTTGCTATTACCAAAAAACCGAGAAACCTATTAAACCAAGAAAAAATAACCAAAAAACTGAACAAAAAAACCGATTAAAATTTTTTTAAAAAATTTCGGTTCGGTTCGGTTTTAGAAACCTAAAACTGAAAAAACCCCAATCGAACCAAACTGGTTCAGTTAAGGAGGTACTATAAATAAATAAAAAAATGCTTTCTAATTCTTAACCCTAGCGCGTCCAGCTGTCCTTGGCCTTGCTCCTGAGCAAACAAGCCGCTCCCTCAACCCTCACAATTCACAGATCTCATCTCATTCTCAAGTCTCTAACAAAATCAAATTAATCCATCTTCATCTCTATTCTCCTGGCTTTTGTTGTCTGCTGATAGACCTTTAAAGTTCAATCTTCATCTTCAAATCTAAGAAACCAGCCAGTCAGCCACATCCCTCTCCCACATGGACATGACACACACCACATCAGTACACCTAACCTCCAGAGTTCAGATCTAGCAAACCAGTCACCCCTCTTCTCTCACATCCGACCTTGAATCTTGTCACAACTCAGACCATGTATGATTTCTTTTTTCTATCAATCTCTGTTTTTAATTTTTTAACATATGCTCTGTGATTTGTTGGTATATCTTTATAAAAATCAGTGTTTAAGCTTATAGTGGTATTTTGGTTGATTTGGGATTCTGGGAATATGCTTAAATTTAGTGTAGGGATGATTTTTTTCAGCATTACTGAAGTTTCCCATCAGAATCTTGACATGTATAAGTTAAAACTTTGCAAATTTACATCAAAGATCAAAACTCAAAGAGTTTAATTGACTAGAATCAAGAAGATTTTTTATTTTTTTTTCATTTTTCCTTCCCGTGAATGAAAGACTGATACTAATGCTTATAGCATCGGCTCTCTTCCCAAATAGTTCAGCAAGATCTAACATCAGAATGACATAAACGGAGAGATGAATAAAAAGATTTAAAATAAATATTTCAAAACCATACTCATCAAACCTAACAATAAGAGGTCTAAAATCACATAACACATAAAGTTGTTCGTGAATAAAATCTACTAGTTGCTGGCTTGACTAATTATCAACTTATAATTAATTATTCATGAAGTGGCTACCAATAGTTCTACAAAATGAATAAAAGCAGACTCTTCAGGCCTATCAATGGGATTCTGGGAATATCCATAAATTTATGATAGTTTTTCAATAAATTGCCTACAGTGATTTATAAAATGAGAAAATATCTTTATAAATTTTTGTAAGAAATGTTTGTATTGATCTGTGTTCATCTTTAATTGAGATAGAAGCAAAATGGGTCATGTTCATTTACTGCTTTTGAGTTTTGTCAGTAAGCATTAAGCAGCATGTATATTCCAGCTCCCTATATCTAAAGTATTTATGGATTGAATGTACCTAGCTGTTAGAATAGAATTGAATGTCGTGACAGCGTCCAGCGAGTCAAAAATTGATTCATAATTGGAGTTTGTGCAGTCCAATTTTCAGATGTAAATCATGTGTTAGCTTAAGCGTGTCCAGAATTTTAGTTTTGACTATAAACAGATTTTTTACTATTAGTTTCTTTGAATTTTAGTACATTTAAGTCTATTATAAATTATAGTTGTTAACATGTTTTCATTATGTAATAACAGATGGAAAATCTTTAAATTCAAAATGCTTCATCCACAGGCACTACACCAACATCAACCAATTCTCCAACTTCAAAAACTAACCTAGAATCAACCACTGCAGGATCCACAACAGATATAAAAGGTGAACAATCTCAAATCCTTACATCAAGGAAAAGAAATGCTGACGATAAAAAAAAATCACAAATTTAGGATCACTTTACAAAACTTGATGTTGATCCTAAAGCCCCTAGAGCTGAATGTAATTATTATGGAAAACATTATGCATGTCATACTATTGTTAATAGCACAAGTAATATATGGAGTCATTTAAAAGTGTGCAAAAAGTTTTCTTTTGTGGTTAATAAGAAACAAAAGGTTTTGGTATTAGAACCTAAGATAGAGAAGGGTGAATTGGGAGATCAAAATGTAGGAACTCTTAAGGAAATAAGTTATAATTATGATGAATGTAGACAAGCACTAGCAAACATGGTTATAATTGATGAATTGCCTTTTAATTTTTTGGAGAGTCGGGGATTTAAATTGTTTGCTAGGACCATGCAACCTAGATTTGACATTACTTCTCGTTTCACAATTATGAGAGATAGTTTGAAATTTTATGTTGAAGAGAAGGATAGATTGAGGACAGCTCTTAGGGGTCAACAATTGTGCTTAACAACAAATACTTAGACATCAATCCAAAATATTAATTATATGTGTTTAACAGCTCATTGGATTGATAATGAGTGGAATTTGCATAAAAGAATTTTTAATTTTTATCAAGTTTCCAATCATATGGGTGAGATAATTGGTCAAATTATTGAGAATTGTATGTTAGAGTGGGGGATTGATAAATTTTTTACTATTACAGTAGATAATGCAAGCTCTAATAATATAACTATTTTATTTTTGAAAAATGTGATGAAAGATTGGCTAATTAATATTTTGTTAAATGAGCATTTGCAAGTTAGATGTTGTGCACACATTGTAAACCTCATTGTGTGTGATGGCTTGAAAGAGATTAATGTTTTAGTTGTTAAGATTTGACAACTTGCATTTAAGAAGTGTGCTAAAAGTTGTATATAAAGTGTAAGAAATCATTATGTTTAGATGTTGCAACTCGATGGAATTCAACTTATCTTATGCTAGAAGCTACAGAAAAATTTGAAAAGGTGTTTGTGAGGTTAGGTGAAAAAGAACCTAGGTATATGAGTTACCTTTTGGAGGTTAATTCAAAGGGGAATAAAAAAAACATAGGGCCACCTAGTTTAGAGGATTGGGAAAATGCTAGAACTTTAGTGAAGTTCTTGAAGATCTATTATATGGTTACATTGATATTTTCTGGCTCATTGCATGTCACATCAAATTCTTTCTTCAATGAATTGATTTACATGCATAAAAACTTGTTGCAATTGTGTAAAAATAAAGATAATCTTTTAAGTGGAATGACGATGAATATAATGTTAAAGTTTGAGAAGTATTAGAGTTGTGAAGTAAATCAGAATTTTTTGTTATATGTGGCTAATGTCTTAGATCCACGTTTCAAGTTGAAATATAAAATTTTATTTTGGTGATTTGTATGATTATGACAAAGCACAATTGCTAATAAATAAGGTGAAAGATACTTTGGTGAGCTTGTATGAGTTTTATTTGAAAATTGATGAAGTGATGGATAATAATAGGCATAAACAAAATGTTAATGCTATTGATGATATGGAGGTAGATGTTAACACTTTGGCTCGATTCAAAAGACATTTACAGGAGGTGGATAGTGTGGAAAATAAAAATGAGGTTGAGAGGTATTTGATTGATGGTTGTGAGGATCCTAATGATGATAAGTTAGATATTTTGGGTTGGTGGAAAAGTAATGCTTTGAAATATTAGACACTTTCAAAGGTTGCACAACATGTTTTTGCTATTCCTATATCCATAGTGGCTTCTGAATCAACATTTAGCACATGCGATCGTACACTCGATCAATTTCGAAGTTCTCTATCTCCAACAACTGTTCAAGCACTCATTTGTTGTCAAAATTGGTTGCATCTTAGATCAATTCCAACTGATATTAGAAGCTTGATAAATGATCTTGAAACCTAAGAAAACCTTGAGTCAGGTAATTGTTTTTTTTTATAAACTTGCACCTTTTATTTTATGATTTATTAATTAAAGCGTTTGCAATCATCTAACATGTCTAATTTTTTATTTTGTAGAATTCAGTGGAAAGTTACATCTAGCAACGGATGATAATTAGTTCAAAAGTTAGTTTGATGGTAAAATACTACTTTTTATTTTTACATATTCAAATTTATTTTATCATGTTATAATTTTAGATCTTGAATTCCAGGTTTTGATGTCAATGGTATTAAGGAATCAAAGTGCAATGTTCTTGTCATCTTGATGTGCTTTTCGATTAGGATGATGTGCACAATGAAGATTTTTCATTTATATTTTTTGCATGAAGTGTTTTATTTTTTATGACAAGGTTCTTTGTTGTTTCTTTTTAAGCTCTTTTGAAGACAGTGCTTTATAATTTAGATTTTAACTTGATGTGTGTGTTATTTAAACTCTAATGCAAGAAGAGTCCAAAACACAAATATTAGAAAGACTTGCAACATACGAATACAATATTAGCACTAATAATTTAATATAAATAAATATTTAGTGACAAAAAAATAAATATATTATAGAATCTTGTAACAAAATTAGATAATATTAACATCAATTACAAGCCCATCAGAAAGCCCAAACAAAAGCCCAAACAAAAAATACAGGTTTTTCTGATTTTTATGGTAAAAGAACTGAACCGAACCGAATCGAAACCATTCGATTTGAACCGGTTCCAGTTTGAATTTTTCAGTTTTTCAGAATTTTATTTTGGTTTTTTTTTAAATAAAAATCAAATCGAACCGAGAATGATCACCCCTAGTTTGAAACTTTCATCTTACAAAAAAAAAGTAGATTGGAGTTCAGATATATTTTTTCATTTGATTTAATTTTGAGTTTTTTTATTGATTTAATTGTATTTTAAGCATAGAAATGAGTTTATTCTAGCTTTTACAATGTTTATTAGGTGTTTTCAGTTAAAATAGGTTGAAAAATAAGTCTTGAAGATTTATACACTCAGACCTTAACTTTTTAATCACATCTTTAGTTATAGAAATCTAAACAAGCTAATTGATGAGTCATTTCAAAATATAAATGACATGTCATCAATTTATTAAAAAAACTAATATAGTGGACTGTGTGTAATTTGTCTTTTTAAAAGATATAACTAGATGTATGTGTGGGCCTAGTCGAGCAGGCCCTCCCGAGTTTGGCTTTTTTTTAGTGGGCCAACACATAGGGCTAACTTGCTAGGTTCAAGTGCTTGGCCCTTCTTTTAATTATTTTTTAAAAAATAGGTCCATTTAAAAACAAAAAAACAAGTCCATAAAATAAGGATTATATTTTCTGCTTTTAATAAAAAAAAAACTCAACCTTGATTGTACCAAAACAATTTGATATGAACTGATTTTCAGTACGATTCGTGTTATTTTATTAAGAATCAACATTTTTTGGTTCAATTCAAGATTTAAGTCCAAACCGAACCGAATCAGACCATGAATCTAGTGATTCGGTTCGATTCATATTAGATGATATATTTAGTGAACTTACCCATATGAGAATTGATATGGAGAGATCACTTATGTTTGTGAAAAGACTCACATGATAGCTGTGTAAGTTATAAATAGACTTGAGATTATCAAATTATCTTATGTCATGTATTATAACCCAATTTTACCCCAATTTATCTTTTAAAAATACAAAAAAAAATTACTTCCAAAAGAATTAAAAAAAAACCCCAAAACTATTTCCCAAGTTGAATGGACAAAACTTTCTTACATTTTTCTTAAACAAAATGAATTTTTCAAGGATGTATTTGAACTAAAATTAGTTTTAATTGAAAGAATTAAAAGACCAAGAGTCGAAATTGTCAAATTAGCATAATACAGTAGGTCTTATTAATTCAATCAAAGGCTTAATTAAATATTTTTTTTAATTAAAAGGATTTTGAAATTTAAAGGCCTTTTTAAAAAGCAAAGAAATTAAAGGATTATTTCTAAAACAAGTCAAAGGCTTTCATTGTTTATTGTTGTCCCCTATTAGTGTTGGCGTCGTTTGTTAAAACAAGATCTTGATAGTTTACACCTCAAACTGCTTTGTTGTTTGTTTTCTTAGCACTCTTATCGTTGAGTGTGATGAAAGGGTTTGCACCCTTTTATATAGCATGTCTATCATGCATTCTTATTTGAATGTGTTTAAGGATTAGGATTAAGTAGTTTTGATCTAAAGGTCTACGTTTTTTTTGTGCTATTATTTAAGTTGGTCTTTGTTTAGCTATTTAAAGGGCCAACCTTTTAGCTTCAAACCTTTTGGTTTGGAGAGAATAGGAAATAATAAGAAGAGAGTCCGAGAGTGCTGAGAAAAGTTAAAATACTAAAATATTTTTTACGGTCCGTTTAATTACATATTATTATGCCCAAGTCAGTTTCATTAAAAACGCTCCTTATAGTTTTTTTAATTACACATCATACTTTATAAATTTCATTATCACGTAATTTGTTTCTAGAACTATAATAAAAATCTCATGTCATTTAACTTTCTTTGTAATAATTATAATAAACCCAGTCCCAAAATCATAGTTATTAAACCTGGCTCGGGGTTGACCCGGCCAAGGAGCCGGGTCCCGGGTTTTATGGGTCAACCCGGGTCAATTCGGATTAACCCGGAAAAATTAAAAAAATTAAAGTTTTAATATTTCATATGAAAAAATTCATGTAAATATAGATTATACATATTATGAAGTTTAAAAGAATATTTAAAAAAAATTTTATCCCACGTTAAAAAGATATTATGTTAAGCTTTTAAGTTGAAGTATTTAAACTAAAAAAGTTTTTTATCTCACATTGAAAAAACATAATATTTTCCCTGGGAACATAGAGTATATATATGAAAGGACTTCAAATCTCATATTGAAAAGATACTATGTTATCCTTTTAAGTTGAAGTATTTAAACCAAAAAGTTTTTTATCCCACATTGAAAAAACATGATTTTCTTCTTGGGAACATAGAGTATATATACGAAAGGGCTTCAAATCTCACATTAAAAGATACTATGTTATCCTTTTAAGTTGAAGTATTTAAATCAAAAGGTTTTTTTATCCCACATTGAAAAAACATGACTTTTTTCTTGGGAACATAGAGTATATATATACTAATGGGTTTCAAATTCCACATTTGAAAAAAAAATATAGGGTCTTGTCCGGGTTCACCCGGGTCGCCCGAGTGTGGCCAGGCTGTTGTCACAGCCGGTCTTTTATTAAACCGGAACCAGTCCAACCATCAGGTCAACCAAGTCCCGGATTGACCTGCCAGGCCGAACTGGATTTAATAACAAGGTTCAAAATGACCCGTGGCATTAGCAGGACAATTAAATGGGAATAAAAAAAACTAAATAATAGTACAAAATTATCAGAGAGGAGAGGTGAAACGAAATTAAAATGGATCACCTATCAAAAGCTATCAAAAACTCAAATAAAAAGAAATTGGAAATTTGGAACCCAAAAACAAATGTAAACAGTGACAGTCTAATCCATTAGTACAAATAGCCATAATCTCATACCAGCAAGTTGGGGCTTCATTTAATGCTCCATCATGACCTCTCAAGCAAGCAAGGCCAAGCAAGAAGAGACAACTTTGTCTCAAATGTAACAATCAGCAGCACGTGCTCCTTTTATCACAACCAGCGAGTGGCAAACCACACTACCCCCCACTTCACTTCTATTGCACTGCTACGATTTGATTGAATCTCGGTCTAGTCCGGTGAATCGACTTGCGACCTAATTAATTTGGAATTAAAATTGGGATAGGTTGATAAAAAAATAAAATAAGTTATGACCTGGTGTGACCTAGCGGATTAACCTGGCGACCCAGTTGACCCAGCAAAACCAAGTTAAAAACCCGATTGTAACCCGTTGATTTTTGTTTTGTTTTTTTACTAAAACGACGTCGTTTTGAATTTTTTTAAAATAAGAATTGACCCAGCTGACCCGATTAAAACCCAGAACCCGGGCCTTGGACCGGGCCGAGTTTAAAAACTATGAATTTACCGGTTAGCATTTAATCTTTTGTTTTTGTTTTTGTTTTTGTTTTTATTCTAGTTCTACTGTAAGTGGATAAGGATAAAATCAGCATTTTACTCTGCATTCTCTTTTAGTACAACGCTGGATGATTGACCCGCTCCATTATATACGTAAAGTTAATTTTTTTTTAAATGTAAAATAAATATTTAAATATTACTATTTTTTTAGTAGAAAAAAATTAAATTATGTGATGATTTACTCGATGTAACTCAGTTGATTTTACTAATCCAAAAAAAACTCATACAACATGTGAAAACAAATTTTGACTAAACAAAATTTCAAGATGATATATTTTTTTAATATTAGAATAACAACATATTTGATTGATCTTTGACAACCTAGGTTAATGTGTTAAATTCATGACCCGGGTTATAAGATTATGATAACCCTATAGAAAGCAAACAAAATAAATTATTAAGTCTAATTCTCAATCAATCCAAAATTAAAGGATGAAATTGAAAAAAATAAATTAAAAATGACATAAAGAAACAACCCGGATTAACATGTCAAACTTGCAACCTGGGTCATAAGACCGAGATAACCTCATGAAAAACAAATTGAAATAATTTATAAATTTCAATCCCTAACCGGTCCAATATTGAAGGATAAGATTAAAAAAAAAACATAAAAAACAACTTGAGTCCATCATTCAAACTCATGACCAGGGTCATCAGACTGAGATAATCTTATAAAAAAAATAAAAAAAAATGACCTGATTTAATCCAGGTTAACCTGTCAAATCCGCAACTTTGATCTTAAAACCATAGTTATTAAACCCAGATCGGCCGGACTGGTCGACCCAGGACCCGGCCGACCCGGGGGCTGGATCGGTCCAGGTTTGTCAAAAGATTGCTCAGTGCAATGACCTGGTCAAACCCGGCGGGTCAACCCGTGACCCGGGCAACCCGGTGTTTTTTTTTCAAATGTGGGATTTGAAACCTAATGGTATATATAATCTATGTTCCCAAGAAAAAAAATTATATTTTTTCAATGTGGGATAAAAAAACGTTTTGATTTAAATACTTCAACTTAAAATTATAACATAATATCTTTTTAATATGGGATTTGAAACCCATTAGTATATATACTCTATGTTTCCAAGAAAAAATCTATCTTTTTTCAATGTGGGATTGGAAACTCATTAGTAAATATACTCTATGTTCCTAAGAAATAAGTTATCATTTTTTTTTCAATGGGGGATTTGAAACTCATTAATATATATACTCTATGTTCCCAAGAAAAAAGTTATATTTTTTCAATATGGGATTTGAAACTTTTTTGTTTTAAATACTTTAACTTAAAAGCTTAACATATTATTTTTTTAATGTGGGATAAAAAACTTTTTAAAATATTATTTTAAACTTCATTATTTACAATATGTATATTCTATATTTACATGGATTTTCTTAATTTTTTTCATATAAAATATTAAAACTTTAATTTTTTTAAAATTTTCCAGGTTGACTCGAGTTGACCCATAAAACCCGGGACACAGCTCCTTGGCCGGGTCAACCCCTAGGCCGGGTTTAATAACTATGCTTAAAACTGAAATAACCCTATAGAAAGAAAGTCACAATAAATTATAAAGATCAATTTTCAATCATCAATGTTGGACCTAATGTTGAACAATGAAAATTGTAAAAATTATAATTAAAAAATGAAATAAAAAACAAGCCAAATTAACTCAAGTTAACCGTTAAACACTATTACCGAGTCATGAGACCATGATAACTTAATGAAAAACAAACCAAAACAAATCATGAAACCTAATTCCTAATTAAACACAATATTAAAAAAAAGGAGAAAAAAATGAGTCAATTAGGTTAACCTGCAACCCAAGTCATGAAATGGAGATAACCCAATAAAAAGCAAGTCCAATGTTGAAGGACATGTGAGTCAGGTAAAAGGACCAATATAACCTCTTAAAAAGAAAAAAAAAATGACCTGATTTAACTAAGGTTAAAATGCCGAAACCCGTGATCTTAATTTTAAAACCAAGATATTCTCATAAAAAAGCAAATTAAAATAGATTATGAAACTCAATTCCCAACTCACCCAATGTTGAATGATAAAATTGAAAAAATAAAATAAATAAAAGACACAAAAAACAATCCGAGTTATCTCAGGTTAGTCTATTAAGCATTATTCTAGTGTCATGAGATCATGATAATCTAATGAAAAGTAAACAAAACAAATCATGAAGTTTAATTCTCAATCAAATCAATATTAAAGGATGAAATTAGAAGAAAAAAAACTAATTAAGAAAAATAAAAAAAATTGAGTCAACGAGGTTAACCCACAAAAACAGGTTAACTCGTCAAACCTGAGATTCGTATCATGAAAGTGTAATAATTAAATAAAAAGGAATCTAATATTAAAGAATGAAATTAAAATAAATAAATAAATAAATAAAACATAAAAAAAGCAAAGAAAAAAAAATAAAACACCATTTCAATAAATAACTAGTTGTTGTGCCCACACGTTGCCGCAGGCTTATGACTTGCTTGTACATTGTCATGGATTTGTAAAAAAAATCAAAAAATTGTTTTTTTTTTAAATTATATGGAGAAACATTATTGCAATTCACAATGTTTTCAAGAAAAATTAAACTACAAAGCTAAATTCTCAACCAGCTGAACATTAAAAAAAAAAATAGACAAATAATTTTGAAAAAAATCATAAAAAAACAAAAGGAAAAAAAAATCATGTAGGGAAACACTGCAGTAATCTATAGTGTTTTGTGAGGAAATATACAATTGTAATTATTAACCAACTCAATGTTAAAAAAATTAAATCAATAAAGATAATTTTGGAAAAAATCATAAAAAAACGAAAGGAAAAAAAAACTATGCAGGAAAACACTGTAGCAATTTATAGTATTTCATGAGAAAATCTACAATTGTAATTTTCAACCAGCTTAATATTAAAAATAATAAAATCGATAAAGATAATTTTAAAAAAAATTATAACAAAAAAATCATTTGGGGAAACACTTTAGCAATTAACGTTGTTTTAAAGAAAAAGACTACAAAGCTAAATTGATAAAAAGACATGTGGAGAAACACTGTAGCAAGAAAAAATCATGTGGGGAAACACTATAGAAATCCACAATGTTTTTTTTTTTCAAGAAAAAAACTACAAAGTTAAATTATTAACCATTATAATATGAAAAAAATTAAAATTGACAAAGAAAATTCTGGAAAAAAAACAAAGAAAAAAGAAGAAAAAACCATATGGAGAAACACTGTAGAAATCAACAATGTTTTAAAGAAAAAACTACAATGCTAAATTTCCAATTAGCTCAATATTAAAAAAATAAATTGACAAAAATAATTCTGAAAAAAACACAAAAAAGACAATTTTGGAAAAAAAATAAAAAATAAAAAAAAAAAACATGAGGGGAAAACTAAAGCTAAATTCTCAACCATCTCAAAATTAAAAAAAATTAAATTCAACAAAGATAATTTAAAAAAAAAACATGTGGAGAAATATTATAGCAAAAGAAAAACTATATAGGGAAAATACTGTAATAATCTACAATTATTTTTATTAAAAAAACTACAAAGCTAAATTCTCAACCAGCTCAATATAAAAAAAACCGAAATGGACCATTTTAAAAAAGAATCATAAAAAAATAATCAGCAAAAATAATTTTGCAAAAAACATATAATTTTTTTTAAAAGTCAATCATGAGAAAAGAAAAAAAATCAAATATATATATATATATATATATAGCTTCAACAGATAATTCAACACAAAATTCAACATGTAAACTCTAATCTCGCACGTGTTAACTACTGCGCTATAAGACACGATAGATGATAAAATAATTAAAATAATATATTAACTTAGTTTATAGTTTACATGACCATTCACTTTAGTTGTTTTTGATAATTACACGGAGTATGTGCATTTAGCTATTTTTACTATCCTTAAAAAAAGTAAGTTGATTTTTTTATCCTATTAAATAATAAGTTGATTTAACAAAATTAATGTAATTATCTTATATATTTGAAACGATAAATTATATTTGATAAATTCAAATGGTTGTCTGTTTGGTTTTTAGTTTTTAATTTTTCTAAAAAAACCAAATAAAAATTTATAAAAAAATAATGGTATACATAAATATTAATATTTAGTATCAGTGTTTTAGTAATCATTTTTCAATTTTCTTGAGTAAAAATATTATTTTAAAATTTTTTAATTATTTTATTATTTTTTGAAAGTAAAAATTAAAAGATAAAAAAAAGAATTAGAAAACTTTTAATTTATTATGAGTCCAAATAATTGATTCAATAAGTTCTTGCTAATAACCACGACCGTTGAATAGAAACATTAAACTAAAAATCCATACAAAATGAGTGTCTAGAAAGAAAAGGTCATATACAGATAGCGAAGAACCAAAAAATTAAATTACCTGGGATGCTTATGCCTATAAGAAATTGCAGACCCATCCATTAACAGTAACAAACTCTGCATAAAATTTCCTTTCATGATTTGAGTTACCATCCCTTGATTATTTATACTATCCCAAATATTTGATTGTATTTTTCAATTGAAATGAAATATTACTATGGAAATTACATTGTAAATCCAAAAGATTTTTTTTTTCATTTGTTCAGTTTTTATTCTAATGAAAAAAAATCTAATTCTTCTTTTATTCTTCAATTTTTACTTTCAAAAAAGTAATAAAAGGATGAAGATTTTTAAAACAATATTTTTATTCAAGAAAATTGAAAAGTGAGGGTTCGGTTTGGTTTTCTGTCTTGGTTCTGTTTTTTTGTTGGGTTCGGATTTGCGCACCCTTCCTTACCAATGGGTGGATGGACTTGCAAAAAATGACTACTATTACTATATGACCTGCAAAGAACGAGGATATTGCCTGCGTATGCCAGAGAGTCAAAACGACAGACCCCAATTAGTTATTCAGCCCGCCAAAGTTTTCATCTCCAACACGACCGCACGGAAAATGTCATTGAGAACAAAAATCAAACACCATCAGTGCCACAACCACCATCTCATCAACCCCAGTCCTTATCCCTATTTCCCTTGCTCTCTCTTTCATTAGATCCATATACCAAAGCAATGTCATTGAGACAAAACTTCAAACAGCTTCCCTTCATTAAATCCCACTCTTTGTTTCGCACTTTCTCTTCCTCCTCCTCTCACCAAGACCCATATTCTGTCCTCAAAGAAGACCCAGTAGATATCTGCACTTCTATCTGGGTCAAATCCTTCTCTTCACCATCAAACTTTACTTTCTCTAACCTCACTGGTTTCCTCTCCAAGCTCGACCTCTGGGCCCTCGCTTACCAACGTTCCTGCGCTCACGTCACCGGCAAGTTCCCTCCTCGAAACGCACTTCCCTCCCATGCTCTCCATTCCCTTTTCTCACTTCAAACTGTTGTCGTTCACAACCGCTTCAAATGGAACGACAAGGCCCACCAGATCCTTCGCAGCCCCAATGATAAGCCTTCTACCAAACTGGTTTCCAAGAGAAAGCTCAGTGCAATGATGGAATCTGATGATCCGTGCTTCCAAGACCGGGTTGTTCAGGAGATGCTTCTGATGGTGCTTGAACCTATTTTTGAAGCACGGTTTTCGAGGAAGTCTCATGCGTTTAGGCCCGGGAGGAATGCACACACGGTAATTAGGACTATAAGGAGTAATTTTGCTGGGTATTTATGGTTTTTGAGGGGTGATTTGAGTGAGATACTAGATGACATTGACGCTGATGTTGTAATGGGATGTGTTGAAAAAGTTGTTAGAGATAAGAAAGTGTTGAATTTGATAAAAAACGCGCTTAAATCGCCAGTTAGGATTCGAGAAATGGGCAAGTATGGTGAAGAGTCGAGGAACAAGAAAAAGAGGAAATCTACGAAGAAGAAGATTTTGAATGAGAATGAGCCAAAACCTGACCCTTATTGGTTGAGAACTTTCTTTGATTTTGCTCCTGAGGAGGCGGCAAAGATACCAACTTATGGTTATTGTGGGATTTTGAGTCCGTTGCTTGCTAATGTGTGTCTTAATGAATTGGATCAAATGATGGAGGAGAAGATTGTTGACTTCTTCAGGCCAAATAAGCTTGATTCTATATGGAAACATTCGATTGATGATAGGTGTCATAACCCTTCTTGGCCAGAGTTTGTTCCATCTAGTGGAAAAGAGAAGACTAGGAAAATGGAATACATTCGATATGGGGGTCATTTCTTGATAGGCGTTCGAGGGCCTAGAGAAGATGCAGTGCAAATTCGTAAGGAAATTATTGAGTTCTGCGAGAGGAAGTTTGGTATCAGGCTGGATAATTCAAAAATTGATATTGAGCACATTACTAGGGGAATTCAATTCTTGGATCATATAATTTGTCGCAGAGTGATATATCCTACGCTTCGTTATACTGGGAGTGGAGGCAAAATCGTGAGTGAAAAGGGTGTGGGGACTCTGCTTTCAGTTACTGCTTGTTTGCAGCAATGTATTCGCCAATTTAGGAGGCTTAAGTTTGTCAAGGGTGATAAGGATCCTGAGCCATTGCCTTGTACTCCAATGCTTTACTCAGGTCAAGCCCATACTAATGCACAAATGAATAAGTTTCTCGAGACTATGGCAGATTGGTATAGATACGCTGATAATCGAAAAAAAGTTGTTGGGTTTTGTGCCTATGTGATTCGTAGCTCGTTGGCTAAACTTTATGCTGCTAGGTATAGACTAAAATCACGTGCAAAGGTTTACAAGATTGCTTTACGTGATCTTAGTCGGCCATTGAGAGAGAATAGTAACAATTCTGCTCCTGAATACTCTGATCTTTTGAGAATGGGACTTGTTGATGCAATTGAAGGTGTTCAGTTCTCCCATATGTCTTTGATTCCAACTTGTGATTATACTCCATTTCCAAGGAATTGGATTCCAGATCATGAGCAGGTTTTGCATGAGTATATCAGATTACAAGACCCCAAATTCTTTTGTGAATTGCATAGGTCAATAAAGCGTCAAGGTTTGAGTCTGCCTCAAGATGAGATATCTGAAATTGTGTGGGATTACAAGACTCTTGGAGTTCGAAGGTACCAATCTAGTGGTGAAAATGAGCTAAACAATGGACTGCAGAAAGTGTGAGATGTCATGAATTATTGTGTGATGTTGGTGAATTAATTTAAGTGATGAAATTAAACTCCTTGGAGGATTGACTCTTGTAATGGCCAAAGAGTTTTCCCTGGGCACTGTCAATTCTTCATTAAAACATGTGCAGAAGCCAACAAAATTTTATCTTGGATAGTCTGGCCTTTTCATCACGTTATCTTCAATGATTACCTTGGGAGAGGTAAATTTTCGTATTTTTTTTTATATGAATAGGTACATGACCTTTTTTTTTTCAATTAAATCTTTCTATGTTCTACTTAAATGAATTTAATTTTGAAATTATGATACAACTATAAAATAAAATAAAAAAACAAAATTGAATTGTAAAACATAGAGAAAATTATGTCTAATCTTAAATTCTCACTTATTTTTATTTTTATTTTGATTAAAAAATTTATTTTATTTATTTTTTAATTTCTAGTTTTTGAAAATAGAGAGATAAAGTTGCTCGAAAATAGTGAGGATATAGAAAATTGTTGGTTTGATTGTTTTTTGGTGGCAAAACTTGTTTGTTTTAGGATCAACAAGTTTCATTTAATTAGAAGGGTTCAATGATGATAGTTTTTAACCTTGATTTTGTCTGAAAAAATATATAGGTTAAGAGAGTTTTTTCTAATTTGATTTTATATTTTTAGATTATTTTTTAGATTGTTAATTGGTTTATGTGGATTTTAAGAATATTTTTTTATGTTTTGTTTTTATAAAAATAAATTAAAAATATATTTTTAAACTAAAAATCTCCCACCCTTAATATTTTAACCACCATAATAGTGGTTAAATTCTAGGCATCAGTATGTGATAAATTGTTATTTCTTCTTTAAAAAATATTTAAACATGGTCCAAACGTGTTGGCTTAATTTAGGCCCAAGTGCATAGGCTTTTTAAAAGTCCCGGTGTCTTAGGCCATCAGACTTGCATGATTGAGTTGCTTTTTATTTTTCTTGTGTTTTTTAGTTTTTTTTTAATTTTATTATTTAATATTAGATTTTTACTTAATTTTTTTATGGGATTTTTTTCTTCGATTTTATCCATTAATATTTGATTATTTTTAATTGATTTTAATAATTTATTTATATGAAGTTATCATGATCTCATAAATACATTTACGGAAATAGCATAATTGATTTATTTTAATTTTTTAATTGATCTTTATTAGCTCATTCTTCATCATTTTCCTTTTCTAAGAGGTCTTTTAACTATAGATCAATTGATTTTTTTTATTCTTGTTGGCTAGCTCCTTCAGCTCGGTTCCACCTACACTAATAAATAAAAAAGTATATAAGAAAAAATTATGAAATAGTTAAAAACATGCGGTTGATAAACTTTTTTGGTGAAATACCCACTAAACTCTCCCTCAGCTGTAGTCTTTACACTAAACAATTAATGTTTTATTATGCTATGGACTGGTGTATTCACGTAACAAATGCTCTTCCTCTAACTAGCTTAACTTTAAATTATAATGAACACTTGGGTCCTTCCAAAATATAGGGCGCTCTAATATCTTGTAGGGCCTACATGCTAGAACTGCTCATTTATAATTCATAATACATTATTCATGTTTTTTCTCCTCTTTCTAGAAAGACACTCTAGTCTAGTTGTATACTCTTTTCTAACTAGATATTGGCATACAATGACTATGCTAAGGTAGTTGTCTTTTAATTGATCTAATAACCCTAGGAAGATATCTAGTCTTTAAAGAGGGGTCTCCTAACCTCCTTGAGTTTTTCTAGTTCCAAATCTAAAGGGTCCGAGCGTTTCCCTACTTGAGGTAGCCCTAGACCCACTATAAAATTTAAAGAGGGGTCTCTCAAACTCCTCTGCAAAGGTTAATAAAGAAATGCGGCAAGTTTCTCTAACCATTTTGGGGTGGTTTGTTGGAATTTTATTGTGTTCCAATGCTTGTTTCATGACCCTCACACAACGGTTTCTCTCTCTTCTAAATCACATAGGCTTAGAAAGAGAGAACAAGATAGAGGTAGTTTTTAAATTTTATGAAAAGTGGTAAGAGTAAGGGTAGTAACAGGTTTATATACCCTTCCTTGTATACCATAAATTGTGACATTTTACCTATAATCACATGCTCTACTAGCTAGCTTGAAATGTGACAGCACCTTATTTATTAGTTTTGAATTTTAAAATTTAAAAGTTATAAACCTTTTATCTCCCTCTCTATACATTTGCATGTTGACCTTTAAAACTCCCGTACGTGATTCTATTATAATGAAACACCAAGAATGAAGCAACATATTTGTGTTTAGAGTCAAGGTTTTGCATCAGGGTATAAATTCAAGTTTTCGCATTATCCTAAACATAATGACTCAGGAAGGCTACTAATAAATCCCTTCTCGGCCTAGCTTATAAACACCAGCATTTGACCTACGATTGGTTTTTGAATGGGATCTATGATTGGGTCTAGGCTTTACCTTGACCCTTAAATGGCTTTGGCATGAAACACAAGGCAAAACCTGTTACAAAGTAAATTTTTTTTTTTCATGTTCTTTTCACTATATTTATTTTTTATTTTATTTTTAATTGTTTTTGTTCTTAATAATTGTATGAATGTTGTTGTAGGATTTTTTTTTCATATGAGATTAATTTTTAGTTGATTTATTTATAGGCTTTTTAAATTTTTTTCATATGAATTTTTTTAGTTAAATTTATTTTTTCGTGTTATTTATTTGTTGCAAAATTTTTTGAGTTGATTTTCTTCTTCTTTTTTCCAAGAATTTTGAGTATTATAGTGTTGATTAATATTAATTTAATTATTTTATAGTTTTGTAAAATATATATTTTTAAATAATTACCGACGGAATTACATATGGTTTGTTTCTGAGGGAATTACCGACAGAATAAAATATTTTTTTTGCTTGCTTTTTTCATTTGTAAATCCATCGGTAATAATACTTTTTTATTACCAACGGAATTATCGACAGACAAAAAAGTACCAACGAAAGATTCACTAACGGAGACTTTTCGTCGGTGATTTCGTCGGTAATATTTTTACCAATGAAATGGTAGTGCAAATACCGACGGAAAATTCCATTGGTAAATCTAAAGATTGTGGTAGTGAGAGGACAATTGTAAATCTCGTGTTTAATAGTGAAATTTTCAACTGAGAAATAATTTTTTTTTTAAAAAAATTATTATGGCTAAAGATAAAAATTCTGAGTAAGTTCAAATCTAAGGCAAAAATAAATAAAAATTTGTATAAAAAAAAACTCCAACCATTGTGATTTTGATGAAAATACCATGTATGGTATACAATGAGTGACATTATTATAATTTTGGAAAAAATCCTTCTCCTTTGCTAATAAAACTCATCAACTATGTGACTAAGATTATGAGCATGAGTTTCCTACTTAGATTATGAGGATGAGTAGGTGATTTCTATCCATTATATGAAACCAATTTAGAGAGAGAGAGAGAGAGAGAGAGAGAGAGAGAGAGAGAGAGAGAGAGAGAGAGAGAGAGAGAGGGGGTTTCTAACCAATTAATTCCAATTGTTGGTTGGATTTTGATCTATGTATTGAAAAATCTCTAATTTTCTAGATTTTAGGGTTTATGATGCTTTTGTGTTGAAATGTCAAATTGATTGGCTATTAGTGATGTTAGGTTATGAAGATTGCATGAGATGGTTTGAATTGATTGAAAAACCTTAATTTTTGAAATTAGGTTTCATGATGTTTTTGTGCTATAATGTTGATTTGGGTTAATTTTATTGATTTTGAGTTATGAAAATAACATGAGAATGGTTCAAATTGGCTAATTAACATCTAAAACTAAAAAGCTTCAAATCTTTGAATTTTAAAGTTTATGTAAAATTGAAAAAGAAATACAAAATTGTGCTAATTAGTGAGAGTGATTGTAAAGTAAATAACTTGTTTAAATAATAATTAGGAGAAATTGAAAATCAACTTTTAGGAAGTAGTGGCGGACCATAAATGGGGAATTTGGAGGAAATTAGAAATATGATTAATTCATGTTGTTTTTGGCATTCTAATTATGTTGATAATGCTTAAGATTGATTTTGAATGTTGTAAGCTAGATTACTATGATTTTACTTAATTTTACCATACGAGTGTATTGATGAAAATGTGGGGAATTGTATGAATTGTGTTGAAATATATATTCTAAGGATGTTAAGAAAGTTACTTATTTGGTATAATGATAAAAATGTGAAAGATTGAATAAATTGTATTAAGATTGATGTTGTAATGACATTATGGAAGTTGTGTGATTTTTGTAATGATGGAAATATAAAACATTGGGCAAATTGTATTGGAATTGTTATTCTAATAGTAATATTATGGGAATGATGTATTTGTTATAATGATGAGTTTGTATTTAGGAATGATCGAGATCCATTAGAAGCAAAATGTTTAGGCATTAGGTTATTCTTGTAGGGGGTAAAAAAAAAAGTATGAAAATTGATGGAATTATATAATGTTAGTGTTTTAATGATGATGTATGCTTATAATTAATTGGAAAGTGTAATTAAATGAATATTTAAGTTGTACAAGGACTTGATTGATTGAATAATAAAGTTGGATGTTTGGATAGAGACTTGATTAAATGAATATTTAAGTTGATCATTTAGACAACAGAGATGGACGTAATGGCTGAGATCATAACATGAGACTTTCATATTGGGATCGATGGTATCTTGTTCTAGAAAAAAAAACTGTTCTAGAGAAGAAAACTTTAATAAAAAAACAGATAATATGAAAATTTGTGTTACTTTTTTTCCCGGGGATATGCATTCATGTACTTAGTATTTATTGATTTGTTATGTGTGTTGCAGGCCTATCTCGATCATCTATCCAACACTGATTCTATCTCTAGTTGTTAAATAACTTTGTTTTATGTATATATTATATATATATATGAATAATATAAATATTTTTTTGCCACGTATAGTTCATGATGTAAAAACTCATAAATATTTTGGTGTACTTCTAGTAACTTTAATATATTATATTATATGTCATATATGTAAATAATTATAGGACTATAGAATTGTAGTAAATGATTCAGGGCTATATTGTATATTCGCTCAATGAATAAAAATTAAATTAACTAGTGATATGAAACTAATTGTGATGTGATGAATGATTGTATTTTATTGGTTAGCTTAAGACCACATAGTGTGGAATTAATTTTATATAGGAAATTAAGTGGGACGGAATTTTAGATATAACCCTGAATAGGAAAAACTGTACTAAAATTTCTTTAAAATAGAATAAACTCAATTAAATTAAATATTATATTAAAATATGTGAACATATGAAACATAATGGGAGAGGTCCCAATAATAAATATATTGAGACGACATAAAGATGAATTTTATTTTTAAAAGAATACTTTATTTACACGTTTAATATTACCATAAATGAACAAAAATACATTTTAAAGAAAGAGCTGTTACATCTATTATCCCACTTAATTGCTTATAGACTAGGCTAGATGGTGTTTTACGATCTCTGCCACTCCCTCCATGCAAGTCAAGGGTATAAAAATTCTTATAAAACAAGAGGTAAAGATAAATCAATTCATTTCATTACACATATACTTTCTTTTTTCACAGCACCTGCATTTATTATTTGCTTCAATTCTCATACATAACCTGAAAGGTTAAATTCTTCATATATCTCATTAGAATTTATAGGATTAATCGAAATATACATAAACTGATCTGAATATCTACATTAAACTAAAAAAAAATCTTCATCAATCTTAAGTAACTTAAGGATTGGAGGTCCCCACATCTTTAAAAAAAAAAAAAAAACTTATTTTGCAGGCAATCGTGATCTTCAAGTCCAACAATCCATCTCCGAAGTTTCAACCTAGTACTTAGTCTTGGAAAAGCCCGATCCAATGAAGTTTTCCTTGGAACCTTGTAAAGGTGGAACATTGATACTGATAAATCTACTATGCAAGCAAAATTGAAGTTTAGCCACGATATTTCTATAATTATGAAGGTTACATACAATAGATCGTTCACATCGTGGCAATTTAGTCATCAACATGCGAATCTTGTCTTTGACAGATCATGCATAAGAATCATCGTCGTCTGAAAAGGATTGGTACCTTGTATATGATTCATCATCCTTTTGTCTTTAGCCGCAATGTAGTGAAATTTATATGGACTCTATATCTGCATCTATGATTTGCAAGTTTTATCAGGTTGTCTTAATTACTAGACTTGAGAGAATCCATCAAAAGCATTTCAGCTCTCTTTCAATGTTCAATTCTTCTTCGATCAGTGATCGTCCCGTGGCGCTTGCTGCGAATCTAAATTATGTAAGGGAGTCATCAAGCTTTTTAAGTTTGGCTTTACTAATTACATATATTGGAGACTTATCTATGCAAAATAAATTCTCTAACATATATGGCGAATCTTATTGTGAAGTTTCAGCAAGGAATTTGAGCCATCGTGTAACAAGAAAACAAAAGGGATATATGGAGACTTGAGGTAGCTGAAGGTGATGGTCCGTGGTTGTTTAGCACAAACAAATTTGTTGGTAGACAGATATGGAGATTTGAACCGAATGTTTGGACACCAGAGGAACAAGCATAAGTTGAAATGGCGAGAGAAAAGTTTCGCTTAAATCGATTTTATACTAAAGCGAGCAGTGATGTTCTTAAGAATTTCCAGGTGAGCTCCGAATAAACTCTCTCACGCTACTACAGAGTATTTTTAGAATAAATAATCCAAAGAAATTTTGTTAGTTTTCTTTTCTTCTTTGCTAGTTTTTTTCTTCTTCTTCTGGTAATGACAATATTGCCTTGCTAAATAAGATGGGTTTGAAATTGGAGTCCCGTCCTCTCTTCTTTGCAGTAGGTGTAAGGAAGCACGACACCATTAAACACATTCTATAACTCAAAAGCCTCTTGATAAATGTGAGGTTTTTTTTTTTTTTTTACAAGCACAGCATATCAAGGAAAACCATGGCCTGCGGAATTTTCTGGCCCGTTATTTTTAATGCCTTCATTTGTACGTCCAAGTAAATCTTTAATGGTGGATCTATTTTCTAAGCTAGCTTCTTAAAATATTGTTGTTACGAAGGTGCTATATATTGTGGCAGATCATGGTCCTCTACCTCAGTCGAAGCCTTGATACCGTTCTATCATCAGAACACAAGAAGGAAATTATACGCTATATCTATAATCATCAAGTAATTGTGTGTATATATATATTTTGGATGAATTATTAAGTGTCTGAATTTATTACACAAAGTCATTGAATCTGTGTTGGACCGAACGTGTCTATCCAATTTTTGTGTTCAAATCGGATGTATTTGAGAAACATGCTATCCCAACATAAACTGATTGTTGTAAACACAAATTAACTAGAGTTTTGAAAGATTTGCCCATGATTTCTACTAATATTTCAATTTCAATATATGTCTGCTGAACAACATGTGAACGTGTGATCTGTAAAGAATGAAGATGGTGGGTGGGGATTCCATATAGAGAGCCATAGCACAATGTTGGGCACGGCATTTAATTATGTTGCCCTGCGTTTGCTCGGAGAAGGACCCGAAGGAGGCGGAGATGGGGCTGTCACAAAGGCCCGCAAATGGGTACTTGATCATGGGGGAGCCACAATGATACCTGCCTGGGGAAAGGTTTATCTTTCGGTAATAGCATTCAAAATCTTCTTCTTTTTTCCCTTTAAACCAGCATAGCATATAAATAGTATGTTAACTAGCTGTAAGAATTAATAGCTCTGATTAATGTTAAGATTTGTTATTGCAAAGGTACTTGGAACGTACGAGTGGTCAGGCTGCAATCCAGTGCCTCCAGAATTTTTGCTATTCCCTTCCTTTCTTCCCTTTAGTCCAGGTGATTATCTAGTTCATGAAGACAAAACTTCATTAAACTTGGTTATAGTAAGGCTTAATACAAAGGAGATTACTTCTTCTAATTTTTGTCTGTCATATGAAATGCAGGAAAGGTGTGGTGTCATTTGCGCACAGTTTACACACCCATGTCTTATTTGTACGGTAAGAAATTCGTTGGACCGATAACCGATCTCATTTTGCAACTGAGAGGTGAACTTTACATTCAACCCTACGAAGAAATAGATTGGAATAAAGCACGTCATTTATGCTTAAAGGTAATTGATTTGTCCTATAATTCATGTAACTATTAAGAATAGTCTGGACCAGCAAAAAGAAGTACTTCCCTCTTACTGTCCTGTTTTCGAGTGGCTAGTTCCAAGAAGTTTTATTACTTGCAATTCTGATGAAAATGGTGCAGGAGGATCTTTACACCTCTCGCTCTATTGCTCAAAATCTGCTTTTAGATGGTGTTCATTACCTGAGTGAGAGGCTTCTTAAACAATGGCCCTTCTCCAAGCTGAGAGAGCAGGCTCTACAAGAAGCAATCAAGCATATTCATTACGAAGATGAGAGTACTAGATATATGACTCATGCTAGTATAGAGAAGGTATTCTTGTAGAACATAGGTGAATCATTCACAAACTGAAGTAATGGAATTTGCTTCTAGGGGGAAGCTGCTATATTCAATTCTTACTAGACTAGACTCGCTTGAGTTCTTATTATGCAGGAATATGAATAATGACCATGTTAGATATACATATATTTTCAGTCCTTGAACATGATGGCTTGCTGGGCAGAGGACCCCACTTCAGATGCATTCAAATTTCACCTTGCTAGAGTTCCTGATATTTTATGGCTTGCTGAAGATGGAATGAAAACGCAGGTTTGATGTTTATAAGCTGTGATTCAGCTGCCATAATTAAAAAATGTCAGTAATTAACAAGTACGTAAACATTGAACTTGTTGCTTACAAACAGAGTATCGGCAGTCAGTTGTGGGATGCTGCTTTTGCTACTCAAGCTATTATCGCAAGTAATCTTGTTGATGAATATGGCTCTACTCTCAGAAAAGCACACGAGTTCCTGAAACTGTCACAGGTTTGTTCCTGAGTCCAAAAGAAATCGTAATTTATTGGCTCGCCCGGTCCGGCATCTTACTCTTTAGTTGTTTTAACATAGCTTCACAGCCATCGTTCAGAATCAGAGCAAGTGATTGGTCAAAAAACCAGTGTTATAGTATCTCCTTGTTTATTTTCTCTTACAATCATATCCTCAGATTCAAGAAAATGCTTATGGAGACTTCAGGAGCATGTATCGTCATATTTCTAAAGGAGCATGGACTCTCTCTGTTAAAGATCATGGTTGGCAAGTCTCTGATTGCACAGCTGAAGCGCTAAGGGTAAACAAGTTCAGTTCGTCTTTTTAGGAGTTAACACTGTAAAGATTAGGTTTGTAAGAAAAAAATCCTTCTTTTGCAGGCTTTACTCCTACTTTCACAAATGCCAGCAGAAATTATCGGTGAAACAATTGATACCGAAAGATTACATAATGCTATAGATTTCCTCCTATCTTTACAAGTATGAATGTCTAATTTATTTTTCGATATCAAGGCTACTGTACAGACATGTTTTGCACAGATAAATTGTCCTGGTTGTGATAAGCTCTTATCGTAGCTCTCATGCTTGTGGTTTCCCTTGCCAGAGCAAAAATGGTGGTTTCTCTGTTTGGGAGCCAGCAAGAGGGCAGAGGTGGTTGGAGGTAATATTTTGGGAGATTTTCTTTTAAATCAACTTGGAATTATGTTCTGTGATGCCGTCTCCCTCAGGTCTTAAATCCCACTCAAGCTTTTGGTGATGTAATGGTTGAAACCGAGTATGTACAATCCACCTTATCCTTTATATAAACATTCATGCGTCTCAAAAAAGGTGCAGATTAGTGTCACTTTTCTGTGGTTTAGGTATGTTGAATGCACGGCATCTGCCATCCAGGTTCTTGTATTGTTCAAACGCTTACATCCTGGATACCGAAGCAAAGAGATAGAAGTTTCTGTGGCCAACGCTTCAAGTTATATCGGAGATGCACAGATGAGCGATGGTTCTTGGTAATTTTGGTACCTATCAACAGTCAATGGAGAAAATCATAAATATGCAAGCAAGAACAAGAAATTAGTTAGATGCTGTTCTGATGGCAGGTATGGCAATTGGGGGATTTGCTACACGTATGGAACATACTTTGCATCAAAAGGGCTAGCTTCTGTTGGAAAGACGTACAGAAATAGCAGGACAGTTCGGAAAGCTTGTGAATTTCTGCTGTCAAAACAGCACAACTCCGGAGGTTGGGGAGAGAGCTATCTTTCTTGCGCCAACTCGGTAAATACCCTTTGCGTTACATATTTGTTCATGCAGTTCCCAGATACTAGTAGAATCGAGTTACCCCTATTACTGGATGGGACACCTGGAAAATTGTTTCAAAAAGTTAGTTTCCCCGTGAATTCTTTAATTGTCTCTGTAACTCTTAACCGTGAATTCTTTCTCACAGCAAATCACCGGGGCCTCCTTGAGGACTTGCATGCTACATTATGCATCATTTAAGAGCATATTTCCGCTATGGGCCCTTGGAGAATATCGTAAGCGTGTACACCTTCGAAGGCTTTAAGAAGCTCCATTTGCATCTTGGAATGCTTGGCAGAGGAATAGGATCACTTTTACATTGTCAAAAGACATTTGTATGGAAAAAACGATTACTTGCACTGTTCAGAATGTATCTTACAGTAAAATTAAACATGTACATGACTTTCTTAAAAAATAAATAAATGTATAACCCAAGCTTAAACATCGTGTTTAGCATAAATCTTATGTAGAATTAAATTGAATTTCATAAGATTGAATTTGTTTGCATCAAATATTGAACTAATAACATTAAATTAAACTATGTTCTGTAATTTAATCAATGAACTAAATTTAATTATTTTCTTGTATTTCCTATGATTCCACAGTTCGGACATGAATAAACAATTACACGGATTAAAATGGGTAATTTTGGAATGACACAGCTGCAGTTATTGGAAGAATCTCACCTTTTTGTTTTCCTTTTTTATTGGAAGAGTCTATCCATTTTAAGCTGCAGTTAAAAGCAAACTTCATGAAACGAAACTTGTTTTGATAAGAAACTAAACCTGTATGCTCATTCGTAAAGTGTAGAACAGAAGCCTCTGTTATTTAAATTGTTTTCTAGTTCCAAAGAAAAAATGGTATCGTTTGAGTTCAGTTCCAGTTGTTCTGTTTCCTTTTCCCTCATCTTCATCTGGAGTCTAATGTATCCAGATATTTCTTATTCATGTTAATCTACAGCTAACAACTCAAATGATCTACGAGACCAAATTGAACAAAAATCAATCAGCAAGTCGTGCAAAGTTTCCTAATATATTTTCAGTTTGGTCAATGAATACATATGCCAAGATTGAGTTCGATTTGTAGAGTAGATAATAGCAAATGGAAGGAAGATTAAAATTCCTCAATCATTCAAATCACTTAAGATGTAAGGTTCTCCTCGACTTTTTATTCTGTCCAATGCCCAGAAGGACGACCACAACACAATGTAAGCACGACAAACTATAGCAGATTATACAAACTTCCGTGTTCCACAACGCAATGTAAGCAAACATATAGTACCCGATTGTATAAACTTCAACATTCAAGCAGTTACTGACAGCATCACCTACATGTTTCAGAAAATTAATTCATGGCCGTGACACCCTCTTATTGTTTTACTTGATTAAACCTTTGTTTTCAGTGAAACTGGGACACTTTCCTGCTCTCTTGATTTCTTATGATCAAAACATTATCAAGCTCCTTCTGCAACTGTGATCTCAATTGGTAGTTCGAAGCCAAACTTGTGTCCAAATTCTCCTTTACAGCAAAAAGTTGCGATTTTCTCATCTCTGCTTCAGCTATCTCAGAATTGCTCAAGAACCCATTGTTCCCTTGAAGTTTTATGAATATTGAGTTAAGCTGATCAAAGAAACATCAAATCGAAACTAAAATAAAGATGATTCCGTGACTTGAATCCTTAGCAAATCAAAATACTACTTGAATCCTTACCTCATTCACACGATTCCGTAACTCATTCACTTGAATATGAGATTCCTTAACAAACTTATCCACATTTTCGCTAAAAGCCTTCATATCAAGACCTTTTACTTGATAAAACCTCTCCTTCTCCTTCTCCTTTTCCTGCATCTCCTCCACTTCACTCTTCAAAACCCTAAAACCGAATCCAAATTCAGTTCAATTCTTACATTTTAAAATATAAACAAACGAAATTAATTGCTATCATCTTTACCTGAATTCTTGTGAATCGGGATCGTATTTAGCATCGAGGCTCTCGATTTCCGATTTAAGAACCAAGATTTTGAAGTTCTGAAATGCAATTTTGTGGACAAGAACCAAACACCTTTGTTCAATGGACCGAATATTTACCAACTTCGATGCTAACACCTGAGACTTGCTCGTTTGCAATTCTTTCTCTGCCTGCAACCATTTTTTTTCTTGTTTTTTTTTTTCTCGGAAACCAAACAGAAAGTTAAGGTTAATTAGGGTTTAAGATTGGGAGTGACCTGGAGATGAGAGAGACGTTGATTTCTGTTGCTTTCCATTTGCTCCAGTCGTTCTCGAAAAGCAGAGGAAAGCGCCATTGTTACTATAAACGCAAGGGTTCTTCAATTTTGCTTCTTCAAAATGACAAATGAGAATGATATTTGAATTTGGGGGTTTATATGTAGTTGTTCTGGCAGGAGAAAACGCCAATTTTAATTATTAACTTAATTTAAAATTTAATTTGTTAGATATTCATATTTATGGAAAAATAAGTAAATGAATTTGATATAAGATTAATTAATTATATATAAACAAGTTCTATGATTTTTGGTTACTCTTAAAATTACAATGAGGAAGATAAATCAAAACTAAAAACAAAAATATAATCATGTTACATGGTGATTTATAGGATATGATGATGAATAATATAATAGTCACCGGAAGTTTATATGGTCGTTAATTTTAGGACTCGTAGAATTAGTCAAGATGCATGCAAGCTGACCCGAACATCCAACATTAATAATAAAAAAAATGAAAAATATATAATAAAACATAAAAAGATCTATACCTAAAAAAATATTTACTCAAAAATATTGGATAACTTTAGAATTTAGAATTTTTTGCAGGGATATATTATAAATAAAAATAATATATATATTTTTAATAGAAATATGTCATCTCTATACCTTCTATTTTGAAATAATAAAAAAATTCATATCTATTTACTTCTATATATTACTTTATATTTATCTAAATAATAAATTTACTTCTATATATTTATATCTATTTCCTTAACTAAACACGTTTATGATATCTATCTCCATCTTTTTTATTTTGAAATATTAACTAAATATTATCTAAGAATTTAATTCTTATGGTTAAACAAGTTTGCTAAATTTGTATTATTAAATTTAAAAATAAAGAGGATAATATGTTATTTGATGAAGTGATGTGTTGTTTACATTTGATTATCGGACGACCTTCAAGACCAATCTCATCTTTATTTTTAAACTATTCTAAAAAAAAATTATAATTATAATAACTCATATTTTATTTTCAATTTTTTAAACATTTATTAAAAGTACAAAAACTCTAAAAAATAATAATATATTTTTAATAAAATTTCTCCAATTTTCAAACTTGGCTATTTTCTTAACTTTTTTTTTTATATTTTTGATATGTTTATATATTTTATCTTGATTAATGAGTGTGAGTTGAGAAATTAATAAAAAATGATGAGCAATAGTGAATACCAAAAAAATTAAAAATTAGAAATAGTGAAAAAATAGAAAAAGAAAAACAAAATGTAAGAAGAACAACATTAATGCTGCGCCATTTATAAGTATCATTATCATTTTTTCCATATCCTAATCCTATTTTATGACTTTTTTTAAATACAAACCAAATATACCTATATGACCCCTATCTCACCTAAAACCAAACAAAATATTCTTTGGATTACTTGAACACCCTATATGCCAAACAATTATTCTAACTATCACTACCATAATCGATCCAATTACCAAGTCACATTGAAACAACGATAAAAAAAACAACCTATAAAAATAAACATTTATATTTTAATCAAATAAAAACAATAATTATTCATGTTTAAACAAGAAAAAAAATTAAAATCAATCAAGTATAGTGGAATCAGCTGCATCAAAAGAGTCCTGATTAATTGGAAAGTTTGAAGAAACAAGTCAACTATATAACCAGGATTCATGATCAATCATAAAATTTTGAATGCACGCGAAGAACTATAAAACTTAATTCCATTTAGAGTGGGAGTTCTCAACAAAATAACTAATCAAAAGTCACAAATTAGCTTAGATTTCACATGAGGATCATTAAAGGAAAAGCTTAGTTTTTATTAGAATTTTATAAAGTCTTCTTATTTAATATCAATATTTGTATAGGATTAAAGTTACAAATTTAAATAAAGATTCAAACTATATATCAATATATAAAGGGCCATACAGTTATCGTAAATAATGGTCAACTTTATATATGCAATTTCAATATAATTTATCTTTCATTTCTAGTTTTCATTGTTTTCTTTGATAGCTTTATTTATTTCTTGCTTTGACATTTCAACACCTTTAATTTTTTTTCTTTTTTTAAACACTTATGTTCTTTCCTGCATGGTAGATAAAACTGATAACTTTTTTTAAGGTTTGAGATTTGGTATCCTACACTTCAATTGATTTTGCAAGGCTACTGCCTATCTTTTTTATGATTTATTTTCTAATTATATTTTCTTTTTATTGAAAGGAAAAAACAAAGAAAACATAATGTAATTGAGCTAGAATTATTTGTTAGGTGCTCCTAAACAACCGAACCAGCCTCATCTAATTAGCAATAGGGCTTCACACGTGCTCATCCAATCTTCTTTCTTGCTCTTCAACCATAAAGATGATGACTACACCGTGACAACAACAACACGAAGGAGAGAGCAAAAAGAGAAATAAATTTGAACAAACTTGTACATGAGTGTAATATTGTATTAGTTTTAGTATACATGTTAAGAATCATATTTTTTTAGTTGAAGATCTCAAATTTTAAATTGACCAATTTATTGCTACGTAATCATTGAAATTTAGGAAATTTGAATTTTATATGTGAGCTACGAATTTGAAGCTATTTATTTGGATTTTCTTGATGTAGAATTAAGCTTCTTAGCATATAAATCACTCAATCCTGAATTTTCAAAGTCATAGCTTTGGTTCGAAACATAAAAACCTTGGTTGATGCATGGTTTTTACTTTTATTTTACACTTGGATCAATTTAATTTATTTTTAGTGTTAAAATCTTTTTTTTTAATATTTGTTTGAATTTGTTGTATTTGACTATATACATGATTATTGCAGTTTGCACTCATGTGTCAATGTTTTTTTCCTGCATTTATGTTTTTAGATCATTATGTTTTGTGTTTTTCATATTTTATTGTTTTCATTACTTGCTATTTTGTTTTGTTTTTTTTTTTTGTGAATTTGTAGTGTTATATATGTTTTCTCCATGTAAGCCTTTTGCTTGCATTGCATTATAGACACAATATAATTAAATAAAAATTAATTGAGAAATGATGTCCTATGATGATATTTCATGTGACTTTGTATAGTGGTTATATCTATGTCAATGTTTTATCATGCGTTTAATACGTGCATGGCACCTCGAGTGTAAAACCTACCCCTACTCCTGAAAATTATGATCCTGCTTGCTTATTTGCTAAAATACTTGTTTACTTATATATTTGCTTTTTTTCTTTTATGCTATTGTAAGCCATTGGTCTAAAATTGGTAAATCAGTGCTAGAAATGGTAAAACAATTTTATAGAGAAATGATAATTAAGAAGGAAAATTGTTAAAGATGGGGATAAAAACTTTTAAAAATTCAACTTATATTTTAGATGAAATAAAGTAATAAATTGGTATGCAAAATGTAACCCATTGATGAATCGTGTAAATTCCCCAATTGAGTTAAATAATTATGTAGAGGAAGTTTTTTTTTAATGAATTGGGGTGAAAATAGTTATACAATAATAATAATAATAATAATATATTTGAATTTTAAATAAAATGATGTCTGATTATACGCATGAAAAATGTTGATTGCCGATATAAGCATCACATACAATCGCGCTATTTTGACTGAAAGTTATGCACAAAATTCAGATTTTTGGTGTAAATTTACGGTATCAATCATATCTCTCAATTTGATTGTTAGATTGGACTGAAATTTTATAAAGAGTCTCGTATATTTTCCTACCTTGGGTAAAACTTTTAAGTCAATCCAAATTTGAGAAAGCTATACAAAATTACCATTAGCCGAGAAATAATATCTGGAAAAAGTGGGAAGGGCATTGTGGTCACTATACTAAAAAAAAATGTCAGCTCCATTTAAATAGAGGAGCTGACGATAATAAAAAGAGAAAATACCTTTTCTTTTCTCCATTCTTTCATCTCATCTTCCCCTTAGAGAAACACCATGAGAGTTTGGTTTTTTTTGATGTTGCAGGAGTGACTTAGTGATGAAGTCATCCAAACATTTAAACACATAGCTTAAGAAATCATATAAAGAAATCATACAAAGAGAGAGTTAGAGAAAAGCTAGAGAGAAAACACAATGATAACAGAAACTTTGACAGCCATATGTCCGCCATCCATAATTAGATTAAGATGAGTTTTGGTTATGTTTTTCTTCTCAATGTCTTCTACATTCTCACCAGATGGATTTTGTATATAAGTCTTAGTTTAAGAGATATTGTCAGTACAAAAATTATAGAAGAAATACTCTTTTCTAGAAAGTCTTTGTCGTCGACCATTTTATCCTTCATCCATCATTGGATTGGGCTGGCATTTAGATATGTTGTACATCAACATGTGTTCTAAATTCTAAATGGAAAAGATCAGAAACAAACACTCTGTTTAGAAATTATTCTTCCAGAACAGTAGATCTGTAATTTTTAGGTTAGTCCAGTTTTGTTCCAATATAGGGATATTTAATTCTTGGATTTATCTGAATTGCAGATATGTTATGCTAAGCATGATGATGTATAACCTCACATGGGATTAATTAAATATTAAGTTTACATAATAATATTTTAAGTTTGGTTTGAGAAATATTGAATGAAAAATTGGTGTGTTTAAAACAAAAAAAACATGTTTTGGACCTAAGGACAATTTTAATGGGTTTAATGATGATGAGAAGATTAATGTATTTTGCTTATGATCTAAGTTGAAATGTTTTGTTGAAAGTGCCACATAGTTGAATGAGTTAATGCTTATCATTGTGTGTAATTATGCATTATATCATGATTCATATGATAATTAGAATGGAATTAAACATTGAAATTGAATATGATTGAATGATGCATGTATTTGTTGAAGGAATGTTGTGATCATATGGTTACAATGTTTAATTCTTGTATTATTAGGTTTTGATTTATGAAGTATATAGTTGGTGTTAATTAAAGGCATTTGAGACAAATCATGAAGAAGAAAACTTGGTATTTTGTTGAGTGTAGGGCCGACCATATTGGGATGGAAATAAGAAATTATAGAATTAAGTGAATGCTTGCTTTGTTTGTAGGTAGTTAGCATAAGTTGATGTATTGATTGTGGTTGAAATGAATTTAAGTATCATATCTAGTTGTAGTTAAATCTCCAATGTATTTTAAATTAAGATTTTATGATGAGTTCATGGGATAAATGATTTATGTTTATGTTTGTGGTTCGTGAAATGTATAACGAAGGATGATATGTGTTGATGGAAATTGGGATATATGGATATGGAAGAACAAGGCGTTTAGGGCCGGTCATGTATGTTGTTTAAGGAATTTAGGTATGTGAGTTTATATATGAATGGTGAATTATTTTGGAATGTCCACCATCTGTATGATGAAACGAGTATTGGTGTTTAAAAAAAATAGAAAATTCTATGTTAAAATTCTAAATTGATATGGTAAATATTAATTATTGGGTTGTTGATGCGAACCTCGTGATCACGTGGTCACATAACCCACACACAAAGACACCAATTCCCGGAAAGTTAAATAAATCAGGTTTGATAGGAGTGTGACACAAAGATAACTTGTACCTAGGCACCAGCACTATTGGAAACAGAAAACCCTTACCCAACGAATATTGATTCGTGAATGAGAAGTATAAGGATGACATCACGAAGCCAGTTGTTCTTCAATAAGTCGTTTTCAATTCTTTAGAGAACCAAGAAAGGGAGATTATCCCACCAACACACAACAAATGCAACAAATAAGAAGTTTTATTAATTTAAATTGTCTAACTTACATGTCTGGTTATGCCTTTATTTATACTAACTCTAGACTTAAATAAACCCTAATAGACCCCCTTTAGGTGAACTTATATGATGCCCACTTACAATTGATCCAAATAAGTAATAATAACCCAAAGACTAACAAGAAAATAATAAAAATTTGAAAATTGCTATCCTAAATATGCTAGAATCAGATTTGTCACCCTTTAGAAGTTTCAAATAGACTAGGAAATCTGATCTGAAGATAGAATTAATTCTAAAGTCTTCTTTCCTTGTTGTAGCTAGAATGAATAAGGAATCCTTGTAAGAAAAGGATTCCAAAACATTTATGAATCCTTGTCACACTTGGAAACTATATTGCAGCCCATTAAAGATCCTTGTAGAATTAGGAGATTCCCAAAACAAGCTGCCATATCCTTGTAGGAAAAGAATCCTTGCCCAATTGGAAGTTCATAAGTTAAAAGGAAGTTCATAAGTCAAAAGGAAGTAAATAACAAAATTCAGACAACATGTTATGAATTATATCGCATATTCTTCCCAAACTCCAATAATTCTAAAACTTTACCCCAATATAGACTAATACCTCTAAAATCTTCATGTCAAATTTCAACTTGATCCAACGGTTGGATTTAGAGTTATGCTCAATAACGTAAAACTAGACAATAAAAAATTTTATGCCAAAATCTGAATCTGACCTTACTTGAATTGTATCAGTTATGATGTATTAAACATGAAATTTGCATATTGGGGATATAAAAGCTTTAAGTAAAAACTTAACTGATGGCATGGATATTGACCTACGGGTTGTAATATTAATTGATGTTTGAAATATGGTTGAATATTAATGGGAATGTTGGAATAAATAAAAATTTATATGGTTGAATTTGTGATTGGTGATGTTAACATTTATTAATGGATTGAGTATGTGTATTTGATGATCAACAAGGTATTGAATTTATACTATTAGAGTGTGTAAGAAGCAAAAACCAGAAAAGGACATGTTATGGCAAGAGATGTGCACTGGGAGTTTAAGCTAAGGGTTGCCCCTTGCTTTTTTAATTTTTTAAATTTTTTAATGCTAGAATACAATAGAAATTATATGTATTTTGTACAACTATGTATCATGAAAAATATTGCCTATAGACATGAGAAGCATTGTTATGTGAATATTGCCTATGGGTAGGCGAAATATTATTAGTGTATGAATGTCGGCTACAGGTAGAAAAAAATTGTTATGTGAATATTGCCTACGGGTAAGAGAAATATTATTATTGTATGAATGTTGCCTACGAGTAGAAAAAACAATTGTGATGCAAATATGCATACGGGGCTGGAAATTAGTGTTTTATGTGTGTGTGTGTGTGTGTGTTTTGTGATCAACCATATCAATAAAATGAATGTAAATCAAAATTTACTATGACTATATTTAATTTGACTATCCAACCCGTTTAGGGTTAGTGGCATCAACAAGGTTGATGTCTGACATATTTAATCTGACTAGACAACCTATTTGGGGCTAGTGGCATCAACAGGTTGATGATCGATATTTAATTTGACTAATCGACTTGTTTGCGGCTTGTGATATCAACAAGGTTGATGACCGACATATTTAAGTTGATTAGCTGACCTAGTTAGGGCTAGTGGCATCAATGAGATTGATGACTGACATATTTAATTTAACTAGCTGTCTAGATTTGAGCTAGTGGCATCAATGTAATTGACTGCTAGAATATTTAATTGACTAATCATCCAGAGTTTAGCTAGTGATGTCAATGTAATTGACTACTAGAATATTTAATTGACTAGCTATCCTGAGTGAAGTTAGTGATGTCAATGTAATTGATTGTTAGGATACTTGATTGACTAAACTGCAAGGAATGGAGCTGGTGGTACTAGTGCAACTGACTTGCTTGGTTATTATTGAGTTATTAGATGGAATCGAATGCTGACTAATAGAATAAAATGGGGTATTAGTGTTAAAGTGTTAACTAGGGATGAATGAAATAAAATAAAGGTGTATATGATTTGTTATACTATTGTTGAATTCTATTCATGACTAGTAATGTAATGGTAAAGGTCTAGGATGGTAAGACCATGGATTGGTTTGGAATATTTGTAAATTGTTGATGTCGACACTTAGGTTTATTTAAATTTAGAGGAGACTCTGCCAAAATTTCATTAAATTGTAAAAGTTTCCATTTGAAAGTAATAAATCAAGGTAAAGTACAGACCTTAAATCCTTCTGAAATAGAGTAAAAAATAGTGTGAAGGATATTATCATGGGCTTTGTGAAAAAATAAATGAAATGATGAACCATGATAATGATAAATATAGACTACGTGAGATTGAACTAGATAAATAATCGTATAAAAAGCTAAACTGGAAAAATATGTAAACCTCCTACTTAAAACAAATAGATCAATGCTAAAATTGTAAATTTCGTTGATAAATGATAATGAAGAAGGAAAATTGTTATAGATGAAATAAAGTAATAAAATCAATACACAAAATTTTAATTAGTGATAAATTGTGTAAACTTCCCGATCAGGTAAAATAATTATTTTAAAGGAAGAATTTTTATAAATTTGGAGTGTAAATATTTAGAGAAAATATAGAAGAGAATTCTAAATAAATTAATGTGTGACCTTACGCGTGAAAACCTTTGATAGTCGATGTAAACAATGCATACAATCATGCTATTTGATAGAAAATGATAAGAATTTTGAGGAAAAATTTATGATGATCATGGACAATAGTCTCCAATGAATTAGTTTAGAAATTATGATGATTTAAGTAAATAAAATAGTACACAAAACTTGGATTTTTGGCGTAAAATTACTTATTGTCTAATTTTATGATATTTAACATATATTTCAATATGATTGTTGAATCAATATGAAATTTTATGAGGAATCCCTAGACCTATTGTTCTATCTTGGGTTAAATGTTTAGGTTAATCAGAGTTTGATAAGGTCTTGAGAGGGTACTGAAGGTTAGATAAAAATACAGAAAATGACACATAAACTAAGTAGTGATATTTTTGTAAATAAATAGAAACAACCCCTTTCTATTTATGTATTTCTATAATGTTAAGTAAATAAGGCTAAAGAGAACATAAAAGAGGATCGGCGCTCTGACAGCTATATCTCTTTTGTCTATCGTCGGATCAAATCAACTGCAAATTAAAATCACCAAAAGATTGAAAAACTAAGAGATATACACCTACAATATGCTATTCTTTAGGTTTTTAGTTTCTTAGTTTCAAATCATGATTTTAGGTTTATTTGGACATATTAAGGTTTGGGTAATTTTGAAATTACAAAATAAATCATATTGGGTCAGTTTGGGTTAACATATTTTCTTTGTTTTCTACTATCATATTTGGTCATGTTAGTAGTCTAAAGATATTTTTCGGTTAATTGAGTCATATTACATTAGTTTTCATGCTTATTTATTTCTTTTTCCATCTTCATAGAATATTTGTACCTGATTAGTAATCTTTAGTATTTTTGTGTTTGTAATTCATTTTATTTGTAGTTTTTGGTTAATTTCTTGCTTTTTGAGTCTAAAATACTAAGGATTTTGTTACTAAGCTATTTATCTTTGGTTGTTTAAGATTAGTTTCTTAAGGAGCTGAAAAAGATAATTACAAGAGGTAAAAGGCAAAAAGGTGAGCATATTATCGTGAAAAGTCATATTTAAGTGAAACAAGATGAGTGACAACTATTAAAGTATAGATATGTGAGAAAGTGTGTGAGGACATATTATTCTTGCCACTAATGTGTTTTTTTAGATTTTAATAATGTCTTTCAAAAATGATTCATCACCACTGAAGGAGAGATATAATCACGTTTTTGTTTTTTAGTTGTGTAATTGGAGAGGATGAATATAAGGTTTAGAGATGTTTTGGAAAAATTAAAAAGGTAAGAGATTGAAATAACTGTTTTATAAGAGGAGATAGATCATAAGGGTCCTGAGGTTAAAAGGCTAGAGAGGAGTGTCACTCCACCTATTAATAAGTTTGCTGATGAGAATATAGATAAAGGAGTCAAGGATTATAATCATACATCATTTGGTCATGGGGATAGATTTTGGCATCCTAGAAATCAAAAGGTTAATGGTTTTCATTAAGGTGATTAGTTTGACCATAAGGGTGAAATTCAAGATTTTGGGTAATGCCATAGTTTGGATAAAACTTGAAAAGTATTAAGATGAAAATTTTAATGTTCTAATGTAAAAATGATCCTGAAGCTTATTTAGAGTGGGATAAAAGGATTGAGTTGAATTTTTATTGCCTTAACTATTTAGGGGAGGAAAAACTAAACTCGTTATCATTTGGTAAACTTAATTATGGTATAATTTGGTAAGATCAACTTGTTTTAGGTAGGAGGAGAAACTATGAAAGACCCATATATACTTGGGAGAAGATGAAAACAATCATGGAAAAGAGATTTGGTTTGAGACACTATTACTAGGAGTTCTAATAGAGGTTGCAAAGTTGGGCGTAGGGATCTAGGAGTATAGAGAATTATCATAAAGAGGTGGATATCACTATGATTAGGGCTTAAATGGGTTAAATCGGATATTGCCAACATTATTGAAGTACAATATTATGTTAAGTTAGAGGATATGATGCATGTGGCTACAAAGATGGAAAGGCAGCTAAAATGCAAAGGCAGTACATGGAAAATCAATAATTTGAGTTCTTTTTCATTATGGAGGCCAAATTATAAGAGAGAGGAGTCTCCCTAACCAAAACCTATTGTTAACGTAAAATCCAAAACTTTATAGGTTAAAAAGGAAGCCGTTGCTGATTTTAAAGGTAAAACTAAAACTCAACCTACTCATAACTATGATATTAAGTGTTTCAGGTGTTTGAGAGTTGGACACAAAGCTTTACAATGTACAAACAAGCAAGCCATGATTTTGTGATATCATAGAAAGATTGAATCCAAAAGTGACGAATCTGAAGATGATGACATATCACCACTTGAGGATTGTAATGATAGGGATGTAGAGTATCTGGTTGAGGGCAAATTATTACTTAATGTTCAAACCAAGGAAGGTGATGTGGAGTAATAAGGGAGAATGTCTTCCATATGAGATGTCATATCAATAACAAGGTATATCGTATGATTAAATATAATGAAAGTTGTGCTAATGTTGCTAATATTATGCTTGTTAGAAAATTAAATCTAAAAACTATTAAGTGTCATAGACCTTATAGGCTTTAATGGTTGAATGAATATGATGACGTAAAGATTACAAAACAAGTCTTGGTGTCATTTTTTATTGGAAAGTATTCTGATAAGATTTTGTGTGATGTGGTTTCTTTACATGTGAGTCACTTATTATTAAAGCATCCATGGTAGTTTAGTATGAGGGAAATATATGATGGGCTTAGGAATATGTATACCATTGTAAAAGATGGAAAATACATCACACTTGTACCATCATCACCTAAACAAGTCTATGAAGACCAATTACAGTTAAAAAGAGAAGGTGATGCTAGGGGGAGTGAAAATGCAAGTAAGCCATGAGTTTAGAGAGAAAAATAATAAATTCATAAAAGAGAGAAAGAAATATTTTTGACTGATAATGAAGGTAAAACATGAGGAGAGTATAAAAAAGAGCGAGAAAAGAAGAAAATGTGGAAAAAAATAAAAAAACATATAAGTTTTTATGTGAAAAGGAGAGAGATCAAAAATGTTTTTTTTATTTTAACAAGGTGATGATTGAACTTTTATACAAAAAGACTTATTTTAACACTGAAAAACTTAATCCTTGTCTTCTTAGTATGATTATATCTTTATTACAAGAATTTAAAAAAGTGCTCCCTGAAAAGATTCTTAGTGTTTTGCACCAATAAGAGAAATTGAATATCAAACTTAGAGCTATCATTCCTAACTAAGTAGCATATCAAAGTAATCTCGATGAGACAAATGAACTTTAAAGGCAAGTAAATGAGCTAATATCAAAGGGGTACATTAGAGAAAGCATAAGTCCATATTCTGTTCTAGTGCTACTTATATATAAAAATGATGAAATTTAGAGAATGTGTGTTTATTATTATATTGTCAACAATATTACAGTAAAGTATAGACATGTTATCCCTAAGCTTGATGATATGTTAGAGGAATTGCAGGGCTTCTAATGATATTATAGTAAAGCAAAATGGTCAAGGGGAAGGATGTTTAGATGATGAGTTTCTTCTGGGTTGAATGTAGTTGAAGATTATATATGCATTAGTGTTTGTGGGTTGCAGTAGCTGTGGGACTTTTAGATTGTAGTTTGTAGATATGAATGAAGACTGGAAATATTTTTTTTCCTGGGTTTAGCTAGGATGAGCTTCCTAGAAAATTGGGATCTTCTAACGTACTTTTTTCTCTGTGTTTTTTTTTTCCTTTGGTGTTCTTGTGGAGCCCTATTCTTTTCGAAAGCAATGACATTGCTTTAAAGAGAAAATGCTAAGATCATGAGAATGACTATTGGAACTTAATTTGGGGAATTGATTGCAGATTTAGGCTGAAATTCTGGGATTAAGGAGTTGGGATTGTAACCGAAAAAAATCTATATTTTGAATTATTGAATGAATTTGAATGAATATGACTATGTTTTAGGATTGAGAGCTAGAATTGGGGGAATGGAATCTAGGTTTAATTACTAGGATTGCATGATTCAAGTGGACTCAATATCAATTAAGTGGGACTAAATTGAATCATTTAGACAAAATAATTGGACTAAATTTGATCGAATTAAGTCATTTGGAAACAAATGGACTGGGATTATGAATTAGATTAAAATAAAGGTCCCTAAAATATTTCATCATTTTCATTACAATCCCTTGCTTTTGGATTTTTCAATCTTATTAATTTAAGATATTTAATCTTGGAATTTATTTCAATTAAACTCTAAATTGAATTAATTGATCTTTCCAATTTCAAATTAGTCATTGGTTTCCTAAAATTTTAAAATCACTTTTTATTTTCAATTGTGTCCTTAATTGAATCAATTTGGACATCAGATTTAACCACTTGTTATAAATTCATCCTTGGTTCCTTATATTATAAATTTTGACTAATCTAACTCTTAATTTGGATTTTTCTCTTCCATTAAGTTCTTGATTGACTTTTAAATTTGGCCATGCATTTCAAATTCATCATTGGCTTTTTAATATATATTTTTTTATCTTAGCCAAATTAAATTCTTTTTCTTTCATTTCTTTTCCAATAAGTTTTCAATTCCAACCCAAATCATTTTTATATTTAACTGATCTTCCTAAACTTAATATCTGATTTGTGAAATTCAATTAGTGGTCCAATTTTTTACCCAAATATTTTTTTTGTTTTTTATATTTTATTTTATTTTATTTTATATTTTTATGATTTTTCCTTTCTAAGCTTCACACACAAATTAAATAAAAATGATAAAAATAAAGAAATGATTAAATGTTTAAAAGACACATTTTTTTTGAATTTTCTATTTTTTAAAAAATATATATAAAAAAGAAGGTTAAGATTTGGGTTATGATAGTTGTCCTCTCTTTATAATACTTACGGTATAAAGCCTTGCAAAAAACTTTGTGTATGAAGCTTGTAAAGAAAAGAAGTGTTTTGACATGGTCCTAATGTCAAGCTTATCAATGAAAAGTCTTGAAATGGTCAAGGGATCCTTCCGAAGGAAAGGTCAAATATTTTTGAAAATTATATGTTGAAAACAAAAGGGATCAAACGCCTTTAAGTTCAACAGAAGAATCCCACACCCTTGAATATCACATATTTGAAATAAAAAGGATCTGACACCTAAATTCAAAAGAGAGATCCAGCACCCTTGAAAATCACATAGTTGGAAAGAAAGGGAACCAACACCTTTAAATTTCAAAAAATGAATCTGACACCCTCGGAGATATATGTTTGAAACGAAAGAAATACAACACCTTAAATTTTAATAGAGGGATTCGACACCATTAGAAATTCATGTTTGATAGGAAAAGGATTCGACACCTTTAAGTTCAACAGAGAGATCCAACGTTCTCATAAACTATATGTTTTAAACGAAAGGGATCTGACAACATTAAGTTCAACAAATGGACCCAACATCTTTGGAGATCACTTTAAATTCCAAAAAACATATTTGACATCCTAAAAAAACCATATGATTTTAAGTCTTTTAGAATGGTTTTATTGTAATGGGTGACCTATTCAAGATAGTCTTATTATAATGGGTGACCTACCCAAGATAGTTTGAGAAATATGAATTTTTTTCAAAATGATCTAAATGTAACAAGTGATCTATCTACTTGGTGTGAAAAATATGAAAAAAATTCAAGGTCTTATGTTACATACTAAGTTATGAAAAATATAAATCTTTTTCAAGATTGTTTCAAGTGATATGCCCGGTTGTGAAAAATATAATTTTTTTTTCAAGATGGTTTTATTAAAAGGGTGACCTATTTGTTTATGAAAATATAAATAATTTTCAAGATGGTTTCATTGTAATGGATAACCTACTTGGTTATGAAAAAAATAAAAATCTAGTCGTTTAGAAAGGTGACCTACCTCATGGTTTAGAATTACTTACCTCACTATATGATTTGTCCTAAGATGTCCTAATTGATGGTTAAGTTTGAAACTTCATGATGGCAGGGTTTTTCTTTTCATGATCGAAGGGTTAAAACTGATGCTTCGTGATGATAGGGTTAAAAATTAAGATTCCTAAAGATAAGGTTAACTCTTCTTCCTAATTTCAGGGTTAAACTTGAGATTCTTGGTTTGAAATATAGGTTCCCATTATTTGGCAGTCCATCGTTTTCAATGATGGCAAAGCTTATCATTTCTGCCCTGTTTGGTTTGTTGACTCTTCAAACCTATTGAGTTTGTGATGTGATCACCTTCCAAGATATGCTAATATCATATTTGAATGATTTACAACTTGACCCAACAAGAACTTGCCTTGGAAAACCAAAGTTATACGCAATGATCACTCCTACCTTATACCTATAAAGAGATGCAAATGAGTAGTATAAAATCATAATAAAATTGATCAATCATTGAAAGAGTTTGCAAGTTCAATCAAGAACTTAATATGAGAATCACTCAACCATACAAAAGATAGCAAGAATGTCTATTTTTTTTTATTAAAAATAGTCCCTCTTCAAAAAATCTCTACAAAAGAGTATTATACTAGAAAAAACTCTAAGTTTAATAGGACATCCCTAATGAATATGGATAAACCTAACAAATAATAATAATCCAATAAACCCAAATTTAAATAAAGGCCTTCATACCTTTAAAAGGTCTAATAATAACTAAAATATAAATAAAACAATAGCCCAACTACTTTAAATAAGACTCAAGTCATTTTTGTAATTTGCTGGTAGAATCAAAGTTCAACTTCAAACACATTCTTTTCTCTCATTTTAATGAATTAGAAGGCGTGACATATATCACTAAAAAAATATGAATGTTTACTTTCTAATACAACTACAATCACATAAAAAATAAATTTAGCTCTAATTATGACTAAAATAGTAGCCAAATGTCAAAACTGGAATATTTCAATCTTTTTATTCTAATTTTTTTAATATCGGAATGCCCACCTACAAGCCCTTCTTGAACATGAATTAAATTAATCATGAAATGTACTTTATTATTTAATATCTTCCTGATGTTCACCTTATCTCATGTGTCTTAAAAAAGTCCATTAGAAGCTTATTTGAACTTCCTAGCTCTAAATATTGTTAATGCACCAACTAGAACCTTTAACAGATCTTTTAGTGTTGCTTGGATCACAATAGATTGCAATATGCAAATCTCTTCTCAAATATAAGCCTATAGCCTAGGATTTTCATAATGTATGTTACCCCTTGTTTGCATTACAAGAGGCTTTCTATTTTGATGATCAATTTGAAAGGATTAACTGTATTTCGATCATGTCACAGCCTCCTAACTTTATTGTTATATGCATTCTATTTCATTGAAAGATCTGAGAGAATTATGGCATTGCCCCCATGCGTAGTATTTGTGTGTCATCGTGCGTTCCTCATCTACTTTAATGGAGAAGCAATGCTATATTTTCTCATTTTTTAAAAGACTTCATCAATTCCTTTATTGCCAAAGACAATTTCAAATTACTCCTAGTTGATCTGATTGTGTGCATCCTTTTAGCACTCATTGAAATGCATTTATTTGGCAATATTCTCATCAGGTATTATAATCAACTTTCAAAGAGTAAACGACTCTTTAGTCACAAAGATGCCTTCTAATTGGACCATACTTCTTAAGTGTGGTGTTACTCTTAACTATTAAGGTAGTTCACTAAATCATCACCTATTATCATGGACTATTTCAAGCAACATCTCCCTTAACTGATCTATATAGCCTTCAGGAAATAAAGTTGGGAACATAGAACTTCTTTGGTACAACCACATTTAAGACCAAACACATTTCTGCGGCCTGTCCTCAGTCACACAAGTCTACCCTTTAATAGCCCTTATTATGGCTTCCAATGCTGCCATCTTATCTTGATCAATGTTTTCAGATGACTTTGTCTTGTGGAATTCATTGGCGAATACATCTACAACTTCTGGGATTGGTGTTGATGTCGTTGACTATACAAACCCTGGATTTTATTGGGGATCCTGAGCTTGTTCTCCCACCCTTTCCTTGAGTTAAGCTGGAACAAAAGCAAGAGGTCTATTGGAAAGACCTTCACTAAAGGTATTCCTAAGTGCTTGCTCGAGTAATCTAGTGATACGAGCCTGGCTAGCCTTCAGAGATTCCAATTCTTCTTGAAAATAAGCATCACGATAAGGACATTATTCATCTTCTATATTTCTCAGTCAAGTGTTGTAAACTTAACAGATTGGAACTCTTTGAAAATATATATTTCAACTTGGTGCATGTATGTATGTTATTTGCAATTAATGGATGTATGCGTATGGACACAAATATGTGTCAATGCACATCGTGTAATCATCTCAGACTCTTTTTAGAAAAGCCATGGTTTTAGCTCAGCAAATACTGCAGATTTCAGGATTATTGATAAGGTCTGTCTTGATGCAAAATGAATTATTAGGGAGTTCGCATCCAAAAGGCATGTTTTAGGTCATTACATGAAGGATAGGCTCATTGCCTGGTTTTAAAAGGGCCTATGAGTTGCTTAGTGACTACCTTTTGTGAAGACAGTATAGGGGGCTACAAGGAATGGTTGGGGTACAATGTGACTGCCATTACCGAGTAAATACTTAGCTCATAGTTGGATAATTCACAAGTATAAACCCCGACTGAAAGTCATAAGGCAAACCAGTACTCCCTACTTAACATAAAAATAGGTTTATTCATAAAAAATAAAATGCATGAAGGTATTAATCCATACTCGATGTACCTATGCATGAACATGAAGTAAAAATACATGCTAAAGTAGTAAAAATACGAGCTAAAATTTAACAGACCAAAATAAATATCCAAACAATCAAACAAGCAAAGTTTAATCCAACCAAATAAGGTGTTCCCTAGTGGAGTCACCATCCTGTCGTGGGGTGTGCGCGACGTCAAGAATGGCAGGTTTGCCTCATGTAAGTGGTGTATGTAAAGGGGTTTGAGGTGTAATTATAAAGTTATGATTATAAGGTTTAAGAGTCACCACCTAGTACTATAGTTACCAGAAAACTTAAGGTCTACGAGAGTCCGAGTAAAAGATTTGTTGTGCAAGGAAAAGACGCATCACCTCTAGTGCACCCCACCTAAGATAAATTACATTATTATTTAATTATTTTTCTAGGTCAAGTTTCTTTTTGGTTGTCTCTTCTATGGTTCAAGGTAGATCTCTCTTCGTGAGAAAGTCTCTACCTTATTAGTTTAAATCCGAATCGTTTTAAAGTTTAAATTTTAAAATCGCATTTATTTTGCACTTTGTATATTTAATACTTGAGGGTATACTTTACAATGTAATTTTATATCCCTAAATATTAAAATCTACAACTAAATTCTACACTTAAATATAAAATAAACAAAATAGTTAATGAAGGATCTTTGATATTTTAGCCGAACCCTAACAAACAATTATAAACTGGTTATGATATCCATTTTTCATTTTAAAACATGAGAAATATGTAATTTTTAAAATTTATTTTTATGAAAATATGCTTGAAAAACTTTTAGGATTCAACTATAGAGGAAATTAATTTAAGATTTTTTGAATTTGTTTTAAATTTTCAAAATTTTTTTAAGAAAAGTTTAGGAGAAAACCATGTATTTTAATATCTAATTTATATCTTATAATGTAAATGTTTTTTAAAGGATTTTTGGAAAATTTTGTACTTTTTTTTTTTTTTAATATTTTTATATTATTAAATAATTATATTATTATAAAAATATATTAGGTTGGGTCCAGCTGACAAGCGGCCCAACAGACTTGGCTTTTCTCTTTTCTCTGATGTGGGTTGGACCTGACCCAACCATCCAGGTTAGGCTAGAATGGGTCCAACCCAACTTAGTCGGGCGGGCTGACTAACGGCTCAACATGTTCTTTCCTTTATTGGGTTTGGGCCAACCCCAGCCCAGTCATGTGGGTTGGGCGCTACAAGTCCGGCCTAGGCCATATGGTTAAAACAACGTTGTTTTGGTCAAAATACGTCGTTTTAGCTTTTAGGGTTTTAATTTAGGGATTTAACAAAAGTTCAATTTAGTTCCTTGACTTTTGATTTGTTTTAATTGCATCCCTAATTGACCTTGTACTTTTAATTTAATGCAATTTTGCCCCTAAAAAACTTCAACATCATCCCTGAATTTCAACGCATTTTTTTTCAACTTTAAAATAAAACTCATACAAGTTCATCAAAGTATCTTTCACCTTATTTGTTAGCAATTGTGTTTTATCTTAATAATACAAGTCAACGAAATTTCACATAGTTTTGCTTGAAACATGAATCTAAGACATTAGCCACATATAACAAAAAATTCTGATTTGCTTCACAACCCCAATACTTCTGAAACTTTAACATCATATTCATCGTCATTCCACTTAAAAGATTATCTTTATTTTTATATAATTGCTACAAGTTCATATGCATGTAAATCAAATTTTATTGAAGAAAGAATTTGATGTGACATGCGATGAGCCAGAAAATCTCAATGTAATTATGTAAAACATCTTTAAGAACTTCACCAAAGTTCTAGCATTTTCCCGATCCTCCAAATTAGGTGGTCCTATGTTTTTTTTTATTCCCCTTTGAATCAACCTCCAAAAGGTAAATCATATATCTAGGTTCTTTTTCACCTAACCTCACAAACACCTTTTCAAACTTTTCAGCAGCTTCTAGCATAAAATAAGTTGAATTCCATCGAGTTGCAACATCTAAACACAGTAATTTCTTACACTCTATATGCAACTTTTCAACACACTTCTTAAATGCAAGTTGCCTTGACGGTGAAGATCTCACAGACCTAATTGCATTTCAAATCTTAACAGTTGAAACATTAATCTCTTTCAAGCCATCACACACAATGAGGTTTACAATGTGTGCACAACATCTAACATGCAAATGCTCATTTGACAATATATTAGTTGACCAATCTTTCATCATATTTTTCAAAAATGAAATGGTCACATTATTAGAGCTTGCATTATCTACTGTAACAATCAAAACTTTATCAATCCCCCACTCTAACATACAATTTTCAATAACTTGACCAATTATCTCACCCATATGATTAGAAACTTGATAAAAATTAAGGATTCTTTTAATGCAAATTCCACTTATTATCAATCCAATGAGTTGTTAAACACATATAGTTAATATTTTGGATTGATGTCCATGTATCTGTTGTTAAGCACAATCGTTGACCCCTAAGAGCTATCCTCAATTTATCCTTCTCTTCAACATAAAGTTTCAAACAATGTCTCATAATAGTGAAACGAGAAGGAATGTCAAATCTAGGTTGCATGGTCCTAGCAAACAATTTAAATCCCTAACCCTCCACAAAATTAAAAGGCAACTCATCAATTATAACCATCTTTGCTAGTGCTTGTCTACATTCATCATAATTATAACCTATTGCCTTAAGAGTTCCCATATTTTGATCTCTCAATTCACCGTTCTTTATCTTAGGTTCTAATATCAAAACCTTTTGTTTCCTATCAACCACAAAAGGAAACTTTTTACACACTTTTAAATGACTTCACATATTACATGTGTCATTAACAATAATATGAGATGCATAATGTTTTTCACAATAATTACATTTATAACTTTTTTAGGATCAACATCAAGTTTTGTAAAGTGATCCAAAATTTGTAACTTTTTTTTATCATCAGCATTTTTTCCCTTAATGTAAGGACTTGAGGTTGTTTACCTTTTATATCCGTGGTGGATCCTGCGGTGGTTGATTCGGGGTTAGTTTTTGAAGTTGGAGAATTGGTTGATGTTGGTGTAGTGCTTGTGGATGAAACATTTTGAATTTGAAGATTTTCCATCCATTATTACATAATGAAAACATGTTAACGACTATAATTTATATGAGACTTAAATGTACTAAAATTCAAAGAAACTAATAGTAAGAAATCTGTTTATAGTATAATATATATATATATATATATATATATATATATATATATATATATATATATATATATTTCTACAAGCAAAAGAGTGGTATATCTGACCTGATCAAAGAGTTGATGTCTTATCCAAAGTGTAAGAGTATCGAAGTAATAAATAACCCAGCAAGACCGGGGTCGAACTACAGGGAGGTGAACTATATTAAATTATAAATAAAAGAAAAGATTTGAAGAAAGCTTTGAGATGTGATAATAATGTAAGGATTTAAACAAAGATAAAATAATTGTCAAAGTTAGAGGATCCACTAATGGTATTTCAAATAAGTATAGTATAAACTATTTTTATTACTTGACTGGAAACAACACACAAAGGAGGTTCCACTCAGATTATAAATTGTTAGTATGATTACATTAATTATCTTATTCGAGTAATGCCAATACTTATAAATATTATCAGGTATTCATGGTGATAACTTATGTTTACAACAAATCAAATTCCTTTCATAGCACAGGTGTCAGTTATTCCATACAGTTGGGCTATGAAAGTGCCAAGTATTTGTTGTACCAAGGGTTGTTCAACATAACTCTAGATTAACCATTTAACAAGCAATGTATTAAGAGTGAGTAAGATAATAAATATATAACATGTTAGTAACAAACATTAAAGTCTATGTTGAGTTTATACTATACTTATTCTTACACCATTAGTGTAACTTTTTCACCTTGACATCATAAACTTAGCTGAATATTATGAATAAGAGAAACATGGATAAACAAGAGGAGAACATGATTATATAAGTATAATAAAGGAAATGAAAGGCATAAACAAGAGATTAATGAAAGCAAAACTTAAGCATTACAAATATATAAAGAGAGAGAGCAAGAACATGATCTTGATCTGAAAACCAAGATGACTAAATGCGTGGTTTATAGGCTAAAATTCAAAACTATTGATTTGATGACTAATTGTTGAGTGGGTGGCCACCTCTTGACTTGGTAACCATCCATATCTTCTTGTATGCAGAAAACGTCATTGCTAACATCATAATTTGAATAGATAGTCTTTATAAAAGTTCTGGGGAATTGTCTCTGCTTTCCAACAAAATAAGAATGAGGTCATTTGGATTTTTAGAACTCGAGATATGGGCTGAACACTGAACAGTGTCTAGGCTGCAGGTCAGATTCCGACTTCTTTGTTGTTGCTACAATTTGAACTTGAAAACGGTCATTTTGAATCTTGAACTCTCATGAAAGTATTAGGCCTATGTCTTGGCTTTCTATCCATATAAACCAGACCTAAATCCAAGTTCTACAGTTTTAGTTATGATCCAATAACTGAATGGTGTTCCAATTTGAATTCAACCAGCATTTCTTTTCTAAATTTAGCCCTCTCTTTGTCTTCTTAATTTCAGTGGTTAAACTTATCAATCAATCCTTTGATTTATGTGATAGGCCTGCATTTAAAATGAACATTTACCATAAATTAAAGGTATCTTATATTATCAGACTTGTTATTATAAAACATGCTCCAGTTAAGGAATTATTGATACTTCAAGTGCAAAATGATGATATAAAACCTTCATAAAAATGCATTTTTAAGTACTAATCACACCCCTCAACCAGTTTATTACTAGTCCCTAGTAATCAAAGCGTTAAAATAGAAAAAAGTATTTGCAAATTCCACAAAGTAAGGCATTCATCATTCAACTTCCATTAATCTATCCAGATAAACAAACTCTCATTAAGTTTATATATCTGCTCAATATCTCTTAAACAAAATATTAATAAACCTTTCTTTTTATGTGCTCAATGTATGAAAACATAGATGATGAGGCTTTTATTGGAAGAGAACAATATTTTATTCTAATGTTTAAGGTTAACTTCCTTGGGTTGGGATTATTATCTTTTTTTTCCTTTTTTTTGTCTCTTTTTTTTTCAATATATATACATATAACTTAAAACACAATGCATCTTTAACCCATATAACGAGCTTTCGGCTAATGACTCCTAGACCAGTTGGTCTTCGGGCATTGGGTGTTGAGACACCCCTACGATCTTAGTAACTCGGGTTGCAGATACTGATATGTAGATAGTGCAATGCTTGATTCCCTTAAGCTTTTCTCCTTAACCCATGTAACAAGCTTTGGGCCAATAGCTCCCAAGTCAGTTGACTTTAGGGTATTAGGTGTTAAAACACCCCTTCGGGCTTAATTGCTTAGGTTAGGGAGGCTTCGAAACCAAACTTATCTATATTTTTATTATCATCATTTTCTTTCTGTTGTTTTTTTTTTTTTGCAAATTATAGACTATCACTATCCCTTAATTGTTACTTTTAACAAAAGAACATAAATAATGTAATGATCCAATGTGCAACCCACAATCATATGTTAAAGTGTGTGTGTGAAAATAATGGTTTAAGAATACTTGTTAAATGAGTGTATGAGTAGAATCAAGTGATAACAATGCGAGAGTTTGTAAACCTGAATATTTCAAGAAGTATTCTAATAGGCCTTGTTATGAATATTGCAAATAACCATTGGAAAATGTTTACTAAGATGCGTCTCAAGAGTCACTAAAATTCCTCATTACTCTGTCATCCTAGTAATAACAGTTTTGTCAAATGGCTTTAAAAACAAAAGTAGTTAGTTGTTTTTTTTTTAATGTCAACTACCACTACCCTCTCCCCCCAACCAAAACGAGACATTGTCCTCAATGTCATAAGGTAGAAAGATAGAGTATAGAAAACATCACCTAAAACAACGAACACTGACAAACCTGAAACACACTTAAACAAATATAAGAAATAACAAAACAAAATACTATGCTATTAATAAAACCAAAAGATATAAGGTTTCACAAATGAAGGCTCAAATTCAATCTAAGCTTTTTACGGCTTTCCTTAGTTGACCAATTTATGCGACTCATGGAAGGATCAATTACAGGGATGAAAGATTGTAGTTGGTTAATCAATTGTTCAGCAGTAGCAGCAGAGATTATGATTTGTTATGCCAAAGATGTTAGAAATTCCTATTCCACAGCTTGATCAAGAAAAGACAACAAATTATCATAAAAACCATTAACATTTAACAGACCTATAGGTTTATGGTGAATGTGCAGTTGGGCCCAAGAGGAAATATAAAAGATCTCTTCCAATGTGCCTAGACCACCTGGTAAGGCAATGAAGGCGTCAGCGTGGTTAAACATTGCATTCAATCGATCATACATTGTGGAGACCTGTAGTTTCTTTCCAATTGTTTTTCCAATGATGTCCCTTTTTGTTAAAGCTTTGGGGACGACCCCCAAAACTTGACTACCTCCTAAAAATGCAGTTATTGCCTCACCTCCCATTAACCCAAGGCTGCCTCTTCCATACACTAAATGAATCTTTATCTCAGCTAATACCTGAACAAGATGATTTGCTGATTCTAAAAACTCTTTTTCTTTACCAGGACTGGATCCATCGAAAACACAAATATTTTTGATGTGATGACTTGAGGAACCTGCCATTTCTACACACTTCTATATTTGTTAAATGTATGGGTTGAGTAGAAATAAAGGGAAGGAAGAGAAGATTTTATAGATGAGAAATTGAAGATGCAATCATACCACCTATATGTAGGCCAACTGGAGTCTCACACACATACACACACTCTCTCTCTTTATTTATTTATTTATTTTGAAAAAGCATGTGTATGTACAAGTAGTTGTGATTGTGGCTCACATGGCAAACAAGGTCTTTTATAGTCAGATTCCCAAGACTAAGTCGATCATGTTCTTTATGGAATTGTGGCTATAAATCATGAATAGCACGATGCACATCTCCACTAGGATGCGTCTCAAGGGTCAATAGAAGATTATCTAAAGACCCCTTACTCAGGCCATCCTTAATGAATTGTATTTTATCTTCACGGTTTATAGATACCATTCCTAAAGAACGACATGTTGCATTACAAGTCCATCTGGCACATCTATGACAGACTTTCAGTTATTTTGCATGATGTTTCTTTGCAAAAGTGCTTTTGCCTGTTTCAGACATGTATGAGATGAAAGAATTGGAGGACTTACCTGATAATACGAAGAACTGGATACTTGGAAATACCAAGTGAACTAGAATGATTGCTAGCTAATTGGGTTTAACACATGAAGATTTCCAATTACAGCTGATAAAATTGAGTCCTGGTTAAGAATGTCCAAAACCAATAAGAATTTTAGCAGCTTCTAGGCTGTTGCATTTATGTTCCTGTCCAAGAGCCAAGGGATGGTCTTGATTCTTGAAATAATGGGATCTAATATAATACAAACATTTCTTGCAAAATTCTATAAAGATATTTTCTCATTTTATAAATAACTCTAAACAATTTATTAAAAAACTATCATAACTTTGATAAATAATAAACATGTGAAACACAATTCAAGAAATTAGTCCATAAGAAAAGTTTAATAACGACAGAAAACAATATTTATTATTGCCAGAGAATAAAAGAAAACGAAGAACAATGAACTGTAGCCCGTGGGTTAAGGAATCACAAGGAATATAAACCATGGTTTTTAATCATATTTACATGCTTTCTTGGAATATATTCATGAAAATTAATTGTAAGTCTTTGCATAAATGTGGGAGAACATGATGAATGTCGAAGACATTGAATAATTTTATGGAGCAAATAAGAGCGACTCGAGCTTAAAATCCCTCTCAAACCCATATGACCCATTTATTTCCATCTAAAACAGATATAATAGACAAACAACATATCTAAATTTAAACATATTCCTAGAATTCCAAATCAATCAAAATACCACTTTAACAAATACACAGATCATAGAGCATATGCTAAAAAAAAATAGAGATTGACAGAAAAAAATAAAATCATATCTAGTGTGATAAGATTCAAGGTCGGGTGTAAGAGATAGAGGTGACTAGTTTGCTAGATCTGAAGGTTAGGTGTGGTGTGTCATGCCAGTGTGGTAAACTAGGAGAGGGATGTGGCTGGTTTGTTAGATCTGAAGATGAAAATTGAAGGTCTACCAGTAGATAACAAGAGTCAGGAGAATGGAGATGAAGATTGATTAATTTGATTTTGTTAGACGATGGGGAAATTATTTTTGATCAGGCTAAAAGTGTGAGAGATTCTGAGATTGAGACTTGAGAATGAGATCTATGAATTGTGAGGGTTGAGAGGGGGTGGCTGGACACAAACGGGTATTGCTAGGGTTGAGAATAAAAAAGCATTTTATTTTTTGTATTTATAGTACCCCGTTAATTGAACCGGTTCGGTTTGGTTGGGGTTTGGTCGGTTTCAGGTTTCTCAAACCAAAACCGAATCGAACCGAAATTATTTTTAATAAAATAATTGATTTAATCAATTTTTTTTATGATTCGGTTTTTTTGGTTATTTTTTTTTTATTTTTCTCAGTTTAATCGGTTTCTCAATTTTTTTGCTCACCCCTACCTGATTTCAATTAATTAAGCCCCCATAATTCGACGTCTTTTGCAAAATAGTCATTGGCTGCGAATTTCTTCAATTTAGCCTTTAATTAACCCCAAATGTTTTATTTTATTGCGATTTTACCCCTGATTTAAATCATTTGACTTGGTAAAAATGAAATTCAATCCTCTAAAATTCGAATCTTCTTAATTAAGCCCAAATCGGGTTTTGAAACATAATTTTTCATCAATTAAGCCCCTAATAAAAATGAATTTGACCCATTTAAAGTATAATTAAGTCTTTGCACCTAATTAAATCCTTTAATTGGACCCAAATTAATTCTTAAACATAATTAAATTCTCAATTTGGCCCATGATTAAATCAAATTGACCTATTAAAAATTTCATATGTCCATGGGCTTAATTTTTATCCAGATTCATCCAAAAATCATTTAATTTGACCTTGAATCCACATTGTTTCTTCAGTTTTGGTATAAAGGGGTATGATTTGGTTCCTAATTTGTCAAAAATTTCAGCTTGATTTTTTTGTATATTTGGAATCCTACTCACCTTGTTATTGCCAAAATGTCAGTCTTCTTACTATTATTATTTGTTATTTATTTTTTATTTTAAAAGAAAAAGGGTATGTTAGTCCTGACTTCAAACATGTTGTTCTCTCTCGTATGAACATATATGGTTGGAAAGCTTGCGATATCTAGTTTCCATTTCAATTTGAATTGCAGAAACATTCCACATATAGCTCTAGATATGTCCTAAATAGTATACAAAGGTCTAGTTTGACAAATTTGATAAGATTCATCTACAAATTTCTACCCTTTTAAATAATATGTTTCCAAACTCCATTTGAACATAAAACTTACCACAATATATTAACATTTGTCTAGTATCTCCATGTAAATTCAGTTGGATTCAATGTACGGTTTGAGAGATATGTTTGATCTCGCAAAACTAGTTAATAGACATTTTAAGAGCAAATTTGGACCTAACTTTGTTCGGATCATCCTCCCTTTCCTTGAAAAGATTCAGCCTTGAATTTGTATTATGAGAAACAGCTTCTAAGGTCAACAAATCATTAGCAAGCTAAAGAATAGCATCATCATTAAAACCAAGGAGAACCTTGTTAGTAAAGAAGGTCCCTTAATATACAAGCTCTCCTTTTTAACCATCTTTCCTTTTTTCAATTTCAATTGCTCCTCATATATTTGCTTAGATGTCAAAAATACAAGAGCTATAGGTCTTCTATTCATCTCAAAGGAATACATCTATTTGTCACTCTATTATGTATACCACTCAATCATATTGTCATGGTCTACCAGGCAACAAGTGACTGACTTGCATTGTCATACATCACATAACACCTTGTCATAATATTTACCAATAGAAAAAGCAACCAAAATCTGCTTATTCACTTTCACTTAAAAAAACAATACTTAAAAAAAAAAGGTATATTGAATAAAATAGCAAAAAGAAATTGCATATGAGGGGCTATATAACCATCTTTCATAGTAACTAGATGGTCTAATTATATTAAAACAATGTTTGAGTTTCATATAAATATCTAATTCTAATCTTGTATATATTATATATATAAGATAAATAGCTTTATACATTGAATTCTAAAGCAATCTTAACTTCTTCTCGTTGATAATTAAATGAATCCTAAGTAATCCACAATGCCTGATCAATTTAATCTATTAAAAACCTTTGTTTAGAGTTGGATTTAACCTTCCAGTTGATTGTGCGAACTCGAACTCAAACTCATAGGGTTGATTGCTTCCATTTAATTAATCATGACTTTTAGTTATTTATGACTCCTTAAGCTTGGTTAATTTCATTGTTCACGATCAATTTCAAACTTCCTTTTCTTGTTTTGTAGTGAAAAACTATTGTTCTTATATAGTCGATATGTAGATGTTTATTTTTTATATAAACATATTTTAAATAATAAAAATTATTGTTCATGAGAATAAAAAAATTACCAAGGAGAAAACAAAGAGATTTTTTAATTAATAGTTATGGAATCGTTTATTAAAATTAAGCACTTTTCCATTGTAGATTGCTTGATCACACCATTTTATTGTCAATTATTTTCGTCTTGATATTATTTATTTTTTAATTGAAATTTACATGATTTTAATATTTTATAACATGTTAATTTGCTTTTAATTTATTAAAACAAAAAATACGCATAAAATATATTTAAAATTAAAAAAAATGCACATGATACTAAATAATACAATATAAAACTACAACGTTCACTCACACACGTGGTCATGGGACATGAAATTAAATAGTATGCCCTATGACTGTAAGGCACCAGAGTTTATTCTCATATCAGAAGTTGAAAAAAATTGTTTGATTGAAGATTTGTGCATGAGACGCGCATAAAAGACGCAGTAATCTCAATAGGAGAAAGCAGATGCTGGCATACGTGGTCATGGGACCCCAACATGATGTGCTCCACCTGGACATGTCATTAGCTGAAAAGCAAACTAATTTAACGCCGAGCTACGACAGCCTTTCATTATAATATTTTCACGGGATCAACTGTAAGTTGGATTAATTTTTAATTTTTTTTAAATATTAAAAATAAAATATTGTTTTTATAGTATAATTAAATTAAACGATCTTAAAATTTATTAATTCGGTTTCTTATCTTAAATTCAATTAATGAGTTTAATAATTTTGTTATTTTTGTAAATTATTTTTATTTAATTTTATGATAAAATTAGATTCTTGTAAAATCGAGTATCAACTCTAAAAAAATATTTAATTGACATAATGAATATGAAGTAGAAAAAAGAAAACTCATGAATTTTATTTCCTAACCAATCCAAAATCGAAGAAGAGTGAAATAAAAAAAATAATTAGAAAAATTAAAGGACCAAAAACTTAAAATATATTATCAGGTTCGATAGGTAAACTCGCTAAATCAGTGAATTAAGTAACTCGAGTCAACATGTCAAACCCACAAATCAGGTAATGGATTCCATTGAGATTAATAATTTTTTTTTTCTAAACTATTGTTTATTTGACTATATGATAACAAAAACAAACAATCATAACTAAAATATTTTTTTAAGACTATGATAACCTTATAGAAAGTAAAATGAAATAAATTATAAAACTCATTTATCAATTAACCTAATATATATTGAATGATGAAATAAAAAAATGAATTTAAAAAAAAAAGGTTAAACTCATCAAACTCGTCAACAGACCTATGAACTTTCTAAAATTTAATAACATGTTTTTTTAATTATTTTTTTAACTATATGATAAAAAGAAAAATCAACAGTCGCATAATCTATTTCAATTAGAAAAAAGAAGAAAAAAATGTATGCCGCTAAACCCGCAAACCGGGGAAAATAAGGTTACCTCGCCAAACTCGCAAATCAAATCATTGACTACACAAAGTTTAATAACTTAGTTTTTTTAAAATTATTTTTTTATTTAACTATTTTTTAAAAAAAAACAGACTATATTCCTACGCCGAGATATTTTGTTTGAAACCGAGATAACCATATAAAAAGTAAATTAAAATATATTATCAACTTTAAATTCCCATAAACACATCATATAAGGACCAAATTAATTAAAACAAATCAATAACTAAAGGAAAAAAAAGGGTCAAAATGAAAAAAAAAATACAATAACGTGGATTACTATTGTAATCTACATTACTAATAGGTGTGGGGAAACAGTGTTTTCCCCACACCTTTTAGCTTTATACTTAATAGTTTTTTAATTAAACAATTTTTTTGAGAATTATGACATATAGAATGATCTTTTATTTTTCTTTGAAATTCTTTTCACAAAAAAATATATTTTCCGATTAGAAACGAGTTTGGCCTCAAATGTAGGGACAAAATATTTGAACAAGTTAATTACAACTTAGTTGTTATTAGGTTACTTATCATGCTATGTTGCAAGTCAGATTAATTTTTTTTAAGATATATAAAACAATGTCGAAGTAGCGAGATTTTCTTTTACATTGTTATTAAACCTAATTCAACGAGTTAAGCTTGAAAACTACTAATCTGACTTTGTGTTTTTTAAAACTATGGTTTATTTAATAATACAAAAAAGACATACACTCACAAAATCAAGAATCAACCTAAAATCAAGATGTTTTGTACAGTACAAGCATTGTTTCTTAAACAAAAATCCATAATAGTACTCTTAAATAAAATTTAAAATAAAACATTCAAAGAAAATGTATCAATAAATGTCATAAAATTATATCAAAAGTGTATTAAAAATAAAATAAAAACATAAATTTTATATTAATTAAATATTTATGATTTTTGTTTTCCATATTAAGCACTTATTCATTGAAAAAACTAAAATTAAAATTCACATAAAAATTGAATAATATTTTTTATTTTTTATTTAAATATAAATCCATAAAAATATTATAAAATAAAATAAAAATAGAAAAAAAAGGCTCGTGGACCTGGCCTAGGTAGCTCAGCATACTTGAATCTTTAAAAAACAAAGCTCAAGTGCATGGGCTCTCAACGTGGTACCACGCTTCTAGCCTTGTTTTTTTAATAAAAGGTAGACAATTTGTCATCCATCTCTCTTTTTTTTAGAAAAAAATAAGCAAATGATGGGTTGTTTGCTTCCTAAATTTGACTATCATTGAGGTGGTTGAAAAATCAAGGGAGATGATTTTTCGGTCTAAAAATGCCTTTTCAATTATTGTTTTTATCTGAAAATATCTAAAAAAACACCCCAAAAGACCTAAGTAAACCTATTTATGACATCAAATAACCTTAAATAGGCTGAAAAACAAAAAATTAACCTAAGTTGATAAAACTTTTGAAGTCTAAATCTACTATCATTCCAGGTAAGGAAAAGACTAAAGAACACCCTAATAAAACTTCTCTCATTAAATGGAACCATTTCAAACCGAGATTGACCTTTTTCATGGCTAAAATCAATGTTAACCAACTAATTTCTCTCTCCTTACTGTTTTCAAGTGAGTTTCCATCTCCTCTCTAACTCATGAACTAAAATTAGAGAAAATAAACTTTTATCTCAAAATAAAAATTTTCTCTAGTGTGAGGTTGTCCCTATATTCTCTTTATATTTTAAGTCCTCTATCTTTATATTTTGTGTTTTTACTATGATTTATGACTTAAATTCTTCTAATTTGGCTATAGAAAAGTTTGATTGAGAGGAAAAAAAGATTGAAAGTGAAAAACAAAAGTCAGTTGGTTCATTATTTATATGAATAATTAAACCAACCCTATGTTATTAATGTTATTAAAAACAATTAAATAATTAAAAATTATAGCTTAATAAATAATAATATCGTTATTCTCTCAAGAATCTAAAGTTATAACCTCTACTTTATAATTAAGAGATTGGTTTGATAATTAACAAAGCATACCTAATTTCTTAACTTTTTTGTTTGAGTATTTGAACCACTATCAAAAGGAATTTAAATTTTTTAAACACACGAGGATCAAACTAATATGGCATAGGAGAGTCCTTTAATAGTCCTATTGATGTTGGGTTACTTGAGTTTAGGTTGGCAATGCAAATGGGTGAAACTCTTGATGTTATTTGCTCTCAACTCATGGGCCAACTTTGAAGATGAATTTTTATCTCTTTATTGCATGGGAAAATAATCTTATCCTATGTGATTTTAAAGTTCAAAATGTGACATTTCCATATTATCCAACAATGCATGCATTTGATTTTTTGACAAGAAATTATGTTTGTTTTAGTTTTTAAGCTTTCTAAGTGTCTATTTGTGTTTTATAGAATTAAAAAACATGTGCTAATTAATATTTATCTAGTTTTCTATCAAAGTCATTTATTTTGGTCTAATTATGTTATTTTAGGTTTTTCATATACTTAGAGGGTTGTTTAAGTATATATTTATGATTTATACCATGTATGGGGATGTTTTAGCACAATTTGAATTAAAGTCTTGGACCTTGGCCTTTCAATAACTGATCAAGTTTTGTATCTCCTTTGTGAATGGTGGACTTTTACCTTAACCTTGTATCGTTAAAGTGGTGATTTGATTGTGTTTTTAGAGTGATGAGTTGTTTATTTCTGTATCGTTTTGGCTTCATACTTTAAAGTGGTGAGAAAAAGCTATCATTTATGTGAGTAACATGTTATTTTAAGATATTCATAATATCCTAGTATCAAGTTGATATTAGAACTGTGGATTTACAACCATGGTTATTCATGGACATCGTGTGCAAGAATTCAAGAGGGACATCCATGCTCTTGACATTGATGAAATAAGAAGGAAACTCTAACAACTTCAGGAGCATGTTAATCAATTTGAGAATCAAAAACATAAATCAAAGTATGTCAATCCTTTCCTTCATATACAACACAATGATTTTAGTATGGTTCTTTTTCTTAGCATAAAAAAAGAAGTAATAAAATACCAAATCAAGAATCTGATGTAAAAGTTAATGTTCTTGAAAATGGTTCTTCTAGATGATTATAGATGATATTGGAGGAGAAGTAATCAAAGTATGATTCTTTTGATGTAAAAGAAGTTCATGTTATATCAGTTGAGGAGCACATTGTGAAGGTTGTTCTAGATGTTTTTTTTTATGAAACAAAATGCAAATGATGTGCTTCACATGTGATTAAGGAGAATTCTAAGATTCATGAGGTTGAAGTTGATGTTTTTAGACTGAAAAGTAATAAATTGTCAATGTTTTCAACAATGTTCTAATTTTTTTTATTATATCAAAACATAATAAAATTAATAAAGGTGGGAGAATCAAGTTGTTCTTAATTTCATTTCATGATAACTAAAGGAAGATCAAGATATTAAAAGTAATGTTAAGGATTCCAATTAATTCAAGGCTTGCATAATGGATCATGAAAGTGCTTTGATTGGACATCCAAAAGGTCAAGGAAAGAACTATCTGAACTTGAGGGTGAGTTTTTCTTAACAAGGGGAACTTGGCATGAGAATGTTCTCTAATTATTATTTGTCTAGTTTTCTATCAAAGTTATTTATTTAGATTTTAATTATGTCATTTTGATGTTTTCCTATACTTGGAGGGTAGTTTCAAGTATACAATGTTGAATCAAACTAGGTATTGAGATCTTTTGGCAAAATTTAAATTAAGAGTCTTTGACTTGAACTTTTAACAAATTATCAAATTTGTTTATCTTCTTTGTAAATAGTAAACTTATAACAGTAAATGTATATCTAAAGTGGTGATTTATTTTATATCTTTAGATTAAGAGTTTTTTTTTTATTTCTTGAAAAACAAACGTGAATAAATTACAAAGAACATCAAATTAAAAAAGAATATCGATCTAAATATTGAAGAGTACTTAAAAATAAAAATAAAAACACATATATATATATGAAATGCATTGAAATTATATTAACTAGTTAACTCAATTGGACAAGTGAGATCCTATATAGTATTTTGGCTCGGCCTTGGGATAGAAATAGAATGTTTGAAAAAAAAATGTTTCCACGCATGAAGAACACCTATTCCTATATGGGGTTGGAATTGAAATAATTTGATTTGATTCTCTCTTTCATTTGGGTGCATGGAAAAACAATAAACATTCCTAGTAGGGGTCCATCGGAATGGTTGGGCTGCATGTGCACCACGTTGGCTGACGTGAAATTGATAGACCGTCCCCGTATGGGTTACCCAAGGCTGAGCTTAGATTGTCCCCTCATGATCTATCTATAAGTTATCTACAGAGAAAGTGAGAGAGAACACATAAAAAGTTCCTTTGCCTAAAGAATGCCGCATGACTCAATGCTGACGGTTATATTGGCTGAGGGAATAAAGCTGGTCTCAATTCCCGCTTCAGGATTAACAAAAAAAAAGGAAAAAAGAACCAAACAAAGCCTCCGCTTTACATCCTGCCGCTCTTCATCATCTCGAACATATTTTATATGCTTTTCTTTATTTCATACAATATGTTATATGCTACAGGTATATAAATTTAAGAGAGGAGAGAGAAGGGAAAAGCAAAGTTATGAATTCTTTGTACACGGAAGGTTGGTGATGGATTCCACGTCCAAAAGTAGGGAGGTGCCTTTCTTTGCAGCCACTAAGGGGAAGAGTGGCAATATTGTTATAAATTCCATTACATATTTTCCCCCGAATAACAAATTATATTACATACACAAACATGTCCTAGCGAGAAGGACAGCATATTAATGAAAAGGTTTGTAAAGAAATGACTGTTCTAAATACCTGGCATAATTACGATAAAAGATGCTGTGTATCGATCCTTTGTTGTTTCGTGGAAAGCAAGCTCAATTCATGATCGAGAGTAGTTCTGCAAGATGCTGGAATTAAGAGTGTAATGCTTTGTGGAAACAATTGTCAATATTCTGAGATTCATTGGTTCTTAAGTTTGTGCAAAATGGGAACTTCGCTTTCTGATTGTGATGGTTCTGGGGTCTGTGTTTTGAAGGTTACCCACAAACCTCAAAGTTTCTCACAAAAAAATAAATTAACAACTCTGTCGATCGCTTAGTATGCTCTTCTCATGAAAACATGGAACGTCAGGAAAATCATAAACTGCAAATACACCAAACTTTCCATGCTTGTATCCTGTTTGACAGTAATCACCATTTAAGGAGAAAAGGAAAGGAAATAAAAGAAAACAATTAGATTATATAGTTTCACCAAGCAAGATTAAATAACAGCATCTGTATATAAATATATCTCAATTTTTTCTCTTTAAAGGGTTGCAAATGGTTTGTACAAGTAGAGTCCTTTACACATGTGGCATACACCTTTTGGCCCAAGGTGGCATCGTATACATTTTTCTTATTCTTATGCATAAATTTTAAATATTTAGACTAAAATCAAAAGAAGGATTAACTAATGCTTAATTAAATTGAAACCTACGTTTTTACCTTTGTGGCAGAGGAAGCAAGATCAGAAATGGAAGCCGATGAGGTCGATGATGGACTTGAAAGGGCTGAGATCCCCACATTGTAGACCATGGTACAATCAGGTTGAAAGAGGCCATAATTTCTCTCTGATGTTGGTCCAGGCTTCATGTCCTCGTTGAACAAAGCAAACAAGTAGACTTCTAGCTTCATGTTAGGCCGCAAAGGTGTACCTTCGTTCTTGAGTTGCCTCCTCAAAATATTTTTGTTATAGGCTGCTGCATTATCAACTATGGCACCAACTTCATCCGCGTCCCCTTTCGATGGCCAACCAGTCTCTGACACCCCAACTTCAATTCCACCAAAACCCATTCTGGCAATTGCAAAAAGAACAGCATCGACTTGAGCATACAGCATATTGTCGTAGTGTAACTTGGTGTAGGGGTCAACCATGCCTGCGTTAGGGTTAAAGAGCACATAATCCAAGGGTACCTCATCAGGTTTATCCTTGTAAGCGAAATATGGGTATGCATTGATCCAAAATGGTGCTTTAGTGCTTGACAAGAACTGTAAATATTGTGACATGATTCCTGAGACCTCAGTTTTGAAACTGCCCGCTGAAGGAGGGTATGATTCAGCGAGGACAGCTAAAGAATTGGGTGTTGAGACTTGAATGTAAGTATCTAGGCCTAATTGAGCAAGTGCGCCATGAATGCTGACTATGGCTGGAACAACAGAGGCTAGTAATGTTGTATCACTGTCGGTGAAGACCTCATTTCCTACAGCGATTCCAGTAATTCTTGTGGCCGGAAAATATGGCTTGATGTGGTTACTAACCCACTGAAGGGCTTGTTGAGGATCCATTAGAACAGCTAGCATTTGGTTTTCAATAGTGACAATCAGCTCAACGTTGGAGTTGGCAAATGCTGTCAATACTTGAGGATTGGTATCATAGATTCTTGCCTTTGTGAGCTTAAGGGAGCTCAAGAGATCAAGAACCTTCTCTGGCTGTGGCAAATTGTTGCCAACTTGACCATAGTTGATACCAAGGGATGTGACTCCACGTAGAAATCCATAATTGTCTGTTAACAAAGCAGACAATAATTAACATTAGTGGAAACCCAATAAAAGAAGTAAAAAAAAAAACGTTGAAATGTACGTTAATGTTGAAGCTTTGAGAATGAAACACTAAGGAAATATATAGAAATGCATGTAGTACCTGAAGAAGTTAGAAAAAGTTGAAGAAAAATATGAATTATGGCAATTCTTATACAAAACAACGCCATGGAGCAGAGGAGAGAGAGAGAGAGAGAGAGCGAGAGAGAGAGAGAGAGAGAGAGAGGATGAGGATTTTGGGAGTTCTAAACTGAGATGGGAAGAGAATAGATATAGAGAGAAGGAAGCCGTAAAGGGAAATTGTGAATTCTTTGCTTTACTTGTTCGAAAATATTTAGAGGCAAGAGGTAAACTTGCTTCCCTGTGTTGCCTTTGGCTCTTGGCTCTTACCTCTTAACTGGTGGCTCCAGGTGTGGTTTTTCTCATTTTCTTCGTCATGATGGCTTTTCTTTTGGACTGGTTTGTCTCTTTCCAATTCAGTCCAACCATCAATTGTCTATTACCAAAATACCCCCAGCCACTTTCTTCGGACAAAAGCAAAGGGAAACCCCCGTAATTGATTAAATACACAGTCAAGCAATTGGAGGATCCTGAAATCTGGAGTGGGGTAAGAGTTAATTACTATAAACATTAGGGTGATTGTTTTTTCGGTTATTATTTTAAAAAATATTTTTAGCTAGGGCTTAAAAACAGATTTTAAATTAAAAATATGTATTTAGATAAAATTATTGTGAGATGGATTTTTACATTTAAAATAAATAAAAAATATCTCTATAAATAAAAAAGAAATTATTTTAAATTTTACATAACGTGTAATTACAATACAAAAAATAAAAGCTATTTAATTAATAAAACAATTTTTTCTACGTAGTTAAGCAAAATTTAAAAGCTACTGCAGTCACAAACATAGATAATAAGAGAAATTTGCAACAATGATAATAAGAGAATCTACTTTCAATTTTGTTATCGAAAATGCATCCATAGATTCTTTTACTTTTCAATAGCGACCTTTGATTACCACTCCACAACTAGAATTTCGCATATTATTAATCGATTGTTTCGTTGTAATTTAGATATTGATTTGGTTAGAAAAACATTTACTGAAAACATTATGGATGATTATTATTCATCATAAAACTTTTTGTCGGTGATTTTTATTTTGTCGGTAAATCTATCATTAATATAGACACCTATAGATTTACAAATGAAAGAACATGCCAAACAAAAAAATATATATATCAACATTGTAACAACTCTATTTTTTTTTCCCAAAGTTTGAAAGAGTTTTATGTATATTTATTTGTACTAAGTTATCGACTCAATAATTTTCATACTTGTATTCAATAATCTCAATAATTTTCACAATATCAAGGATTTCATAAGCATTGCCATAAGATCAAACTCAAAGAATTTCAGAAAATTTGGGTATCATGTATTTGATTTGATGAGTTTTACATCCACATGTATTTTTGGCAATATAATATTATAAAAATGTATATTCGTAATTAAAACCAAATTTAAATTGTACTATAATCCTAAAAATAAAACTTAAATGTAATTTTTGAATAATTAATTTTAATTAATGAATGAAATTTCACGTTTATAAATATAAAAGTTGCTCGCACGATAACATCAGTGATGAAATCAGTGATGAAAGTGCCATTGTTTTAGTGAAGTTAGGTTTCCAAAAATACTGAATGGAAATCTATTATTGATGCATGGTTCAGAAAGTTCAAGGTTAACAAATACTTAAATAGTTTTTTCTTTTTATTATTTTAGTTCAGTTAGTTTTTTAATGTTAATGAACTAATTTTTTTACAAATTTAATGTGCAAGAAAACATTTCAATAGGATAAAGTTGACAACGTAGTTGCTAGGAGGATTTGGGAGAATCACATCTTAACTAGGTAAGATTGAACTATCATTTCGTATGGTTGTCACAGTCCGAGGCAAAGAACTAGAACAAGGATATTCATGGTTCAATTACTATGCATATTAGCGAATCCATTCCATTCATTTTCATGTGAAGTAAGATTTTTTTTTTTTATTATATCCATTTAAAAAAACAATTGTTTTATATGAATATATTTAACTAACAATAATTTTTTTTTACAGGCTACAGTTTTTAGATGCAAACCAAGATCAATGGAGCTTTTTGTAGAAATCTACATACAAAATAATGATCGTCATAAAGGGTTGTAATAGCTTGAGCATAACCGAGCTCAAAAGTTTGTAGGAAGTTGAGTTTCAATAATTGTTTTCTTAAGTTATTATTTTTTAAATTAACTGACTGATTTTTTTGTCTCTTTCATAAAAAACTTGAAAGGTTGTCTCTTTCATTAAATTAAAAAAATAAGGATCAAATTTCATAAAAAAAACTAACAAAATCAAACAACCAGGGATGAAATAAAAAAATAACATCCAATTAGAAACAATCAATGTAAATAAAATAATTGTAATTAAGAGAAAAATGACAGAATCAAAATTTTTTGAAAGGTTGGTATAATTTTTTCTATGGCCATCACGCAATTCGAGGAAGAAAGAGAAGGAAAAGAGAGAGAGAAAAAGCCAATTAACGCCAAACCAAACCTCACTACTATATACGCACCAGGCAACCAGGTTGTCAACCGCCTGTGTTTGGCAGGCGGCTAATCCTGACGCGTGCAGCACGCGTGAACAACATTTTTGTTATGTGCTCAAAACCAAAAGTGCCCCCATGACTAAACAACAATAACAAAAAAAAACCCTTATGAAATTACAACTAAGTCCTTGAAGTTAAGATTAAAAAATTTGAATTATAAGGATAATGGAGTAATTCAACTGTTCATATAATTATATAAAAAAATAAAAATGTCCCTAGAACTAAATAACAAATTGGCCATGTGCAAAGATCATCTTATCCCTCAAGTAAAGCTTTAAATTTAAAGGATGAAGGGTAAAAGGATAAATTCATTATGGCCCTAGACACATTTCACTGTGGATGGGCTATAGAAAAAAACCCATGTCGTTTAATATTTTAATTAATAATTGTTCATTAATTTCATTTTCATTCATATAAGTTAAACACCCTACCAAAAGTTTATATATATCACGGACACATTCTTGAATATTATTAATGGGTGAATAGCTACTCCCAAGAGTCAAACCATGAAGAAGAGTCCGCCAACTCAAAATCCATTGGTGATCACACACTTGCTTGTAGGTTAGGGTTCACACTAATTCTTAAAAGATCACCTATCCTAGCATTGCTCTAACCCAATTACATTTAACTTTGAAAGTTTATGGGGTCAGATGCATTAGGCCAGATGCACAAGTGCACCAAAAGGTTTTAATGAAAAGCTAGAGTTAAACATTAATGTCATCAATGAAGATAAATAAAAATAATTATAACCCTAATATATAGTGTTATATATTAAGCTTGACATTTACTTCCCCAAGAGAGAAAAAGATTAATAACTTTGATAAAACAAATTATAAAATTGAAGTGGTTTGTGATTAAGAATAAAGTCGTGACTAAGAATACACTTTCAAGAAACAAGACAGTGAATAAATTTGCTTGTTCTTGGCCAAATGGGAAGCCTCGTCGAAAAGTAACACGGTTGGTGAATGGATAAGGAATGGAATACGTGGGAATCATGCATGATGAGGCGTTGAGACGTAAGTGTTCTTATCTTGATGCAGCCAAAAACTACTAATCACCTCTCATTAGTCCTCTCTTCTCTCTTTCCCTTAGTGCCGAATCACGCACCTTGTACAAGCTGTTAGCGATGAAGGACCCATACATTAATTTTTCTTACGGCCTTTATATAGTCAAATACAATTTGTATTACCCACATGCAAAAATTAGAGCTAGCGGTCGAGGAAAGTTGAGAAGAAGAGAAACCATCGATCCTTTGTACCTTGTTTGCTTTTAGTAAAATCCACTTTCTTTCTCTTTTCCATGTTTGATGAAATTTAGAGAATTAGTTTTGAAGAAAGTAGTTCTTATCAAAGACAATTTTTTTTGCCTTTTTATCTCTGAAAAAAGACTTTCCAAGACATCTTTCTCTCTGGCAGCCTGCCTCATCAAAGCACATTTATTTTATCACTCTTACTTCAAAAACATTTAACAAGGTTATATGTCTATATATAATACTATATTTAAAATATTTATATTATTTATATAGTTACATTTTAAAAATTAAGCTTGATATAAATATATGATATAATAAATTCTTTTTTTTCTATCATTACACTTTTTATATCTCATTTTTTTTTTATTGTAAGTAATTAAATAAATATATTTAATGTTTTATGTATGTTAGATAAACATGAAAATTTTTTTAAATATTAATAAGTTATTTTCCAGATTATAGATTATTAATTTTTTATGGTATAATTAAATACTATAAATTATTTTTCAATTTATTTTTTATGATATTATCAAAAATAAAAATATAATTTATTTAATTTACTTTTCATAGAAATCATTTTTTAACCCAAAAAAAACCACTTGTCGGCAAACTACTTTGATTTTTTGAAGTTGAAAGAAACCTCGAAGGATGGTTAACCGTTGCAAGTACTTCTCTATTTTAAAATATATTTATAAGACTTCTGAATGTGAGAAGTTATTTCAGCTGGCCACAACTTGAGAATTGGAATATAGTCCGGGCTAGCTTGGATACAAAAAGAAAGAAATAAAGATTCTCTATACATATGCATATAAAATTAGAAAAATTTAACACTAATAACAAAAATACCTGCACAAACTAAGAATGTTTCGGATAAAGATTATTTTTAAAATCATTATATTAAAATGATCTAAAAATATAAAAAAAATTAATTTAAAAAAAAACCTGAAACAACGTGGTTTCAACTACATTTTTAATGTAAATGGAAAACAGCAGCATTAGTTTGTCCATAGCATTAGTCTATTTTTAGGGAACACATTCATAATGCTCAATATTTCTTTTAAAGATATGTTTGAAACAACTTTTTCATATAGAGTTTAATTCTATATTTTCAATCCGGTTAAAAATAAATTATTCCCAATGAGATTTGAGAAATGAAGTTGGGGTTTGAATTCTTGTGGTTAATAAGAGATTATATCAGTCTAACGACTAACAAATCAATCCTTTTAAGTTAAGTGTTTATACTTTTTTTTCTTACTTTAGCTAAGGCTTTAAACAATAAAGTGGTAATTCCTACGTCTATATATAGCTCTTATCCATGCATCTCCACGTTATACTTTTAACATGAAATCTTGTAATTTTAAGTTCCGAATCTTTTAACTAATTCTTAGCTGTGCCTCCGAGAAATAATTAATAATAATAACAACGTGTAGGGATGGTTCGTTGGTTGAGAAAGATAAGAGTGTATGAGGTTAAAATTTAAGTCTCACCTCTTGTGACAATCAATTAAGAATCTCTCTTTCTAATTCATGATCTAAATTTACTTTTTAAAAGTTATTAATTCGAGTTCCGCAAGTCTCAGAATTACTGGAAGTTTATATGATCGTTCATTTCAGGATCTGTAGGATTACTCGAAGTGCGTGCCAGTTGGCCCGGACAACCAGAAAAAAAAAATCTCTCTTTCTCTAACCTTGTGGATTATCCATGAGCACAAATTGTTTATACTAGAAAAGGTTAATTTTAATTGCTTATAATTAATAAAAACGGTTCACTTATGCGAAGGATCGAAAACTTGGTGGCCATAGGCATGGGGTAGGGGTGTCCATGAAGGCATCGATTAATGTACTCTCTCGATCACTTAACTTAAGAATATATTAATTATTTAAAATTATTTTCAGATTTTTACTCTGATATGCAAGAGGGACAAGTTGCATCACCCCTTCCATGCATTTAATCTCTCTCACTGCTAAAAGAGATGGAAAGAAAGAAAGAAAAGAAAACAAATCGCCTTACACATTACAAAGGGAACCTATGTGGATAGTAGGATTTAGTAGGTGGTCATTTTATGTGCTTTATTACAAACTCTATAAATAGCCAAGTAAAGAGAGGAAAAGATATATCTTCTTTCCATTATAAAATCAGAAGAAAGAGATGACCACCATTTCTTTTGTTTGCTAGTCAATGTTGTCACCTTTTCCTTTTCCTTTTCTTTTTCCTCTATATATCCAAAGGGATTTCTACATGAATGTGCCTTTGTATTGTGAGAGGGCGAGAGATACCATAAAGAAGTTTTGTAAAGTAGAAGCTTTTGTTAAAGACAATTTGGCGTAAAAGAGCTAGGAAGCACGCATCATGGAGAACGAAGGGGGTACTGTGAGAATCGTGGGAGAGGCGAGATGCAATGCATGAAAGATTCGATTGACAGTGGATATGGATATCTAGTAGGTCTAGTAGTATCCTTGATAGAAAACGTAGGAACCATTACCGATTTTGCAAGGGAGAGTTAGCCAGCGATCCAATAATTGCGAAGTTCTATATTTGTAGAACGAGACCTTAGCTAGTAGGTCTAGTAGTGTCCTTTTGAAGTTTTCGACAGGGTAATCATGATAAGATAAGCCATGTGGGAGACATGAAAAGTAAAGATGGTTATTGGCTAAAGATATGCGAATTTCTTGATAGAAAATCATCCTCGAAATACGTTTTTCATTTGGTCCCAGGTGGTGGTCGGGCCGGCCAGAGTGTTCCACAAAATAGATACAGTGTAACGAAATCAACATTAACAAAAACTGAAGGAGCTGTGTGATTCCTTCTTGCATCTACTCTAGATGTTTGATAGTGTAGATTCGCATAGTGATAATTTTTTATCTTATTTCTTTCAAAATTTGATTCTTTCATATTTATTTAATTTATTTGCAATTCGACCCTTTTGATAGTTTATTTTGGTCAGTTCGCTATGAGTTTCTTGGGGTTAAAAATTAAAACAACATTTTTTCATATGTCGCAGACTTGATTTTATGAAACATTATTTGAGTTTTTCATTTTTCAAGAGTACATAATTGGCACTTATGAATAAATGCAGCCGTTAAAGAAAAAATAAGTCGTGAAATTTAAAAGGAGAAGAAAGAGCAAAAAAATAAAAAAAAAGAAGGAAAATTGATGGTCGACATGATGAAGGAAGGCTCCTATCGAGATGCTTTTAGAAACACAAAGAAAGACTGGCTTTTTGAGGTCAAAGGACTCTACATGCACCGTTCAGGTGTGAATAAAAAACCTAAAAAGTTGATTAAATCGAAAAAGAATTAAAAAATTCAAATTATAAAAAAACTAATTAAACCGATTAGAATTTTTTAAAAACTAACCGGTTTGGTTCAGTTTTAGTTTTATAAGCCTGAAACTGAAAAAACCAAACTGAATTGAACCCAAACAAAAAAACCAAAAAAAGACCCGAGCCAAACTAGAAAAACCGAGTCAAACTGGAAAAACCAAGCCAAACCAGAAAACAACCGAGCCAAACTGGTTTGAACTGATTTTTATTCTAAAATAAGTGAACCCCAACCGGTCGGTTTGAACCGGTTCTGGTTTTTTTTAAGATATCCGGTTTGATTATTTTTTTTGATAAAAACCGAACCGAATTGAAAATGATCACCCCTAGCGCCGCCACATTGCAATGGATCCTTTCACATGCTGATGCATGTTTCTTAACTAGGGGTGGTTTAATATGTCTCCATCTTAATATTAATACACAGAAAGATAGCATCCTAATATTTTTTTAAAAATAACTCACATTTTTATTGATTATTTTAGTTGATTTTGGCATAATCAAATTGACTTAATCACATCAAGCCAACTTTCACACGATTAATTTAAAGCGTGGGCTATGCAACCAATCTGGTAGGGAGATTTTAAGTTTGACCTACTAGGCTAGATTTAATAGCACTTTTTGAGAATTCTTCATGTCTTATTCAATTTTATTTATTTGTTTATTTGTTTGTTTATTTATAGACTTTTAAGATATAAATATCACTTAATTTTTTTATAGGAAAAAAAAAAGGCTTGGCCAATATCGTCTTCTAGATTTATTCCTAGTCATATCGGTTTCATCTAAGTTAGTTTGACTATGGGATTACTTCGATTAATGTTTTTTTAAAAATGTTCACAAGTACATTAATAAACACCTTGAATTAGTACTATCACTAATTGTTCTTTACCTAAACCTCAAAATGTATGTTGATGATATCACAAATAATTAATAATAATAAAAAAAATGGCACATCTTGAATATTAATAACGGATTTGTGCTGGGGACAATAAACTACACCGTATTAGTGCTGCTAACACGCGTATAAATGTTAAATGGTTAAGTAGGAAAATTTTGACGATTATAGGGTAGTTTTCAATGTCAACACATCATTCATAATTAAATCAATTTTATTCTTTGCTTTATTTGATAAATTTAATGTTTTCATCCCAAATGTCGTCCAAATTAATTAGCTCGAACATGCGTTAAATGGATGGGAAAAAAATTTTCTTGCCGCTTCTTAATTAAATTTTAATGATAAAACTACATTTACAATAAGGCATAAGATCACTTGATAATCACATCAATTTTTTAAAAATATTATAATTAACCAATATAAGTGATATGTTGTTTATATAAAAATAATCATCTACATGCTATGTGATTAAAAATAAGAATAATATTTATTCACTTTATAAATTAATGAAAGAAAGATAAAAATGAATATTATTTAGTGAAATCAGCCATCAATTCATATAGATAGTTGAGATTAACCATCAATTATCAAATCAAGAGATCATAATTCAAAAACTGATCAAGTCTTGTACAGAAAAGGGGTCTTCAGTAGGATAACTAATGATTATACAAATTAATAGGAACTATATATATATATATATATATATATATATATATATATATATATATTGTAGAAAAAAAGGGTAAAAAATTATACTGGGATTACAATTATATTGTCCTTATGTCTCATAGATAGTAAGTATAGGATTAAGATTTTATTTACTTGAAATTTTATCTTTATAACAATATAAATAGGTTATCAAGTAGTTTAATTAGAACAAGGACCAACCCCATATAGATTATTTATTTCTATAATTTATTCATACCTTTCTTCTATTTATTTCTTTCTTTACTACTATTTTTTTTTAGTTTTTCTATATCTTTATTTTATTTTATGTTTTTTTTTTGGTTTTGTATTTTTTTTGGCATTATTCTAAATGTGTTAGGGTCATGTTTATAATTAACTTCACATTCTGTTTAATTTACGATGTTATTGTTTCTACTAAACACAAAGAGTTTGATAGTAATTCACCAACACTTGTTCCAATCGAATAATTGAATTATACTTGCTACCTGATGACTTTTTTTCATCTGATTCCCATAACAGTAAAAGGCTAAGCTGGGACAAAATCTTATTATCCTCGTGCATTCTCTTAAACTCCATTATTTTCCTTTCTGTGTAGGGGCATAGATTTCTTCTTTTTCTTTTCTTTTTTGTTGTTTTTTTTTTTTCTGTTCTTCCTACCCTTTATTTTTGTGCTCTCTCCCTCTTTGCTTTTCTTTTCTTCCCTTCCTTTTCCTTCCTCTATTTTCCCATGTTTTTCCTTCCTTTTTTTTTTTTAAAATCTTTTGTTCTTTTTCCTCTGCCTCGTTCTCTCTCTTTTTCTGTTCAATCCCTCTTTTGTCTTTGTTTTTTTCCTCTTTCTTCTCTCGATCTCTTTCGTTCTTTTCTATGTTTTTCACCCAAAATTTCTCTTCCTTTTCTTCCTCTCCATTGTCGTCCTCCCTCCCTTTTTTTCTTTCGTGTGTCTCCCCTTCTGGGGTATTTATAAGGGGGAAGGGGGAAGGAGGCGCGGGGGGGCGCCCTACCCTATCCAGTTATGGCACAGGGGGAGCGAAAGCTACCTTACCCCTATCCAATCATGGGGACAGGGTAAAATGGATGGGGTGGCCTCTGTGCAGTCACCTTATAGCCGCTCGTAAAGCATGACTCTTATATTTTTTCATCATGGTTGTAGGCCATGAGGGGGTGTGGTTGTGTGAGGGTCTTTGGGTAAGTGGGAGGGAGAGAGAGAAAGAGGGGAAATGCAGGGAGACGTAGGGAAAAAATCTTCTTCTTCCCCTACTCATGCGCATCCAAGGGAAGAAGAAGACCCATAGTGCTATTCAAAACAACACCATTTTAGCCCTTTTGTTTTAAATGAACAACACATGAAACGACGTTGTTTTGAACAAAGCGCATAGTTTCATTTAAATGAAAATGGCACCAAAGAAGTGTCAAATTCTAAATCGGTCTTCAATTTTTGATTTGTTCAATTAAGTCCTCAATTGCAATTTTGATTTTAAGAATCAATTCAATTGTGTCCTTGCTAAAATTGGATGTCAACTCTAAAGTTGGCCGCCTTTTTTCATTTCGATCATTGGTCTCAGATTTATACAATTTGACACTAAATTGATTAATAAACTTCTAATTTCTTTAATTTGACCCTTGATTCAGTCAATTTTAGTCCCTTTACTTACACGTCTTTTCCAGTTTAATTGGTCCTTGGTTTTGGATATCTTTAATCAAGTCCCTAATTGCCCATCAAACTTTAATATTTATGCAATTAATCACCTGATTTAACCAAATCAACTTTAAAATTAAAATTTGACCCCTGAACTTTAATTTCTTCCAATTAAAACCCAAATTGACTTGAAAAACATTTTTTCTCTTGCAAGCAAACCCTCCATAAATTCAATAAAACCTTTAATAAAATTTAATCGAGTCCTTAAACATTTGATTTTGGACTTTTCTTTCTCAAATTGAATTTTATTTGTCAATAAAGCCTTCATCAGTCAAAAAATATAATGTCAAATTTTAATTTTTATATTTTTGAACTTGGTAAACTAATTTTTATCTATTTTCTGGGTGCTTTGGCATCCTCTTCTTACTACTATTATTTTTTGTTTTCTTTCAAATATATTTTTTTGTCTTTTTTTCTATTTTCTCCTTTTTTTTTGTGGAGATCCAAAAATAGGTAATAACAAATGCCCCCTCTTTACAATACCTACGGAGCAAAGACTAGTTAAGTGCTTTGCTTATTAAGTTTTGTAAAGATAAACAAAACTGAACTTGTGAAACTGATCTTCTCAAAACTTTTTGCTTGATTGATCTGAAACTCTGTCTTTACAGCAATCCCCTTCAACCAGGAACTAACGATCAAAACAATGTACAACTTGGTTATTCAGAGATCCTGATCTGGCAATCCTCTAAATTCCATCTTTGGTTGGGTTAACCTGAAATCTCATCTGGCGATTCCATTTAACAAGATCCTAAAAAATAGTCTTCTTAATGGCAAGGTTTGAACTTCTTTCTTTTGAGAATTTTTTAATGGTAGGGTTCTTCTCACTTTTCTTCCAATTCTAAGATAATGTTGGTGGCTCGGTCAACTTGAGATCCCATTTAGTGATCTTCTTTAACTAGAACCAAAGTCTCTATATAGCTCAGTCAACCTGGAATCCTATCTGGTGACTCCCTTTAACCAAAGCTAAATTTTGATATGGTTGGGTTAACCTGAGATCCCATCTAGCGATCTTTTATAACCAGAACCAAAGTCTATCTGTGTAGCTCGGTCAATCTAGAATCCCATCTGGTGACTCCCTTTAACCAAAGCTAAAATCTTTGTGTATGTTTGGGTTTACTTGAGATCCGATCTGGCGATATCATTTAACCATAACCAAAGTAAGTTTATGTGTAGCTCGGTCAACCTAAAATCCTATATCGTGAATCCCTTTAACCAAAGCCAAATTTGGTATGTGGATGGGTTAACTTGAGATCTCATCTGACAATCTTCTTTAACCAGAACCAAAGAAAAAAAATATGTTTGCAGTTGAATTAACCTAAGATCTCATATAGCGATCTTCATTAACCAGAACCAAAATTTTATGTGTAGCTCGGTCAACCTGAAATCCCATTTGACGATTTCATTTAACCAAAGCTAAAATCAATGTTGTGGTTGGGTTAACTTGAGATCCCATCTGGCAATCCTCTTTAACCAGAACCAAAATCTATGTGTAGCTTGGTCAACCTGAAATCCCATCTAGCGATTCCCTTTAACCAAAGCTAAAATCTTTATGCGTGGTTGGGTTAACCTAAGATCCTATCGGTCGATCTCCTTTAATCAGAACTAAAAAATCTGTGTTTACGGATGGGTTAACCTAAGATCACATTTGGCGATTTCCTTTAACCAGAACAAAAAAAAATGTGTGAAAAGTGGTCTCATTGTATTGGGTGACCTACCCAAGTGGAAGATGGTCTCATTGTAATAGGTGACCTACCCAGATGGAAAGAATGTGTGGTCTCATTATAATGAGTAACCTACCCAAGTGAAAAAAATATGAAAAGTGGTCTCATTGTAATGGGTGATCCACCCAAATAGAAAAAAAGTGAAGAGTGATCTCATTATAATGGGTGACCTATCCAAGTGAAAAAAATATGAAGAATGTGACTTACCTAGTGAAATATAGGTCCTCCTTCTTTGATGTTTCATCGTCCTAGGATGTCTGTGTTTGCTATTCAAAGCCTTATTTGTTCTTCTATGCACTAGCTTTTTTTTGTGTTCGTCTTCTACTCAACTGTAACTGCATTGCCCATCTTAGGTTGTTTGTGATGTTTACTGCTCTCGCTATTTATCAAGCTTGGCAATGCCTCCAAGTATGGTGTTACTTGATTTATCATGAAAGATTTTATCTTCTGGATTCTCTCAAGAATTGTTCTTTGATTGGTTGTGCATTGTGCCAACACCTATTAAGAGGTTTTCTGGTGTTGACCTCATTTTAGATTGCCAATCAGCCATAAACCTGCCTCCAGTTGAAACATATCCTTCATGTACATGTTATCATTAACCTTTATGGAACTGTTAGGTGATCTAGACATGCGTCTTATAGCTTGCAGTAAAAGGCTCATGGTTGTATGCTTAATGTCCTTCTCAATGGATCCCTCTAAGCTCATCTAATCAGATTGTGAACAGAAATGCATTGTCATCATCAATGATGGTCATTTTATCACCCATATTCATGCAGTGAAGTGCACATTTGGGCTTCAAAATAGATGGTCCCACAGTCATTCTTGGTGGTATGGATCTTTTCGATATTCATTCAAATGCAACTGTGCGATAACATCTGTCAGGAGTTGTCGCACCCTCGCGAGAGCTCGACATCGCGACAACCCTTCTCGGAGCGGGGAATCATGTCGGGGTCTTTGTTTTGTGTAAAATGGAGTCACTACCTAGTATTATGGTCACTAGGAACCCTAACTGGTCTTCATATATTCTAAGGCAAGGGACTGGTTGTGTAAATGGAATGTTTTAACACCCCTAGTACGCCCTACCTGAGGTAAGCTACTTGGTGTTTGATTTATAATTACTATGGTGTTGATTTTTCTAATCTCATCAGTTTTCCTAGGATAAGTTTGCTATGATGAACAAACTTGGGTTCAAAGTCTAAAAGAAAGAATCCTTGGCCAATATGGATAATACTTTTAGATATGTCTATAGAGTGCCAAGGAGAATCGATGCAAATCTTTTGAAATCCGTGTTTGATTTGAACTAAATTTACAACCTATGAATTAAGAGACAACTAAGATAGAAATCTAAGAAGATTCAATGTGCTTAAAAGCTCATTTTTCCCTTAGTATTTCAAGTGTTCGCGACTTGTAAATAGCAAGGAAGAGAAACAAAAAAACTAAGTTAGAAATATAAGGAAATTCAAGGTGCTTTAAAAGTCCATTTTGCCTTAGTATTTCATACTTTCACGTCTCATAAACCGTGGAACAAAAATTGAAATGTCCCCAATTATAATTGAGACTTAGTTCAATGATGTGCAATTAAATTGTTCTAAATAACATTTTGGGCATAAATCTGTCCTTATGTTAAAAATGACCAAGTTGTGTTACTTTCAACAATATTTTGGACATTTACCTTTCATAGGTTTCTTTGTCCTTATATTATTAAAAGATAATGACTTATTATTTCTCAAAATATTTTGGATATTAATCGCTTGGGGTTTCTTTATCCAAATATTATCAGTGAATAATAGCAAATTATTCCTAATAATATTTTGGGTATTAACCCCTTTGAGATTTCTGTATCCAAATATTAATAACGAATAAAGACATATTCCTCAAAAATAAGATTTTTATATTTTTGGAATATGTTAAAAATGGCCAAGTTGTGTTACTCTCAACAATATTTTGGACATTTACCTTACATAGGTTTCTTTTTCCTTATATTATTAAAAGATAATGACTTATTATTCCTAAAAAATATTTTGGATATTAATTGCTTGGGGTTTCTTTATCCGAATATTATCAGTGAATAATAACAAATTATTTCTAATAATATTTTGGATGTTAACCCATTTGAGATTTCTTTATCCAAATATTAATAGCGAATAAAGATGAATTCCTCAAAAATAAGATTTTTTTATTTTTGAAATATTGGCCAACACTCTTTGGAGTTTTGCAAACATGTTGTAAAATCTAGAATGAAAGAAAATAATTTTTTTTGTTGTGTTTAAGAAATCCATGCGAAAACACATTTTCAAAATTCCAAATATATATATATATATATATATATATATATATATATATAAAAGGAATGCTCAAAATATTTTAGAGTATTGGCCGTATGCAACCCAAAAATATTTTTATTTTTATCAAAACACGAGCATCACAATTAAACGCAAACATCACAATAGAGGGTAGCAAACCATCATATATATTATAAGATTTACAAAAAACTTAAAACATCCCATAAAATGTTCAAAGCCAGCTTATCTTAAAATTTTATAACTGGAAATGAAACACCTCCGTATGCTTAAGGGAGCCAAAGTTCTGAAACCAAAGTTTGAAATCAAATTCTAATGCAGTGTCCGTGACTCATGACCTATATTCTTTTACCAATCTGGGAGATGCTGTCATACTAGTTTCATACAAAAGAAAAATGGAAAATGGAAAAAAGTGAGCTGATGATGAAAAACCAATGGCCCCCCACAGTTCCTCATGAACCAAAGAAAAAAAGAAAAAAATAGGAACCCGCAAACTCTTATCATAAACACCCATCTAAACTCAAAGCCACGACAGGAACAAAAGACAAGCGTTCATTGTATGGTAAAAAATAGGAAACGAATGTTCAAAGCAAAAGACAAAACAAGTTTTCTTTTAAACATCAAAACAATAGAATTGCATGCGGCAAGGAAGGAGAAAGTTGAGGCCTATACCTGCAAGTCTCACTAGTTCTGACTGCAGAAGGTGAAATACAAACCCAAACGATCGTTTATGTCAGGTTTAGTAGCAAAGCTCCCTCTCTATATGCCGCAAATCTCCCTCGTTTCTGCAGGTCTCACTCATTTTGACAGATGAAAGTTTCAATCAATGTTTAGCAGCAGAGCTTCCTTTCTATGTGCTGCAGATCTCAAACGTTTCTTCTCCTCCTCTCCTTCTTTTTCATCTCCATTTTCCTCTGTCTCTTTCCCTTTTTTTGTCTTTTTTCTCCCTGCAGAGGAGGTTTATATAACCTAATCACAACTCTTATTAGGAAATGAATATTACATTAATACTAGGATGTAATCTTAAATGATTAAATAAAGCAAAAATAGAAAACTAAAATATCCTGATTCCTATTCTGTGATCATCAGTCATTACTTTCCACATTAACACCTCATCTCAGCCATTTGTGTTAGGGATAAAATCCCAGCCATTAGATGATGGTGAGGTTCCTCTCTTCATGTCATTTTGCAGCTGGCACAGAGGAGGCACAAAAGCTATTGTCTCTTTTGGATTGAAGCTGAAAAAAACATGATCTGCAACTTTAAAAATCAGGCGAGAGAATCATGAAAACTAGCGAGAATAGTTGTGCAGAGAAAAGGAAAGAATTGCTTTCCTTTCAGATGGGGAGGGGTATTGTTCAAAACACAAATGAACAGTACCATTCTGCAAGTTGTATTTCCTTATCCGGTGTGGTAGAATTCATGTCATTTTTTGATGATCCAGTCCCCCTCTTTAACTTTTTTAAAACCAACCCATTTCCTTCTAATTTCATCTTCAATTAAATCCATCATTTTATCACTTTTCAATTCAGTCCTTGGTCCAAAAACAAGTCCTTAAAACTGGCTCATAATCCCTCGAATTAGACCTGTGAACTCGAGCTAGAACCCTTCTCGCGGCAAGATTCTCTACTTTCATGCTAGCCCTTTAAACGGGAATATCTTGAGCTTTTGATATCAAAATCAGGCGATTCAAAAACCCAAATTCATCTACATGTACAAGACTACAACTTTCATAAAGGATTCAAGGTTAGATAAAATTTTTTTGAAGAATAGAATTCCAAAAAAACTTAGGCTGAAATCCTTCTTGCGATAGGATTCTGTGTTTTCACATTAGATACTCAAATAGGAATATCTTGAGCTTTTGATATCGAAATCAGGAGATTTAAAAACCCAAATTCATCTAACGTATAGGACTACAACTTTCATGAAGGATTCAAAGTGAGATAAAATTATTTTGAAGAACAGAATCTGGCCACAACCTGTTTGGTCAAAAAGCGTCTCTTGATCTGATTCGGAAACTGACAATGCCGAGCATCCCAAATTTGACTGAGAGTCTGACATAAAAACAGTGGACCCCAGGACCCAATAAAGGTACAGATTAATTCTTTAACATGTCATGAATGACAGAATATAGTTGGGATAGTCAGATATTGCACGAAATCGAGTCAGAATTAAAGCCTAAGTTGGAACAAAGTTGGTATTACAACAGAATTTCGACAGCAATAGAATCAATTTTATTAGTGCAAATTCTAAGGGATTTATCCAACCTTAAAGACCAGATAAAAAAGGAACGAGTTTAGCATCATGAAGACTCCTAATTAATCTAAGAATCTTAACGATTTCAGAAATGAAGGGGAATGGTAAAGAGACTAGAAAACAGCTGAAACATGGTTCGAAAAACATTTCTTTCTTCTCTTTTTTTGTCAATTCCTCAACAATCATGAACTAAACTCCTGCATTTGGTTCCAAATAGGTACACACTGATAAGTACTTAAAAGTGCATTTCTATCAATGTTTTATATCATCATTTTGCACTTGAAGTATCAATAACTTCTTAACTGAGAGCACGTTTTATAATAACAAGTTTGATAATATAAGATACCTTTAATTTATGGTAAATGTTTATTTTAAATGCAGGTCTATCATATAAATCAAAGGATTGATTGATGGGTTTAACCACTGAAATTGAGAGGGCTAAGCTTAGAAAAGAGATGCTGGTTGAATTCAAATTGGAACACCATTCGGTTATTGGATCATAACTGGAGTTGTAGAACTTGGATTTAGGTCTGGTTTATATGGATAAAAAGCTAAGACAGAGGTCTAAAATGTTCATGAAGAGTCCAAGATTTAAAAGGACCGTTTTCAGGTTCAAATTGTAGCAACAATAGAGAAGTCGGAATCTGTCCTACAACCCAGACACTATTCAATGTTCAGCCCATATCTCGAGTTCTAGAAGTCCAGATGCACCGATTCTTATTTTTTTGGAAAGCTGAGACAATTCCCCAGAACTTTCATTAGGAACTATCTATTCAAATTCTGATGTTAGCAATGACGTTTTCTGGAGACAAGAAAATAAGGATGGTTACCAAGTCAAGAGGTGACCACCCACTCAACAATGTCATCAAATCAATAGTTCTAAATTTTGGCCTATAAAAGGATGCATTTGCCATGCATTTAGGCATCCTGATTTTCAGATCAAGATCATGTTCTTGCTCTCTCTCTCGTTTTTTTTTGCTATTTTTGGTTTTTTCAAAAACTTTATCAAAACATGGGTCAAAAATTAGGTAGCAACAGGAGTCATAACCGTGTTTTAAAAGGTAACCTAAGATGAAAAATATGAAGATGTCCTTCAAGTGCAGCATTACTCTTAATTGCTGCTAGAGTGCACTAGATCACGGACTGTCTTTGAACAATACTGTCCTCAGTTGATCTGAATGTGCTTGTTCATGGATTATCTTTATTTAAAAAACATTGCCTTCAATTGATCTGATTCATCATTTGATTATCTTTATTTGCCCCCAGCTGATCTGAATATTGTTTGTTTTCCTTATCATGGTCCACTGTATTGCCCCCGGCTGCTCAATTTTTTAAGTAGTGTTGAGAAGTATTGATGTTATTTCTATCAAGGATTTTACAAGTTCAATCGATGTTCTTCTTGTTTGACAGTATTTCTTGTTCTGGAATTAACTCGCACTTTTCAAAGATCATGTATATTCAAAGTCTAATTGTTGAAATCAAATAAGAGAGATGTCAGTTTTGAAAAGTACTTTTGAAAATCAATCTTCTTTGATCAAAGACCCAATACATGCCATTCAATACATATGGTCCTTTGATTATCTTGTATTTTGAAAACAGAAATTGACCTGTTGTAAGATTAAAATAGTTTTTTCTGTGGTTCTTCGTATCAATTTTAATCTTAGATTTTGAGTACATCATTTAATGGTATGTGATGAAGTGACCTTCTATGAATTTCAAAAAACAAGATGTTCAAGTCAAAACTCGAGGCTTTATCAAGAAAGATTGTTTATTTTTTAGCATCAATTTTATCAGCATGTATTACCAATAGCTTAATTCATGAAATCACAACCTTTATTAAAAAACTCTTTAAGTTTTGAGAGCGCCATTTATCGGTTCAAATTGCTTACTTGATCAAAAAAGGCTATGAAAGAAAGGGAAATTCATAGGCTCAAAAGGTATTTGAGGGTTTCAAGGACCTAGGATCAACATCAACTATTCATCAATCTTTTTTCTCTTATTGTCTTTGTAGAGGAAATGACATATAACCATGTTAGCTTTTAAGATTAAAATTCTCTTAACATGGGTCATAATGCAGATCCAACTTCTCTTTTGAAGAATAACCAATCTAATATTTTGAAGATATCAGAGGCTTTATCATAGACACCAAAAGACACAAAGCTCGATTTGTTTTCTACTGTTGACTTTTGGCATTTGATATGTCTTTTCTCAATTGAAACCTTTTTTGCCCCTTTTAGAATTGATAAGCATTCTCCTTCCTTTATCCTTGACTTGCCTTTAAGTGTAGACAATTTCCATTTTTTTTTATAGCCTTCCTCAAAGTTTTCTTGGATGCCCCCCAGTCTATGTCTTTTTTCTTTTAGCCATTTCCCAGTCATTGAACTTTTATGCTTAACATTCCCTTTACCATTGATTCTATTATTGTCTTCATCCTTTCAAACAAAAATCCTTTATTTGCCCCTTGTGTGGAGTGTGATCTATTATCAAGGTTTCTTTTTGAAAGAAATATTCTACAAGGCTTAAAATGGGATTGCAAATGATACATTTCAAGAACTGTGAAAGAAGTGAACAAAGATGACCTTTTCTCATTTCATGCATGGTCAGTTAGAACCAATTAATTTTGACCCCGTCCAGTGTAATGATTTGGACTTGTAAGAATCATGATTCGTGAGTCCATAACTATTAAATCCATAACATGTCATTATGCATATTACTAAAACTTAGCTACATGATTTGTGGTTTAGTTTCATGTGTGAGTTCAAATTTTTTTGGGTCACCCCATGTTGTTTATCATGTCATTTTAATAAATATCGAGTCATTTCTGCAATCAAAACACTTTTAATCTTTTACGATTGTTTGGCTTTAATTTTGCATGTTGGAGTTCAATCAAAATATTTTGTCAAAATAACCTTTGAAAAAAACATCTTTTTATTTCAAGACAATAATAAGACAAAGAACAAAGCACAATCCATTGAAAGATGAGATGTGATCCCAAAATAAAATGGTGAATAAAAATGAGAACATGACATTCTAATCAGCTTCTTCAGCAATCATCAATGTCCTGTTATCCCTTATTAATGGTAGCTTATTGAAAATATGATTGTTGACATCATCCTTCACCAAATAAAAATTTCTTGCAATTCCACCTGCCTCTTGCTCACTAGCTTTCGAACCTGATTCTTAAAGTTCTTGCAATTCTTTACATCTTATCAGGATTACTCCACCTAGAGGATGGTGCCTTGGGGCAACACTACCAAAAAATCAATAAATACAAACGGAAATACCGAGGGAATATTTTCGTCGGTAAATTTTCGAGGGATTTTACCGACGGAAATATTCCCTCGGTATATACCGAGGGAATTACCATGGGAAAAAAATTAAAACAAAGAAAAAAAAATGATGACGTGCCATTTTTACCAACGGAATTACAAACGGAATTTTGTTGGTAAACTGTGAACATTGTTCATCATGTCAATTACAAAGGGAATCACCGACGGAATGTTCTGTCGGTATTTTCCAGAGAGCTCCAGAACTGTTCACTTTCCAATTGTATTGTTAATTGTTGTTCTTTATAGACAAAATCACCGACGGATTGAAAAGTAGTTGGTGTTATTTTGCAGTTTTTTGAAAAAATTCAGTTAATTTAAAATTTTCATTTAAATATTACAGATGGAATCACCGACGGATTAAAAAATCATCGGTAATTGTTGGTGGTTTCTGAAAACTTTTTACGAAATTTAAAATTTAAATTAAATATTATCGATGGAATTACCGACGGAATACTTAAAAATATTAATATTCAATTATCCATCGGTAAATCCGTCGCTAACAAGCCCCAATAAAAAGCCCGAATCCCTTTATTTCACAAGAGACGGACTCATTTCTTATTATTCTTCTTCTTCTTCTACTTCTTCTTCTTCTTCTTCTTCTTCACTATATGTAAAAAACATCAATATCTATTTCTTTCTCTTCTTTTCTCTCCTCATCTCCTTCTCTTTTCCTCCATGCTCGGGTATGTCTTCTTCTTCTTTCTTCTTTTATCCTCTTAGTTTTGTTTTAATTAATATGCTTTATGAATTTTTTTTCTCCTTAGCTTCACTTGCAACTACATTAAGGTAAGATTTTTCTTTTTTTTTTTCATGATTGTTTTCACTGTATTTGTTTTTTTATTTTATTTTTAATTGTTTTATTCGTAATAATAGTATAAATGTTGTTGTGAGATTTGTTTTTTCATATGAGATTAATTTTTAATTGAATTTTTTTTTTCGTTTTATTTATTTGTTGCAAATTTGTTTGAGTTGATTTTTTTATTCTTTTTTCCAAGCATTTTGAGTATATATTATAAAGTGTTGATTTATGTTAATTTAATTATTTTATAATTTTATAAAATGAATTTTTTAAAAAAAAATTTTAAATAATTACCGACGGAAATTCTGTTAGTAAGTCCGTCGGTAATAAAAAAATATTATTACCGACACGTCTTTTCCATTAGTAAATCCGTCGGTAATAATATTTTTTTATTACCAACGAATTTACCGATGAAAAAAATTACCGACGAAAGATTCACCGACGAAGCATTTCCGTCGGTGATTTCATTAGTAAATTAATTGCCGACGGAATATGTGTCTTACGCCGATGAAAAAATTCCATCAGTAAAACTGTTAAATCTTGTAGTGCAATGACTATTCTAATGTTGTATCCAACTATGCTTTTTCCTCGGTGGTGAAGGTGAATTGAAATGGAAAGTATCCATTGAGCAAACCCTTTCCTAATTGTAGCTCATCAATGTCTCCAGTCTTGAAGTTGAAGAACGACATGTTAGAAAGATATTCTTTCATCATCACAACATCAACATTGCAAAAGGCCAAAGGACTTACATTGGGTTTTTTCATTGTTAAAACCCCTATGTTTATTGAATGCCTCATGCTCCATTGTTTTTCGTTATGATCCTCTATGAAGCATACTTCCATTAAATTGCTCTACCTATTAATGCAGGTCATGGCAAGCTTTTTTTTGTATTCAACAAGTCCAATATCTTTATTATCATTGTCTTTAGAGGCTAGTATGAGAAGTGGGAACAAACAATGACTCTCCCTTTTCACATCAAATGCAAAGACATTTTTCTTCCAAGTGAGCCATTCACCGATACTTTTATCATGCGATGAATGGGTTCTTCTCAAGGCAACTACATTTCATCAAACTGCTTCCATTTCCAAGTTGTTAATTCAAACAACTCGACTCTAATGTAGTGCTACATATAGAAATGTGACTTAAACTTGGGCTTCAAGAATCTCACAATCTTGTAATGTGAAGGCTTTAACCTTTCAATTATTAGGCTAGATTCTATAGTATCATATCGTGTCTTTAGATTCAGGATCTTTTGCTTTTGTTTGATAGAAGGTTACACATATAATAACATGGTCCATTGTGTGCAAGACAAAGTAGAATTTCTTGATTTGTTGATGACACAATCTCCACGTGTCTAGGAAGAAAATCAAAGGATATTTTAGGATGAGGCTTCAAAGTGTCAGTTGAAACAAAGGAAACATGATATTCATTCCTCATCATGCTTTGGATAAGGAAACTAGAGACAATATTAGTTCTTTGGCTATGTAGCTTTGTGAAAAGGGACTCATAGGTTAACTTATTTTACTCTTTAGAAAAAAGCCTATATTTCCCCACATTCTCCATTGATGTGCGCGTTAAAACTTCATAGATGGAATCCCAACAAAAGTCACTAGCCAAGTTCATGGTACAATAGAGACTCCTATTACCACAAGCTATGTTTCTGGATTGGAAGTTTGAGTGAATCCTTCTTAACACTGTCAGATGTCAGCAACTCTTGATTCTGGAGAGGAAAGTAGAAGTGGTGGACCTTTATTTCAAATTGTGAGCATGCACGTTTAAATGTATGAGAATGTTTTATATGATGTACTCGCCCTTCAAGGGGTGACATATAGTCGTAACTCTTGCTCTAAACAAGAATTTTGACTCTTGCCCAAACTCTACAATGAAATTTTCATGAGTGACGACCATTGTGTCACCCGCAAGTTTTGATTTCAAGATGCTTCAAAAAGGGATTGCTTTAATGTAGAAAATAGGTGTGGAGCATACATCTAAAGGCATGTTCTAGTTCTTTTATGTGAGACAAAAGATAGGTTAAATATTCAGTCTCTAAAAATGGTCTCTTACTGTCCCAGCGATTATCCTCATAAAGGTAATATGGGGGTTTAGTATGTAATGAGATAACATGTGTACCAATCATTACCAGTCTAAGCACTCGCCGAAAAGTTGGGGTTTACACAAACTTAAACCTTGACTAAAAGTTGTAAGGTAAGTTGTTAGTCCCCCACTTAACCTAAAGTTTTTCAGAATAAACATTTATATATAAAAAAATATATATGAATGATGCATAAAGCAATTCTATACAATGCATGAACAAATATGTACAAAAATTAAAGCGTATAAGCAGAATAAAAAGGAAAGGTATATTAAAATAAACACACAAACCAAATAATAAAAACACAATAATTAGATAAAAACAAAGCTTAGTCTACATGGATCCCTAGTAGAGTCATCATTATATTGCACGTTGACGACCGTCCTCTCGGGTATCGTGACTGGAAAATCAGGAAAATGGGATAGACAAGGAATTCTTGTTTTTTATTAGTGGAAAGAGGGAATGGGAGTCGACACCTAGTTTTTAATTACCTAGGAACCCTAATTAGTTTTAGAGATCGGGCACAGGGACTAGTCATGCAAAAGAAAGGTATTAATACCCCAAATACTCCCTACTTAAGATAAGTTACAGTATTTAATTGTGATATATTCTACGGTGTTATTGTATTTCTAATTGTTGGTTTGTCTAAGGTTTAAGAAAGATCCTCATTAGTAAGGAGATCCTTATCTTATTGAGTAAAAACCTAATCGTTCTAGCGTTAGTATAAAATAACTATATTTTTAATATCGGGAATACATCTTACGTATAAATCATAATTCTATATATTAAAACAAAAATAATAATTTTTTTTTGAAATTTTTGACATATTGGCCTAGTTCTCATGACTTTAATAAACAGGTTATTTAAAGCCAAAAATGCATGATAATACATATTTTTTTAATTTTTTTTGTATGAAAATATGATATGAAATTTTTTATATTTTAGAAAGACTTCGTCGTATGCATGAATATAAGAATTTTTTTTTTCTATATATTTTTTTTGCAATATTTCAGAGAAAACTGAGTATTTTAATATCAGATTTGTATCTTTATAGTATATAAATACAAACCAATATTAAGCAAAATTGATAAAAAAAATACGTGGGGAAAATCATAAATTTTAAAAGGATGCGTTTTGGAATTTTTTTAATATATAATATTATATTATATAATGTTATTAATATATAATGGGATGGGCTAGCCCAAATATATGGGCTGAGCCCATCCTAAATGGGCTGAAATTAGCCCAGAAGAAATTAGGTCAGGGTCGGCCTAGAAGAGTGTTAGGCTAACATCGGCCTAGAAAAGTGTTGGGATGTTGGCCCAAAAGAGTGTTGCCCAAAGATATTTTCCTTTTCTTGTTTGGACTAGACCGGACCCGGCCCAGCCATTTTGATCTGAGTCAGAGTTGTCTGGCCTAGTGAACAGTGGAGAAGCTCTCCACTGTTCACATGTAATGTGAATAGCGAAGAGTGAATTAGTTGACTCTCGACTGTTCACTTGTAATGTGAATAGCGAAGAGTGAATTAATTGACTCTCCACTGTTCACTTGCAGAATAATGGAAAGTAGCCGAAGTAGAAGAAAAAGGTGAAGGGGGAGATGGGCTAACCTGGTGACGGTGGTGTTGTCGTTGACGGTGGCTCATGGTGGTGGTGTTGTGGTGGTAGACGATGGTTTGTTATGGAGAAAAACGATCATTACTGTTGTTTTTCCTTTTTGTGCAAAGGCACATATTTCTTCTTTTTCTTTCTTTTTTTGTTGTTTTTCTTTCTGTTCTTCTTCCCCTCTATTTTCGTGGTCTCTCCCTCTCAATTTTTCTTTTCTTCCCTTCCTTTTCCTTCATCTATTTTCCCATGTTTTTCCTTCTTTGTTTTTCTCTTCTGTTTTTCTTCCTCTCCCCCATTCTCTCTTTTTTTTAAAGATAAAAAAAAATCTTTGTTTTTTATCCTCTCTCTTCTCTCATTCTTTTCTCTGTTTTTCACCCAAAATTTATCTTCCTTTTCTTCCTCTCTATTGTCGTCTTCCCTCCCCTTTTATCTTTTGTGTGTCTCCCCCTTTTGTATTTGATTAGTACTTAAAAGTGCATTTTTATCAAGGTTTTATATCATCATTTTGCACTTGAAGTATTAATAACTCCTTAACTAGAGCATGTTTTATAATAATAGATCTGATAATATAAGATAGCTTTAATTTATGGTAAATGTTCATTTTAAATGCAGGCATATCTCACAATTCAAAGTATTGATTGATGTGATTAACTATTGAAAGTGAAAGGACAAAGAAACGGCTAAGATTAGAAAGGAGATACCGATTCAATTCAAATTGGAACACTGTTCAGTTATTGGGTCATATCTGGAGCTGTAGATCTTGGATTTTAGCTTAATTTATATGGATGGAAAGCTAAGAAATAGGCCTACAATGTTCATGAATAGTGTAAGATCCAAATCTACCATTTTCAAATTCAAAGTTTGGCCACAAAAGAGAAGTCAGAATTTGTCCTGTAATCCAGCCCAAACACTGCTTAGAATTTTACCCATATCTGGAGTTCTAGAAGGCCAAATGACGTGCAATTTGGTGGGTGGAAGGAAAAGACAATTTCCAACAACTTTCATGTAGAAGATTTTCTTCAATTCGGATGGTAGCAATGACATGTCATCCAGACAAGAGCTTGAGGTCTATCCACCACGTCCACCAACAGCACTACTCAGTATTTTAGCCATATCTGGAGCTCTAGTGATCCAAATGCTCTGAAATTTTATGGGTAAAAAGATAAGATGATTTCCAACAACTTTCATGAGGAACACTTTGCCAAATTCTGAATGGATCAATGTCATTTCATCCAGCCAAAGTGCTTGAGTGCTGTTGTCCACCAAGTCCACTAAATCAATAGTTGGCCACTACATCAATAATCAATTACCAAATGAATAGTTCTGAATTTTAGCCTATAAAAGAAGGCATTTGCCATTCATTTAAGAAGTTGGGTTCTAAGATCAAGATCATGTTCTTGCTCTCTCTTTATTGTTGTAATGCTTAAGTTTTATTTTCATTAATCTCTTGTTCATGCTTTTCATTTCCTTTACTATACTTAGTTAACTTATATCATGGTTATGTTCTTATCTTGTTTATTTATGTTCTTCTTCTTTATTATGTCTAGCTAAGTTAATTATGTCAAGGTGACAAGGTTTCACTAATGGTGTTAGGATAAGTATAATATAAACTCAACATGGACTTTAATGTTTATATCCAAGAAAGTTTGCTATTAACATGTCTTATCATTTTTATCATATTAATTCTTAATACCTTGCTTGTTAAATGGTTAATCTAGATTTGTGTTGTATAACACTTGGTACATCAAATACTTGATCCTTCATAGTCTTCGGCCAACATCGTTATTATGAGAGGAACTTGATTTGTTGTTAACATAAGTTAGCATCATGAATACCTGATAAAATTTACAAGTATGGTGTTACGTAAATAAGATGATTAATATGATTATGTTGATAATTTATAAAGAGTTTATACTTTACTTATCTCTAATACTATTAGTGGATCCTCTAACCTTGACATTTGTTTTTATCATTTTTTAATCTTTACATTAATCTTCCATCTCAAAGTTCTCATTAATTTCTTCCTCTTCTTCTTTATTATTATTAGTATTACTACTACTACTAATATTATTATTATTATTATTATTATTATTATTATTATTATTATTATGTACTTTAAGTATGCTCTGTGTTTGATCAAGGATCCTGACATTGTTGGTCTTGCCTTGTTCATTCGCATCAGAAATTTGTTTATATTACACAATATATCTCTTTGATCTTTTCATAAACTCAGTATATAGGCTGGAAACCTGTAACCCGATCTTTTAGATCATTCTCAGGTATAACAACGCCACGCATCGAGTATTATTATTATTACTATTACTATTATTGTTACTATTATTGTTGTTATTGTTGTTGTTGTTGTTATTGTTGTTTTATTAATTATAATTTATACAATTAACCTCTCTGTGGTTCGACCCCGGTCTTGCCGGGTTATTTATTACTGTGACATTCCTGCACTTAGGATAAGACATCAACTCTTTGATCGTGTCAGTATTTATAAGAGAAAAAAGGGGAGAGAGCCACCCTACCCTGACCAGTTATGGCGCAGGGGGAGCGAGAACTACCTTACCCCTGTCCGGTAATAGGGACAGGGTAAGGTGGCTGGGGCGGCCTTTGTGTAGTCGCCTCAGAGCCACTCGTAGGGCATGACTCTCTGTTTTTTCATCATAGTGGTAGGCCATAAGGAGGTGTGGGTTGTGTCAACGTCTTTGAGCAAGTGGGAGGGAGAGAGAGAAAAAAGGGAAATGTAGGGGGGAGTAGGGAAAAAATCTTCTTCTTCCCTTGGCCGTGCGTGTCCAGGGGAAGAAAAAGACCCATAGTGTCGTTCTAAACGACACTGTTTTGGTCCTGTTTTTTAATGAACATTGCATTTTATTAAATGAAAATGGCACTAAAGAAGAGTTAAATTCCAAATCGGTCCTTAATTTTTGATTTGTTCAATCAAGTCCTCAATTGCAATTTTTATTTTAAGAACCAATTCAATTGTCCCTGCCAAAATTGGATGTCAACCCTAAAGTTGGCTGCCTTTTTCATTTCAGTCCTTGGTCTCGGATTTAAAAACCGTTTGGAAACGCGATACAAACCGCATTCCCAAAAAATTCAAAAATTTTTGTTTTTGCTAAAATTTAATATGTTTTATATGTTTTAGATCGTTTGATGTGCTGATGTCAAAATTGATTTAAAAAAAAATCATTGGCATGCATTTCGACACAAAAAATTATTTGAAAAACAACCACAACCACACTGCCAAATACTCTCTTATACAATTTGACCCTCAATTGATCAAAAAACTTTTAATTTCTTTAATTTGGCCCTTGATTCAGTCAATTTCAGTACCTCTACTTACACGCCTTTTCTAGTTTGGTTCTTGGTTTCAAATTTCTTCAATCAAGTCCCTAATTGACAATCAAACTTTTCTTGATTTGACTAAATCAACTCTTAGAATTATAATTTAACCCCTGAACTTTAATTTCTTTCAATTAAAACCTAAATTGACTTAAAAAACCATTTTTTTTGCAATCAAACCCTCCATAAATTTAATTAAACCTTCAATAAAATTTAATCGAGTCCTTAAATATCTGATTTTGAACTTTTCTTTCTCATTGAATTTTCTTTGTCAATAGAGCCTTCATCAGTCAAAAAATATACTGTCAAATTTTAATTTTTGTATTTTTGAACTTGCTAAACCATTTTTTGGCCATTTTCTAGGCGCACTGGCATCCTTTTCTCACTGCTATTTTTTTTTGTTTTCTTCTAAATATAATGTTTTTGTTTTTTTTTTGTATTTTCTCATTTTTATGTAGGAATGCAAAACTAGGTAACAACATGCACTGAAACCATAATAGAGGAAGAGTGTATGAAGTGATTTTTAAAAAGCATGTAGTGCAACCTTTAAAATTCTTTTTTAGAAATTAGATAATTTAATATTTATACCCTTACAAATGTTGTAAATATTAAAAAGATATTGGTAAAGCAAATAGAAAATAAGCCACTTAGAGGAATATACTATAAATTGAGATTTAAATCAATTATGCTACTTGTTTTTTTGTTTTTTTATTTTTAACAAGGAGAAACTATTGTTTTTTTATTTTTAACAAGGAGAAACTATAACTAGAAATTTAATCATGAGGGTTACACCTCGTCAAATCAAGAGAAGTATGGAGATGCTAGATCTTGAACCTTAATAAATTGTTATATATATATATGCCAACCTATTACGTGATACTAACCTATTACGTGATACTAATTAAGTATACACGTTGAGGATTCTTGTCCTGCATAGGCCTAGATACTCTAGTCAATCACATGAATCTTTTTTTTCATGGTAAATTTTATGCGGTCCCTTTCCGCGATAAATTGTTTCTGTCTAGTCAATAATTGTTATGTCTTCCTTACCTCGGATTGATTATGAACTTTTTTATTGCTTATTTTCACCCCTAGTTTATTTCTCAAAAATAATAAAAAAAGTGTCTTGGAATATATCATAAAACAAGAAAATCCAAAAAAATATTTTAAAGTTGATTGGACAAAATTTCCCAAATATTAGTTGGATAGGGTAAATTTTCTCAAGGGCGTAATTTAATACAAATTGGTTATAATTGGAGGAATTAAAGCACTAATGCCCAAAATGATCAATTTGGAATAATTTTAGAGGTGTATTAAATCAAGGGCTTAATTGAATAAGTTTTTAATTTTATATAACTTTGACTTCAATTGCAAAGATTTTAAAATTCAGGGACCACTTTGAAAAACAAAGAAATTATAACTGCGAGGGAGTCAATTAAAATATTTTAATTATTTGGTTTGGATTTCAGGCTTGATATTGAAAAATCAAAACTTTGAGGGTGTTACTTTTGAAAACACGCTAACATTTAGGGACTATTGTAAAACGTTTCCATGCCAAGTGATGTTGTTTTGGAGCCTCGTACACGAGCAACGCTTTGGCTCTTTTCTTCTTCCCTACGAGCATTTGTAACTCTAGCCCCTAAATTTCAAAACCCTAGATTCGCCTGTCTCCATCGCAGCCTCGTCATTTCTCTTAATTTGGGCATCATAGGGTTTGATTTAAGTGTTGTCCCCTCATAATCTTTGCGTCGTTTGTCCCCTCATTCTTTGTGTTTTAACTGTTTCTTCAACAACTTTAACACTATGAGAGAGGGTTTTACATTCTCGTTCACAGCTTGGTTGTCCTTTAATTTGTTTGCATGTGCTTATTAGTGAGGATTGAAGGGCTCTAATTTGAGGGTTCATAATATTTTAAGAATATATGTCTAAGTCAGTCTTCTTCCTGCTATAAAAAGGCTCTGCTTTTTAGGGTATGAGGCATATTTTTAAGAGTATTGGTGATAGTCTAAGAGTGATATAGAGGTTTTAGGAATTCTGGAGAGGAAATAAATGGTTTAGAGAGAAAATCTAAAAAAACTGTGAGCTTGAGAGACTAAGGTTTTAGGTTCCTCGGAACTGGGGTAAGCTAGAGCGAGGTCCATTTTAGCATTTGAGTATGAAGTCTAGGATTAGTGGAAACCCTAAGTGTTCACTCGTTTGTCCAGTCAACTTCCAACCTTTCATCTTAGGTATATTTACGCCTTTCTGTTTATATATTTTCCTTCTATTTTCAAGCTTAAATAATTGTAAATGAAAGTTTATGGCAGTGTGTCTTATTAATGTCTGTTAAAACTGACTATATTATATACTAATGGCCTGTGAATGGCCAAACTTACCCTTGGTGAGCCAAATCTTTAGAAATTATATACTGACTTATTAGACCTAAAAGTGGCCAGCTGCTCATTGACAGTCCAATATTATTTACTACCACTTTAAATGGGTATGGATGTTTTATATTGAGTAGCTTTTATAGTGGGAAGAAGGTGAATGCTAGAATGCGTATGAGCTAGGGACTCCTTTGTTGAGTTTGTAATTTGCCATTCATATGATAATTTCTTTTTGAGGGTATAAGGTCAGCCCTGAGCCAACTAAATTAGGTCTTATTTTAAATTTCTCCAGTTCAAGTGTTAAACTGTTTTCTATCCGAAATGTTTTCATTGCATTTGGCTGAAACCCAAGTTTAGTTCCCATCTTGTACTGTTAACGTGTTCTTGACCATCTGTGCATTACATTATGTCATTGCTTTGGAATCTGAAACTTGTAAAAAAAAAAGAAAAAAATAACTGAAGCTGTTGGTCATCCTTTGGTTTTTAAACAAAAACAATATTCTTAATTGTTTTGTCATGTACATTGGACCTTGGATCAAGTCTACCAGGTCTGTTGGGTTTCAACCCACATAAAAAAAAAAAAAAAACCCATTGAATTGACATTTTAATTTTTTTCAAAATCAATTCCTTTTTTAACAAAAAAAAAAAAAAAGAAGAAGAAGAAATCCAAAATGTTTTGTTATTCTTTTTTAGTGTTTGAGTTTTTTTTTTTTTTACTTTAACCTGAAATTAAGAAAGATAAAAGATGAAAATAAAAAACACAAGTTTTATCCGATATGTTTGGCAAAATCAAGAAACTAAACAAGATATATATATATATATATATATATATATATATATATATATAATCATCTTAGTTTAAAATAATAAGAGAAAAATATACTTTTTTTAAGAAACAAAACTCTAGCCAAAACTAGAAAGAAAAAAATCAAAAAACAACACAAATTGAAGATTAAAGGGATATAACTCCGATCATAGCATGCGCTCTAACACCAATTATGCGGACACCTCCTAAAATATTTTGAAATCATATTTGAATTTTGCAATTTGACCTAACAAGAACTTGCTTGGAGAACCAAAGTTATATGCAATGATCACCAACCCGATGCCTTTTAAAAAACACATATAAGAGTATAAAATCACAAAAAAAGTTGATTAATTCTTTGAAGAGTTTGCAAGTTCAAGAAAAATTTAATATGGGAATCACTCAACCATAAAAGATAGCAAGAATTCCAATTTGTTTTTAATTAAAATGAGTCTTTTTAAAAAAAAAATCTACAAAAGAGTATTTGTACTAGAAAAAATCTATAATCTAATAGGATATTCCTAATTGATATGGATGAACCTAATAATAATAATAATAATATAATGAACCCAATTTTAAATAAAGACCCTAATATCTCTATAAGACCTAATAATAACTAAAAGATAAATAAAACAATAACCTGACTAATTTAAATAAAATTAAAGTTGTTTTAATAATTTACTGACATAATCATACCTCAACTTCAAATGCATAGTTCTCTCTATTCTAAATATATTAGAAGGCTGGTCATCTATCACTTGAAATTTAAAACATAAATATTTTTTTTAACGAAGTATTTTTGTTTTTTTAAATGATTTATTTAAAAGTAAAAAAATATATTATGTGTCAGTTCATAATCTCAAATATTAAATAAATGATAAATGTTGTATAAAAAATCCAAAATTAATTACAAAATAGTTCTTTTAAAAGCTGAAAATTAATAAAAAAGTAAACTAGGGTGTGGTTGGCAATAATAATAATAATAATAATAATAATAATAATAATAATAATAATAATAATAAGGCTATGAAAAAAGTGTAAGGGTGTGTTTGCTAAACATGTTCTTAGCTAAAAGTTATTGAGTTAAAAAATATTCTAAAGGTGTGTTTGTTAAACACAGTTTAAAGAGACAAGAAAAAAAAATTATTAATTTTTACATTGCCAAACATATCCTTAGGCCTTGGAAAGGCTGAGTCCAATCTCACAGACTAGGCTTCCCAACCTGGCTCAAAATCCAAAGCCTTAACCCTATCACATGGACTAGACTTCTCAGGGTGGCCCAAACCCATAAATAAGACCCTTTATCAAGAAAAATATTACAAAGATCAAATGATGGTTTTTGATTTGAAAATCCCCAAGAAAACAAAGAAAATTGCTAAAAATATAGAAACCATATCGAAGATAAAAAAACAAATTGCATCAAACCAAAGGCACATAAAGAGAGAATATGTAAGATTATAGAAGAAACCGCTTCAAATGGTAACAAATATGTCAAATATTACACGAATCGAACCAAAAGTCTAAACCTAAACCCATGTCTTTATAAGGGTTAAAGGATTGATTTATCAAAACCATGCATCAAAAGGACTAATTCAGAGCAGAGAACTCTTGTGTGTAAGTCTAGGCTTCGATCAAAACCCATAAGAAATGCCAAAAACTTTGGTTTGAAAAGAAAAAAAGTGACAACCTTGAACAATAACCTAGAAACCCGAAAACCTAAAAAACCCAAAAAGTCTTTAAACATAGAAAATGATCAAATTCCCAGAATAATAGCCTAAACTTAGCAACTTTAACTCAAACATACTCATAATGACTTGTTTGAACCATCAAAAACTCAAGAAAACAAATCAAAGAACTAATGCAATAGTAAAAACAAACAATCCATAAAACTTTAAAAATGTATTTATATAACTCTAAACACCGTTACATTAATTCTAACACTTGTTTCAACCAATATTATCTTGAACATGGTTTGATTAAACACAATATCTGACTAGAAACAACCTTGATCGTGGTTTTGATAAATCACTTATCAACATAAGTAATCAAAATAGAATCTAGTGACTAACCTAAACATCAAAACTAACTAGTATACCATTTAAACAAATTATTATCATTACGTTAACAATCTTAAAACAAAGAAGCTATGCATCCAATACCATTCTGAACATACATTTCAAAACATGCATATCACTTTAAATTGTGATTAGATACATTAAAACACATACATTACCCTTTAAACTAATAACTAATTATAATGGATGAAGAATAAATATTTATGTAAGAATTTAAAAGGCATTAAGAATGGTTATACCCATTGAGCTACACCCTCCCATCAAGGAAAATTAGTATACCTTCTGGTCAAAATGCATCCTTATTTTATGGGTATTCTAGTTTCTTTTCTTCTTGTTTCCATCTCCCTTTCAACCTTTTGTTCCTTTACTCTTTTTCCTCTCTTTTTTTTTTCTCTTTTTTTCCTTACCTTTACTTGTTTTTCTCTTTTTTTTTTCTTGACTGTTTTTATTTTTAGATCCTTTCTTCTACTCTAGAAAGACACTCTTTTTATAAGTTGAAGCAAAATAAGATAGTTATAAAATTACTCATCATCTCTATGATGTTTTTTCAAAGATAGGTTATTATGGAAGATTCCCCCTCCCCCTCTTTTATAAGCTTACCTAAAAGATATAGTATTTAGTTTCCTTTTGTCTTTTTTCAATGACCTTAACCAAGAGAAAACAACCTCAAAGTTGTATTTTTATGGGTGACCTTCTTTTTCAATCAAGGCTGATTAGGTAGTATACTTTAATGTATTAATCATAAAGCTTGAGATGTAAACATGCCATCAAAGAACCTGAAAGATGTAGAGGAGATGCAAATATATCACTAGGAATAAACCACGTTCAATTTGGAGTTTTAGAACTCTACACTCATTGATTCGAAGATTTGTCATCGATGAACTTGAATCTGTCAAGGTAGGGGAGATTGATTGAGGACAAGGTATTGTCAAGTTATTAAAGATAAATGGGGTATAAAGTTTTTTATGAGGATGGCTAATCTTTGTAGAGAAAGTGTTTCTCAAACACTTGGTGCTAAGTAGAGCCCATGAGGAGGTCGAAGATGTCGTATTCATTTGCCTAAAAGTGATTATTCAATTAGCCTTCTCAACTGAAGATGATAAATAATAGTGTTGAATGACATGTCTTCCCTTCTCTTCATTGAAACCTTAATGACATGTTGTTTATTTTAAATTCCTAAAAATTAAGGTCTAATTTAGGGTTTTCAGGTCATTGGACTTTTAATTTTGGCGCATGCACCCTCAATTAACCCAAAATATTTTTATTTCATATAATCCCATCCCTAGACATGTCAATTAACATCCTCTGATTTGCATGCCTTTCTTAAATTGATCCTTGGTTTCTAGATTGTGCAATTTAGTTCTTAATTGACCATTAAACTTTTAATTTGTCTAAATTTAACCCCTAATTTAGTAATTTTCACTCTCTAAATGTATGCTCCTTTTGCACCTTAGTCCTTGGTTTAAACTTTATTTTATTTTCAATTAAACCCCTTATTTGACCATTCACTTATTAAAATTTAAAATTAGTCCTCAAAACTTCTAGTTCTTGTAATTTAACTCAAATCAGGCTTCCAAGCTTAGTTTTCTTTCAATTAAGTCCTTAATTAGGTTAATTAAACCCGTTAAAGATTTAATTAAGTCCTTGAACTTAATTAGTTCTTCCAATTTTAGTTGAATTGATTTTAAAACTTAATTTTGCTTTTGATTAAGCTCTCAATTAAATCAATTAAGCGCATCAAAAGTTCAATTTAAGTCCCTAAACTTAATTGTTTCATAAGTTTTTCCCAAACTTTAATATTTTTATTATATTTGATCTTAACTTCTCATTGTTTTCTTCAATTAGGCCCTCCATTGCTGCAATAAAGTTCCCAAAATTTGCCATATGGTCTATGTAGGTCTTTCAACTCTTAACTTGTGCAATTATACCCATCTTTAGCCTATTTTCATCAATAATATTCTAAGATGACTATTGATCTGATGTTTTGACATGTTGTAGCTCTTTCATTTATTTTCTAAAAATATTTTTTGATTTTGAGTTTTTGAGTTTTTTTGGTTTTCTATAAAAATTTTGAAAGAAAAATAATTTTCCATATAAGGAAATTTCAGGGGACCTAAAATTGGGTTATAACACCTGTTATTGAAAATTAGAGATGGTTAAATCCTAACATGAAAGAAGTAGTTAAAGCTAAAGTTCTTAAATGGTTAAATGCATGTATTATTTATCCTATATCTAATAGTTCATACACTAGCATGGTTTAAGCAGTACCTAAAAAGGGTGGAATGATTGTAGCACATAATGAAAATAATGAATTAATTCTTACTAAGAAAGTAACTAGTGGAAAGTCTGCATAAATTATAGGAAACTTGATAGTGTACTTGTAAGGATCATTTTCTTTACCTTTTTTGGATCAGGTGCTTGAGAGACTTGTATATATATTATTGTTTTCTAGATAGTTATTCAGGTTATAACTAGATTCCTATGTCCCCTAAAGACCAAGAAAAGACCACATTTACTTATGGTAGTTTTTCATTCAATAGGATACCTTTTGGTTTGTGTAATGCACCTATTATATTTCAAAGTTGCATAATGGCTATTTTCTCTTATTTTATTGAAAAGATCATGGATGTTTTTTTTTAATTTTTAATATTCTTTTGATAGTTATTTATATAACTTATCTCAAGTTTTGTAGCATTATGAGAAAACCAACTTAGTCTTTAATTGGTAGAAATGTCATTTTATAGTGCAAAAAGATATTGTTTTAGGCTATAAAAGTTTAGCAAGAGATATTGAGGTAAACCAAGAAAAAATAAAAAATATTGAAAAATTGCCATCACCTACCAATGTTAAGGGAGTTAGAAGTTTTGATAGGCATATAAGATTTTTTTGATGTTTTATTAAATATTTTTCTAAAATTTATAAACCTCTTTGTAATTTGATGATTAAAATTTGATGATTAAGGATGTTATGTTTCATTTTGATAAGGACTATTAGAATGTTTTTAACAAGTTGAATTAAGAGTTGGTGTTGGCACCAATTATGGCAACATGAGATTGAAGTTTGCATTTTAAACTAATATGTGATTTTAGTGATTTGGGTTTGGGTGTTGTTCTTAAACAATCTAGTCTAATTTGGGATTCACATTGTTAAGTTTACCTTAAATGTTCTTCATGTTCTTAAGTTGTTCTTGATTTTTTTCTGCATTTGATCCATTTTTGGTCAAAGATTTTTGTGTTTTTTTTTAAGTTTGATTTGTTTTAAGTTTTAGTTTTAGTTTTAATTTAGTTTTTTTAGTCAAATCTATATCTTAGGTTCGGTTTATGGTTGAGCCAAAGATTTCAGGTCAACCCGGTTGGGTCAACTCAATCAGGCCAAAATTGGGTCAAAAGTTAAAACATTGTTTTAGGTTTAGGTTTTAATTTGATTTTAGTTTCTGCAAGTTTGTATATCATCATTAGTAAATAATCTAGGGTTTTCATACATCAATAACATGTTTTGTGAGTTTTAATCTTAGATTTTTGGTTTTGAATCGCAACTTATTTTGACAAAAAAATCATAATATTTAAGTAATAATCGAAGTAAATGGATGCTTGATTTTTTTTTTTTTATCTATGCTTAATTGTGAACAAAACCTTGTCTTTTAGTGCTTGAAATCTGGTCTAATTTGATGTTTACATTAGGAGTATTTTTCACCTCAATATATGAGTTGTGGAAAATACTTTCGCTTTCTAGGCGAACCTTATTGAGGCACCTACATGGATTCTTCTTATAAAAATTACTTGGGCATACGAGCCCATAATATATTCAAAATATCATATTTATTCATGAGCATGAATCTTCGTTCTGAGCCATAGACAGACCATCAGTTAGGAACCCATCAACACCTTTAAACCATATCCAGACCACATAATACATCTTACCTAAGGTAAGATGTGCTGGGGTGCTAATACCTTCTCTAGCCATAACAATCTCTTACCCTGAAATTTCAAATAAGACCAGTCCACCCGGGTCTCTTAATGACCTTAAACCAAACAACTAGGTGGTGACTCCTTGATCCTAACGCTTCAATGTTGTGTGCGCATATGCGACAAGCATAGCTATAGTGAAGAATCCCTCTATAAATCTTCTATAATACCTCCCTAACCCAAGGAAGCTTTAAATTTTTGTCACATTCCTAGGTCTTTCCCATTTTAGTGCTGCCTCAACCTTTTTAGGATCCACAAACATTCTTTTTGCTAATACGATGTGCCACAAAAAAACTACTTCTTTCAACCAAAACTCACACTATTAATGCTTCCCAGGGTCATTAATATCTACCTCAAGTGTTGTTCATACTCCAAGTATGAGTTAGAATAAACTAAGATATCATCTATGAACACTTTAAACTTGCCTAAGTAAGGTTAAAAAACTCGATTCATTAGGTCCATGAATATTGCAGGTGTATTTGTTAACCTAAATGGCATAACTAAAAACTTAAAATATCCATAATAGGTTCTAAACATAGTCTTGGACACATCCAGATCCTTAATTCTTAATTGATAGCATCCAGATCTCAAGTCTATTTTCAAAAATACCACAACTCTCCTCAGTTGATCAAATAGATCATCTATCCACGGAAGTGGATATTTATTTTTCACTGTTGCCCTATATAACTGCTGATTAGTACTTAAAAGTGCATTGTTATCAAGGTTTTATATCATCATTTTGCATTTGAAGTATTAATAACTCCTTAACTAGAGCATGTTTTATAATAAGAGATCTGATAATATAAGATAGCTTTAATTTATGGTAAATGTTCATTTTAAATGCAGGCATATCTCACAATTCAAAGGATTGATTGATGTGATTAACTATTGAAAGTGAAAGGACAAAGAAACGGCTAAGATTAGAAAGGAGATACCGATTCAATTCAAATTGGAACACTGTTCAGTTATTGGGTCATATCCGAGTGTAGATCTTGGATTTTAGCTTAATTTATATAGATGGAAAGCTAAAAAATAGGCCTACAATGTTCATGAATAGTGTAAGACCCAAATCTGCCATTTTCAAATTCAAAGTTTGGCCACAAAAGAGAAGTCAGAATCTATCCTGTAATCCAGCCCAAACACTGCTTAGAATTTTACCCATATCTGGAGTTTTAGAAGTCCAAATGACGTTTGGTGGTGGAAGGAAAAGACAATGTCCAACAACTTTCATGAAGAAGAGTTTCTCAAATTCGGATGGTAACAATGACATTTCATCTAGACAAGAGCTTGAGGTCTATCCACCACGTCCACCAACAGCACTACTCAGTGATCCAAATGCTCTGAAATTTTATGGGTAAACAGATAAGATGCTTTCCAACAACTTTCATGAGGAACACGTTGCCAAATTCTGAATGGATCAATGTCATTTCATCCAGCCAAAGTGCTTGAGTGCTGCTGTCCACCAAGTCCACTAAATCAATAATTGGCCACTACATCAATAATCAATTACCAAATGAATAGTTCTGAATTTTAGCCTATAAAAGGAGGCATTTGCCATTCATTTAAGAATCTTGGTTCTAAGATCAAGATCATGTTCTTGCTCTCTCTTTATTGTTGTAATGCTTAAGTTTAATTTTCATTAATCTCTTGTTCATGCTTTTCATTTCCTTTACTATACTTAGTTAACTTATATCATGTTTATGTTCTTATCTTGTTTATTTATGTTCTTCTTCTTTATTATGTCTAGCTAAGTTAATTATGTCAAGGTGAGAAGGTTTCACTAATGGTGTTAGAATAAGTATAATATGAACTCAACATTGACTTCAATGCTTAAATCCTAAACAAGTTTGCTATTAACATGTCTTATCATTTTTATCTTATTAATCCTTAATACCTTGCTTGTTAAATGGTTAATCTAGATTTGTGTTGTATAACACTTGGTACATCAAATACTTGATCCTTCATAGTCTTCGGCCGACATCGTTATTATGAGAGAAACTTGATTTGTTGTCAACATAAGTTAGCATCATGAATACCTGATAAAATTTATAAGTATGGTGTTACGTAAATAAGATGATTAATATGATTATGTTGATAATTTATAAAGATTTTATACTTTACTTATCTCTAATACTATTAGTGGATCCTCTAACCTTAACATTTGTTTTTATCATTGTTTAATCTTTACATTAATCTTCCATCTCAAAGTTCTTATTAATTTCTTCCTCTTCTTCTTTATTATTATTAGTACTACTACTACTAATATTGCTATTATTATTATTATTATTTACATTCTTGTTATATTTTATGTACTTTAAGTATGCTCTGTGTTTGATTAAGGATCCTGACATTGTTGGTCTTGCCTTGTTCATTCGCATCAGAAATCTGTTTATATTATATAATATATCTCTTTGATCTTTTCATAAACTCAGTATATAGGCTGGAAACATGTGACCCGATCTTTGAGATCATTCTCAGGTATAACAACGCCAATGCATCGAGTATTATTATTATTACTATTACTATTATTGTTACTATTATTGTTGTTATTGTTGTTGTTATTGTTGTTGTTTTATTAATTATAATTTATACAATTAACCTCTCTGTGGTTCGACCCCAGTCTTGCCGGGTTATTTATTACTGTGACACTCCTGCACTTGGGATAAGACATCAACTCTTTGATCGTGTCAAGTTTTTGGCGTCGTTGCCGGGGAGGTAAATTCTTGTATAAATTATAATATTTATTTTATTTTTATTTTTCACTTCTCTTGTATCTAACTTTTGTTTCTTTTGTTTTGTTTATTTTTCTCTTGTTTTCTTCTTCCTTTTATTCTCTTCTTACACGTGCATGAGAGTTTGGTCACGTACATTAAGTGGTAGACTTTGTAGGGTATCCTCATTATTTTCAGAAAATATGGCTGAAGAAGATAACCAATCACTTCATAATGAGAATAATGAGAATAATCGAGTTAGAACACTAAGAGACCACATGAATCCAACAAGAACAAGTGCACCCTCATGTATAGTTTTTCCTCCTGATGCATCTCACTTTAATTTTAAGCCAGGCATTATTCAACTTTTACCTTCTTTTCATGGCTTAGATCTAGAAAATCCATACTTGCATTTGCGAGAATTTGAAGAAGTCTGTAATACCTATAATGACTTAAATTGTAGCATGAACACCATCAGATTAAAGCTTTTTCCTTTTTCATTAAAATATAAAGCTAAAACATGGCTACAGAATCTTAGGTCAGGATCCATTCGTGCTTGGGATGAAATGCAACAACAATTTTTAAAGAAGTTTTTTCCATCTCACAGAACAAACTCTTTCAAAAGACAAATTACCACTTTCACTCAAAAACCAGGAGAAACATTTTATCAATGTTGGGATAGGTATCGAGATTTGCTTAATACTTGCCCTCATCATGGTTTTGAAACATAGAGATTGGTTTCACATTTTTATGAAGGATTAACACCTAAAGATAGGCAAATGGTGGAATTGATGTGTAACGGAACTTTTGAAAATAAAGACTCTGATGAAGCAATGGAGTACCTAGACTTGCTAGCCGAAAATGCTCAAAATTGGGACACTACATGTACTTATGAGGCACCAGGTAAAACTGAACCTCATACATCTAGTGGAGGTATGTACAACCTTAGGGAAGATCATGACCTCCAAGCTAAATTTGCATCTTTAGCTAGAAAAGTCGAGGCACTTGAATTTAAAAAGAATGGTCAATTAAAATCTGTTCAAGACATTGTGTGTCAAATCTGTGAAACGAATGAACATGCAACCAATGACTGTCCAACTTTGCCTTATTTCAAGGAATGCCTCCATGAACAAGCCCATGTTTTAAACAGTGTCCAAAGGCCCAGTCATAACCCATATTCGCAAACATACAACCCTGGTTGGAGAAATCACCCAAATTTCAGTTGGAAGAGTGGTAACAATAATGCACAAACTTCACAGCCACCGTTTCAAGCACCCCATAATTTCCAAAATTCTCATGGATATGCACCTCCTTATGCTCCACCTCCTAGAAGAAATCTTGAGGAAACATTGCATGCATTCATTAAAAAGCAGGAGACAATAAACACTCAAAATGCTCAAACCATGGCAGATCTAAAAGATGCTCTTGCAAAATTCACATCTGCTCTCAGTTTTCAAGAAAAAGGTAAGTTTCCATCTCAACCACAGCAAAATCCCAAGGGGCAATACAATGCAAACGCAAATAGTTCCCGGAAGCCAACACATGGATCAAGTCAAATCGGTCATCACTCTTGATGGTAAGGTTATTGAAAAACCCACTCTTGAAACTTGTGAGAAAGATGAGTTAATTCTCGAGGGTAAGGAAGGGGTTGAATTGAACATTGCAAAGAAAAGACCGATTTCCCACCAAGACTTCCATTTCCTCATGCCATAACCAAACAAAGGAAAGTCAATCACAACTCTGAAATCTTTGAAACTTTCAAACAGGTAAGGATCAATATACCTTTGTTGGATGCTATTAAAGTGTACCTTCTTATGCTAAATTTTTAAAAGATCTGGCACCTTTGAAGAGAAAATCGAATGTGAAAAAGAAAGCCTTTTTAGCTGAACAAGTAAGTGTCATTCTTCAGAACAATAATGCTTTGAAGTATAAAGACCCTGGTTGTCCTACAATTTCTTGCTTTATTAGAGAACATAAAATTGAAAGAGCTTTACTTGATCTTGGAGCTAGTGTGAATTTACTTTCATATTCAGTCTTTCAGAGTCTCAATCTAGGTGAGTTAAAACCAATTTCTGTAACTCTTTTACTTGCCGATAGATCTGTAAAAGTGCCTAGAGGAATAGTTGAAGATGTGTTAGTTCAAGTTGATAAATTCATTTATCCTGTGGATTTTATTGTCTTGGATACACAACCTATTGAAGCATGTAATTCAATTCCTGTTATTTTAGGACGTCCGTTTCTTGCAACTTCTAATGCATTGATTAATTGTAGGAATGGACTGATGAAGTTATCATTTGGAAACATGACATTGGAGATGAATATATTCAACATTTGCAAGCAACCTGAAGATAATACTGATTTACAGGAAGTGGACTTTATTGAAAAATTAGTTCATGATCAATTTGAAACTATTTCCAGTGAAATTGAGTTTAATGAATCTGAGAATTTGCAAATGATTTATTTTCAGGAAGAATCAAAGGCAAGTAATTGGAGACCACAAATTGAGGAATTGCCATCACAATCAATTGAGTCCATACCTTCAAGTGTTCAACCACCAAAACCTGATCTGAAGCCGTTACCATTCAATCTCAAATACACATTTTTGGGAGAAAATGACACTTTTTCGGTAATAATTTCTTCCAAACTTAATGCACATCAAAAAGGTAAGTTATTACAAACTCTGAAAATGCACAAAAATGCATTAGGATAGACCATAGCTGACATAAAAGGAATTAGTCCTTTGATTTGCACACACAGGATTTATTTAGAGGAAAATGCTAAACCCTCTAGAGAAATGCAAAGAAGGCTTAATCCTAAAATGAAAGAAGTAGTGAGAAATGAAGTCATCAAACTTCTTGATAATGGAATCATTTATCCTATTTCTGACAGCAAATGGGTAAGTCCTACCCAAGTTGTACCCAAGAAGTCTGGAGTCACTGTGATAACAAATGAGAAAAATGAGTTAATTCCAACTAGAACCATTACTGGTTGGCGGATGTGCATTGACTATAGAAAACTTAATTCAATGACTAGAAAAGATCATTTCCCTTTACTTTTCATGGATCAAATCCTAGAAAGAGTTGCAGGTCATGAATTTTATTGTTTCCTAGATGGCTATTCAGGTTATAATCAAATTGAAATTGCATTGGAAGATCAAGAGAAGACTACTTTCACATGTCCATTTGGTACTTTTGCATATCGAAGGATGCCTTTTGGTTTATGTAATGCACCAACCACGTTTCAAAGATGCATGCTTAGCATATTCAGTGATATGGTTGAACGTTTTCTTGAAATTTTTATGGATGATTTTTCTGTTTTTGGCAATTCATTTGATGATTGTCTGACTAACTTAGAAAAGGTTTTGAGCAGATGTGAAGAGAAGAATCTTGTGCTCAATTGGGAAAAATGTCATTTTATGGTAACAAACGGCATTGTACTTGGTCACATTGTTTCATCAAAAGGAATTGAGGTTGACAAATCTAAAATTGAGTTAATTGCCAACTTACCAACACCAAAATTTGTTAAAGATGTTAGATCATTCTTAGGACATACTGGTTTTTATAGAAGGTTCATCAAAGATTTTAGTGTCATATCTAAGCCATTGTGTAACCTTCTAACAAAGGAAAATGTTTTTGAATGGACTGAACAATGTGAAAAAGACTTTGTTAAACTTAAAAACTTGCTTACTTCTGCTCCTATCATTCAACCTCCTGATTGGTCATTACCTTTTGAAATAATGTGTGATGCTAGTGATTATGCCGTAGGTGCTGTCTTAGGACAAAGAAAAGATAAGAAACCCTATGTGATTTACTATGCAAGTAAAACTTTAAATAATGCTCAAATGAATTACACTACCACTGAAAAGGAATTACTTGCAGTAGTATTTGCATGTGACAAGTTCAGATCTTATCTTGTTGGCTCACCTGTTGTTGTTTTTAGTGATCATGCGACTTTGAAATATCTTCTTTCAAAATAGGATTCTAAGGCTAGATTAGTACGATGGATTTTGTTACTTCAAGAATTTGATATCACAATCAAAGACAAGAAAGGCATCGAAAATATTGTCGCGGATCATTTGTCAAGATTAACAACAGATTCGAGATCCGACATCACACCAATCGATGACTACTTTCCTGACGAATCTTTATTTTCTGTCTCTCGCAATGCCTTGGTTTGCTAATATTGTTAATTTTCTTGTTTCAGGATATTTGCCAGCTCATTGGAGCACCCAAGACAAAAGAAAGTTCTTGAATGAAGTGAAGAACTTTTATTGGGATGACCCTTATTTATTCAAATATTGTCCTGATCAAATATTTTGAAGATGCATTCCTGACAATGAGGTAAGTAGTGTCATTAAGTTTTGTCATTCTGAGGCATGTGGGGGTCATTTCTCATCGAAGAAGACAACTGCAAAAATCTTACAAAGTGGATTTCCTATGGCCCACCATGTTCAAGGACACGCATGCATTCTGCAAGATTTGTGAAAATTGTCAAAAGTTGGGGTCTATTTCAAAACGTCATATGATGCCTTTAAATCATATCCTTGTCATTGAAATATTTGACTGTTGGGGTATAGATTTCATGGGCCCATTTCCTCCTTCATTTGGTTTTATGTACATATTGGTCGCAGTAGATTATGTTTCAAAATGGATAGAGGCAATTCCAAGTCAAAATAATGATCACAAAACAGTGATCAAGTTTTTGAAAGAAAATATCTTGAGTCGATTTGGAATTCCTTGAGCCATGATAAGTGATGGTGGAACACATTTCTGCAACAAGTCATTTGAGTCTTTAATGAAGAAATATGGAATCACACACAAAGTTGCCACCCCTTATCACCCTCAGACAAGTGGACAAATAGAACTTGCTAATAGGGAGATCAAACAGATTTTGGAGAAAACAGTGAACCCTAATAGGAAAGATTGGTCTTTAAGACTTAATGATGCACTTTGGGCTTATCAAACTGCTTATAAAACATCATTAGGTATGTCACCTTATAGACTAGTCTATGGAAAACCTTGTCATTTGCCTGTGGAACTTGAACATAAAGCTTATTGGGCTATTAAAGCTTTCAATTCAAACCTTGATGATGCTAGTCAGCTACGAAAATTACAAATAAATGAGCTTGAGGAAATAAGAAATGATGCATATGAAAATTCAAGAATTCATAAAGCAAGAATCAAAGAGTTTCATGACAAGAAAATACTTAGAAAAACATTCAATATTGGTCAAAAAGTCTTGCTTTATAATTCTCGACTCCATTTATTTCATGGAAAACTAAGATCAAGATGAAGTGGTCCTTTTATTGTGAAACATGTGTATCCATATGGGGCCTGTGATATCGAGAATCCAAAGAATGGTAATGTTTTCAAGGTAAATGGACATCGTTTGAAAGTTTACTTTGATAATTTTTCAATTGAAAATGACTCTACTGAATTGAGTACTCCTGTATATAAAGATTGATTCTTTTTCTCACATTGTTTTTGTGTTTTTTTTTGTGTGACTTTTGTTTTGCTAGTTTCTCTCACCCCGGTCAAATGGCGGATAACGGTACTCTGTGACTCTTAAAGTCGGTTCTTTCATTTTCCCATGATAACTGATATCTGTGTATATATTTGTGCAATTCTTTGATGTTTCTCCTTTCTTTGCATCTCTTTTCCACTTCTCTTCTAAAAAAAAAGGACACCACTCTTGAAAAATTGAAAAAGTATTTTCCTGCTCTACCTCAGAATGCGATTACAAAAATTTACCGTGCTAGATGTGCAAGATTGCGATTGTAAATGAACCATGGAATTCCTGAAGATATTCGCTGGCTAATTGAAGCAAAGGTCCGATTATCAGGTGAGTCCTCCAATTCTTTCATTTCATACATGCCTGGAACAGGTAAAAGCAGTTTTGCAAAGAAACGTCGTGCAAAACGATTGCAAGTCTGTCACAGATGTGCCAGATGGACTTGTAATGCAAAATGTCGTTCCTTAGGAATGGTATATGTAAATCGTGAAGATAAAATACAGTTCATTAAGGATGGCCTGAGTAAAGAGTCTTTAGATAATCTTCTATTGACTCTTGAGACGCACGCTAGTGGAGATGTGCATCATGCAATTCATGATTTATGGCCACAATTCCATAAAGAACATGCTTGACATAGTCTTGGGAATCTGACTAAAAAAGACCCTGTTTGTCAGTTTTTAAGAAAACTGGATGGGAAGCATATCCCCGACCCATAGAGGGCGTTTAAGCCGTTCTTGGACGTAAAACCAAGGGAAGATGTGAGCCACAATCACAACTGCTTGTACATACATATTTTTAAAATAAAAAAAATATAAAAATATAAAAATAAAAAAATAATAATAAAGAGAGAGAGGCTCCAGCTGGCCTACATATAGGTGGTATGATTGCGTTTTCAATTTCTCATCTATAAATTCTTCTCTTCCTTCCCTTTATTTCTACTCAACCCACACATTCAACAGATATCGAAGTGTGTAGAAATGACAGGTTCCTCGAGTCATCAAATAAAAAATATTTGTGTTTTCGGTGGATCTAGTCCTGGGAAAGAAATAGAGTTTTTAGAATCAGCAAATCATCTTGGTCAGGTATTAGCTAAGAGAAAGATTCATTTAGTGTATGGCGGAGGCAGCCTTGGGTTAATGGGAGGTGTGTCAATAGCTGCATTTTTAGGAGGCAGTCAAGTTTTGGGGGTCGTCCCCAAAGCTTTAGCAAAAGAAGACCTCCTGGGAAAAACAATTGGAGAGGAACTACAGGTCTCCACAATCTCTGAACGATTGAATATAATGTTTAAACATGCTGATGCCTTCATTGCCTTACCAGGTGGTCTGGCTACATTGGAAGAGATCTTTCATATTTCCTCTTGGGCCCAACTGCACATTCACCATAAACCTATAGGTTTGTTAAATGTTAATGGTTTTTACGATAAATTGTTGTCTTTTCTTGATCAAGTTGTGGAACAGGAATTTCTAACATCTTCGGCACGACGAATCATAATCTCTGCTGCTATTGCTGAACAATTGATTGACCAACTACAATCTTTCATCCCTATCATTGATCCCTCTATGAGTCGCATACATTGGTCAACTGAGAAAAGCCGTAAAAAGCTTAGATTGGATTTGAGCCTTCATTTGTGAAACCTTATGTCTTTTGGTTTTATTAATATCTTATTATTTTGTTTTATTATTTCTTATATTTGTTGAAGTGTGTTTCAGGTTTGTCAATATTTGTTGTTTCAGGTGATGTCTTCTATACTCTATCTTTCTACCTTAGGACATTGAGGACAATGTCTCATTTTGGTTGGGGAGAAAGAGTAGTAGTTGATATTAAAAAAAAAAAAACCTAATGTGTTTTCTTTTTCATAAACTATTTGCAAAACTGTTATTAAGATAGCAGAGTAATGAGTATTGACTCTTGAGACGAATCTTAGTAAATATTCATAACAAGGTCTATTATTACACTTCTTGAAATATTCAGGTTTACAAACTCTCGCATTGTTATCACTTGACTCTACTTATGTACTTATTTAACAAGTATTCGTAAACCTTCATTTTCACACACACACTTTAACATATGATTGTGGGTTGCATATTGGATTATTACATTATTTATGTTCTTTTGTTAAAGGTAACAACTAAGGAAAAGGGATAGTATAAAAAAAACAAAAAAAATATATATAATAATAAAAAAAACGTAGATAAGTTTGGTTTCGTAGCCTCCCTAATCTAAGCAATTAAGCCCGAAGGGGTGTTTTAATACCTAATACCCTAAAGTCAACTGACTTGGGAGCTATTGGCCCAAAGCTTGTTACATGGGTTAAGGAGAAAAGCTTAAGGGAATCAAACATTGCACTATCTACATATCAGTATCTGCAACCCGAGTTATTAAGCTCAAAGGGGTGTCTCAACACCTAATGCCCTAAGACCAACTGGTCTGGGAGTCATTAGCCGAAAGCTCGTTACATGGGTTAAAGCAGCATTCTGTTTTAAGTTATATGTGTATAAATATAAAAAAAAAGAAAAAAAAAGAAGATAATAATCCCAACCCAAGGAAGTTAACCTGAAACATTAGAACAAAAATCTTGTTTTCTTCCAATAAAAGCCCCATCATCTATGTTTTCATATATTGAGCACATAAAATGAAGGTTTATTAATATTTTGTTTAAAAGGTATTGAGCAGATATATAAATTTAGTGAGAATATGTTTACTTAGATAGATTAATGGAAGTTAAATGATGAATGCCTTGCTTTGTGGAACTTGCAAATTGTTTTTCTATTTTAACGCTTTGATTACTAGGGACTAGTAATAAGCTGGTTGGGGGGTGTGATTAGTACTTAAAAGTGCATTTTTATCAAGGTTTTATATCATCATTTTGCACTTGAAGTATTAATAACTCCTTAACTAGAGCATGTTTTATAATAATAGATCTGATAATATAAGATAGCTTTAATTTATGGTAAATGTTCATTTTAAATGCAGGCATATCTCACAATTCAAAGGATTGATTGATGTGATTAACTATTGAAAGTGAAAGGACAAAGAAACGGCTAAGATTAGAAAGGAGATACCGATTCAATTCAAATTGGAACACTGTTCAGTTATTGGGTCATATCTGGAGCTGTAGATCTTGGATTTCAGCTTAATTTATATGGATGGAAAGCTAAGAAATAGGCCTACAATGTTCATGAATAGTGTAAGATCCAAATCTACCATTTTCAAATTCAAAGTTTGGCCACAAAAGAGAAGTCAGAATTTGTCCTGTAATCCAGCCCAAACACTGCTTAGAATTTTACCCATATCTGGAGTTCTAGAAGGCCAAATGACGTACAATTTGGTGGGTGGAAGGAAAAGACAATTTCCAACAACTTTCATGAAGAAGATTGTCTCAAATTCGGATGGTAACAATGACATTTCGTCCAGCCAAGAGCTTGAGGTCTATCCACCACGTCCACCAACAAGAGCTTGAGGCTGCCATATCTCAAGCTCTAGTGATCCAAATGCTCTGAAATTTTATGGGTAAACAGATAAGATGCTTTCCAACAACTTTCATGAGGAACATTTGCCAAATTCTGAATGGATCAATGTCATTTCATCCAGCCAAAGTGCTTGGGTCTCTGGCCCCCACCAAGTCCACTAAATCAATAGTTGGCCACTACATCAATAATCAATTACCAAATGAATAGTTCTGAATTTTAGCCTATAAAAGGAGGCATTTGCCATTCATTTAAGAATCTTGGTTCTAAGATCAAGATCATGTTCTTGCTCTCTCTTTATTGTTGTAATGCTTAAGTTTTATTTGCATTAATCTCTTGTTCATGCTTTTCATTTCCTTTACTATACTTAGTTAACTTATATCATGTTTATGTTCTTATCTTGTTTATTTATGTTCTTCTTTTTTATTATGTCTAGCTAAGCTAATTATGTCAAGGTGACAAGGTTTCACTAATGGTGTTAGAATAAGTATAATATGAACTCAACATGGACTTCAATGCTTAAATCCTAAACAAGTTTGCTATTAACATGTCTTATCATTTTTATCTTATTAATCCTTAATACCTTACTTGTTAAATGGTTAATCTAGATTTGTGTTGTATAACACTTGGTACATCAAATACTTGATCCTTCATAGTCTTCGGCCGACATCGTTATTATGAGAGAAACTTGATTTGTTGTCAACATAAGTTAGTATCATGAATACCTGATAAAATTTATAAGTATGGTGTTACGTAAATAAGATGATTAATATGATTATGTTGATAATTTATAAAGAGTTTATACTTTTACTTATCTCTAATCCTATTAGTGGATCCTCTAACCTTGACATTTATTTTTATCATTGTTTAATCTTTACATTAATCTTCCATCTCAAAGTTCTCATTAATTTCTTCCTCTTCTTCTTTATTATTATTAGTACTACTACTAATATTGCTATTATTATTATTATTTACATTCTTGTTATATTTTATGTACTTTAAGTAATTTCTGTGTTTACAGGATCCAAGGGTACATTGTTGGTCTTGCCTTGTTCATTCGCATCGTAAATCTGTTTATATTATATAATATATCTCTTTGATCTTTTCATAAACTCAAGATATAGGTCGGAAACCCTTGACCCGATCTTTGAGATCATTCTCGGGTATAACAACGCCACGTTGAGGATTATTTTATTATTACTATTACTATTATTGTTACTATTATTGTTGTTATTTATTGTTGTTGTTGTTGTTTTATTAATTATAATTTATACAATTAAGCCTCTCCTGGTTCTTCACTCTTGCCGTTATTTTTTCCCACTCTGCACTTGGGATAAGACATCAACTCTTTGATCGTGTCAACTGCTTATAATCTATGCAGAGTCTAAAGGTTCTGTCCTTTTTCTTCACAAACAACACTAAAGCTCCCAAGGGTGAATTACTTAGACGTATAAATCCCTTATCTAGTAATTCTTGCAGTAGAATTTTCAAGTCAGCTAATTCAACTAGCACCATCTTATATAGAGACTAGGTTATCAGGGATGTATTGGGCAGTACATCGATAGAGACCTTCACCTCCCGTTCTATCGGTAGGAATACATCTGGAAACTCTCTCACTACAGGGAGATTTGCTAATTGGTTTTCTTCCTTCTTCGATTCTAATACATAAGCAAGATAGGCTTTACATCTCTCTGTTTTTTTTATCAAATGTAAAAAATTTTATAGATTAAAACAAAACTAAGCTGGAACCAGCAAGTCAGAATATACAGGTATATACAAGGAAGTGAAATAACCCGAGGGAACAAACTCCCTTGAACAAAAAAAGAGGACAACATAGCCAGCAAAACAAGCGCAGCAGCTGCCCTGCTAACTGGCAACTAGCAAACAATAGAACAACCATGCAAAACAAAAGGAAGCAGCTGCTCCAGCAGCTCCAACAAGGAGGCACCATAGACTTCATCTAAAAACATGCCAAACCAGGCTCACTCACAGGCAGAATTGGACTTAGGCAGCGTCTAACCAAATCCTAAAAGTCTAACACAGGATAAAGCAGCCCATCCGATAATCAACAAACAATATCCTGGAATCCCAGCATTTACAATCTGGCAACAAAGAAAGGACAACAGCAAGGCCCCTTCATCGAGGAGCAAATAGTTGCCCAATACAAGCAAGCACAACAAGAAAGTAGAGGGAAAGAAGCCTCAACCCATCAAACTGTAACCCTACAATCAGACTAGCTAGCAGCACCAAAGCTTGGAATCTCATCAACTCCAGCAAACCAACTTTGCGATTATCAGCAGCCTAACCAAAACTCACAGCAGCCAAAGGCAGCCTTCCACAGCAACCAGAAGATCCAGAAGCCAACAGAAAAGCAAGCCTACAATAATACACCAGCAACAAACACCACCCCCACAAGGTAGTGGCCATTGAGCAAACTTTCCACCTAGAGGCCATGCTGCCATGATAGCAATCTTATAACAGCTACACCGGACAACCCAAAGAAATCTCAACAAGAGAACATCACCAAGAGCGGGACAAAACCCATTTATAGGCAGCCATAGGGTGCACCCATCTGCAATAACAAGAACAGCCAACAAAACCAAAACCATCGACATAAATATCAATCAACAAAATAAGAGAATAACAAGCACTTCACATACTCAGAGTCGAGGCAAGAGAAGTAAACAATCACCACAGCAAAACAGAATCAGCAGGAGCTAATAGAGCGTAGCAACATCAAACAACAAAACCAGGAAGCCAACAACCACAAGGCATGGCACATCAGGGGCCAATATTGCCCACGAACAACCCAAAAAAGATCATCATCAAGAAGGGAACAGTTTAGGAGGTTTGTCCCCTATTACATCTCTTTCTCATCAAACTCTTTGCGGTTATTGCTGAGATGATACAATTTGGGATGACATTTCTCTTCCCTCTAAATTTCACTCTCCAACCATCGAGTCCTTGAAGAATCATTGGTTTTACAAAATAGTTCATTTGTGCCTTATAGGTAGTTAACCAGTCTATACCCAGAATGACATCAAAGTCACACAACTCCAACTCTGACCATTGAGTCCCCTTAGAGAATCATTGGTTTTGCAAAATAGTCCATTTATGCCCTATACGTACTTAACCAATCCATACCCAGAATGACATCAAAGTCACACAACTCCAGTGGTAGTAAGTCTATTCTTATCTCACTCCCTAATATATCAACCCTAACTCTCTTATACATATGAACAACACATACATTTTCCCCTAAGAGAGTACTTATGGTAAACCTATTTTCTACCCTACATGAATTTTTTTTCTAAGTTTTCCTACTAGTCTATGTGCTATAAAGGAATGGGCAACCCCAAAATCAAATAATAAATGTATAAATAGGAAATTTTACTATAAAATACTTGTCACTATATCAGGGGTTTTCCTAGTCTCCTCCCATGTCATATAAAACACCCTATCTTGACTCCTAACACCTGGTGCCCCATCACTCTGAGCTCAAGGTTGGCCTCTACTACCATTAGCCCCTGATTGTACCATTATGGCTAGTCGATCCATAGTGGTTGACTACTACTGACTTTGAGTGGGCTATTGGTGACCCTGAATAAACTCAGTCCTTTGGGAGCAGTTTCTTTGAAAACGACCTTAAATTTCACAATAGTAGCACCCTCAATCTAAATATAGGCAATCTTGCCATCTATACTCCCCTATAAATATAACATCGTCCTGGTGATGCAAAACAGTCCCCTAAATGCCTTTGCCAACACTACATACTCGGGTGAAACTACACCTCAAGTTCGATTGTCCCCTTGTCGACCCCACCTTAGTGCTTTGACTAAATCCTATAGTTTTTCCTCCCTCTTTTCTAATCTGGCTCAATTGACATAAAAAGGGCTCACACCCTAACTGCCTTATACTTTTTATAATACACACCAATGTAACCACATCATCAGCTGATGCTGTAACCATTAGCATTGTTTGCACTTTCAGAGCCATTAAAGCAATCAAGGCTAGTGTATTAGGCATCGCCTTATCATTACTCTTATTATTTGAGTTATAAATGTTAGATCAGCATATAATGTAGGGGTTGCTGCTGCTATAGCTAGGGGTACTACTCTTTGTCCTCGTCGGCCCCACTTCCCAGGTCGTGACACCTAGCCTATCTCGAGTCAACATCACCCTCTAGTGAAATGACTCATAAAGTCTCGTCTAACAAGACACCAATGGTATCTGGGAAGTAATATCCTTAAGGGGTTTCTCTCATTGTCTCTCCTTAGTTCTTTCATATTGAACTCGTCTCCCTATAGGTGATGGATCTGTCAATGCACCTCTTATCATGCCAACCATCCTGATATTAAAATAATTGTGTGTTAAATTCTCATTTTAATTCCTGAACCCATAACAGGGCTTTAATATCAATTGTAACACCAGAAATTCACAATTTTATGATTATTTATTCAGAATTACAAAAAAAATTGCGGTGCAATATTTTTTTTTTACCAAAATGTTCTACTAACCTTTGTATTTTCAATACCAAGTTATCGAATCAATAATTTCTTAACCTGCAACATCAATCATAATGTACATCCCATAATACAAGACATTCATAAAACAACCATAGTATCAGCTTCCTATTTTTTAGTAGAATTAATATTTTGATATTCCATAGAACAATTATTTAAAGCTAATTAGTCTATGACATACATCATTTTCTTTTAGAAAATAAATATGGTTAAATAAGTATACAACAAGACTATAAACCAACTTAATGAAGAAAACTTCCTTAAATTACATCATTCCTAATTAAAGAAGTTAAACATTAAAATTTTTAAACACAAAAATATATTACAATAAAACAAATACATCGTTCATTTTAAATAAAAGGCTCTTATCCATGAATTACTTCTTTGCTCGAGGGTGCAAGGTAACTAAAAATATTCGTTAGAAGTGTGTGTGTGCGCGCGCGCGTGTGTATTAGACAAAGGATAAATTTTACACCTTACAAAAATTAAAAATCATTTCTTCATGCACGTAAATGCATATATAACATCAATTTATGGAATACTTATCTCTAGTGCACTATCATCTTTACAATATCCTTAACATAAGTTTTTAATTTTATAACGATATCAAAATTTCCTTTTGTCAAGAATAATGTATTTAGCTTCTAAAAAATTTTCTGAATTCCATAATTACACATATACCAAGGCATTAATCCCATTACTGAGGGAATTTGTTTTCTCTAAATGCCCATTAAACAGAGCATAAATTTTCTTAATCAAGGAATTTAATCTTTGATCCATCCATTCATCAGGACACTATTCTCACTCACCAGGTGACACGAACCAAGTTAAGTTCAAATTTGGCTTTAAAATATCTGCTGACTAGTTTTGCTAAGTTAGACATATCTCTCAAACCGTACATCAAAACGAGCTTAAATTGTACAAAGAGATACCAGACACATGGAGCTATATTTTGGTGTATTTTCAGGTCAAATAGATTTTAGGAATATATTATTTTAGAGGGTCAAAATTACTTGATAAATTTATCAAAGTAAACCTTTGTGTACTATTTGGGACAAATCTGGATCTACAGGTGGCATATTTTTATGATTCAAGTTGGTATGAAAACTAAACATCTCAAGTTTATGGTAGGCCCAATAATTCATCTAGAAAAGAGAGAATGATATGTTTGAAGTCTGGACTAAAAATCTGTCATGAATGTGCGAAAATTAGAGATTCAAGCTATATGGAGGAATTTTAGCATGAAAGCTTTGTTTTTATTATTCTATTTTATTTATCTATTTAATGTTGAATAATTATTTTTAATTTGGGTTTGTTCTAGCCCATTAGAAATTGTTTAGGTGTTTTTTTTTCATTATTGGACTTATGTTAGTTGATTACTAGTTTCAGCGCATTAGCTTGCAATCTAAAAAAGGTCCATTAGGGTTACTTAGAGGAGACTATATTATGTTTTTTAGTTATAAATTTTGGCAGCAAGTTGGAGAATAAACATGAGTTTTCATTTAGCTTGTTTGTGACAAAATAATCTTTCTTTGTAAAGATAAAGATTGTACACTTGCTTATAGAAGATTAACTAGCTTATTGACATCATCTGCATACTTAGGGTTCTTAGATCCAAGGTTATCTATGTGTCCAAGTTTTTTATCAATACCTATAGTTCTTAGGTATAGGGTTACCTCTAGGTCAAAGTTCTATCAAACTTGATTTTTAACTTTCCAAGTTGTTATCTACTTCCTTGGGGGATGCTTGACTTCATGATCAAGAAGTTTGCATCACTTGGTATTAGAGCTAGGCTTCAAAAATCAGGTTATATCCTTTATTTTCTTCTTGTTAGTTTTGGCTTCCTTAGGTTTAGTTTTCTTTTATTTAGTTTTTATTATTTTGTGTCTAAAGTTTAGTAGTTTATGTCAAGGGTTCCATAACAAAAAAAAAGTTTTATTTTATTTTATTTTATTTTCTATCTTAGAATATATTAGTAGCATAAAGAGAAAAAAAAAGAAAAAAGAAAAAAACATTAAAATGTCACTTTGTCGAATCTGCCACAGTACACAAAAAGGGATAATTTAGACCAAATGAATTCAGAAAATTCTCAAATTTTATATCCTTGTTCTAGTAGTCATAATCGCATTCCATATGAAATTTGAGCCCATTTACAAATCCTTTGCTATAGTAACCAATGTCAGGATTATAACTTGTTAGATTCACATGAAAAGGAAATCTTAAGACAAATAAATTCATAAAATTCTCAAATTTTTTATACTAGGCTTTATGGTTCTAGTCACACTCCATATAAAATTTAAGTTCATTTGGAGTTCTTTTGCTATAGAAACTAATTTCGGGATTAGAACTTGTCATAATGGTTCTAATTCGCATTAGTAATTCAAACTTGTTTTACTGTTGTTATTTTTCAATTATGACAGTATAATAACATCATAATTGATATATTTAGGTTTCATTTAAATTTCTTTTATATAACCTTTGTATCATTTTTTCTTTAATGTCTTAAAAAACATCCATTTTTTCGTACAAATACGCTAGTTACTCGTGAAATTGTATTTGTAGTTTCGTCTTTACTAGTTTTTGTATTTTTCTTGATTCTTGAGACATTTACACTTATTTGAATACACTACTCTAAATGTTGTATTTGGTGTTGATTTCAATTCTGTAAGAGTCAAAGAAAGGTGAGATGAGAGGAAAAAGATGTAACGAACATATTTGAGTGAAACATGATAGCAGTGTAAACACATGAGGGAGTGGGTAAGGATTATATATTGCTTGTTAACTAACCAATTTTTCATATTCAAAGATGTCAAAGTGAAGTAACAACATAGCACCACGAAAAGAAAAGATAGTGAAATTGTAACTTAGTTGCGCATTATGAATCACCGGATGGATCAAATGGGCAATAAATTTATAGATAGATTGGATAGGTTAGAGAAGCAATGTGTTAATGATCATGGTAGGGTTCAAATTAGGCTTGAGTAAAGAGAATTTAATGTTAGAAAGCTGTTAGGCGAGTGAACACTAATATGGATGATAATGCAGACATGAGTGATGTTGATTTTGAAGATGTGTCTGTGGGACATAGGGGATGTTTTGGATAGCAATAGAATTTTCATTTTATAGAGGGAAATATGGTGATAATTTTCACTAGAGGGCTAATTATAGGTACCAGGACTATAATGCTGAGTTAGGTAGAGATTTGGGTACAATTAAGATGAAATATTGACTTTTCAAATGAAGAATGATCCTGAATTTTATTTAGAATGAGAGGAAAAGGTGAAGTGGATTTTTTAGTGTCACAATTATTTAGAGCATAAGAAAGTCAAGCTTGTTGTGATTGCTTTTACTATGTGGGGTTGCATCATTATGTGTAGTTGGAAGAGATGATGCATATGGTTGTAAAGATAGAGAAACAGCTTAAACAGAAAGGTACCATTCAGCAAAGCCAACCATTAGGCTTTTTGGAACCTTAAAAACCTAATTGGAAGGCTAATATCGGGGGTGGTCCATCACAGTAAAATGAGGAGGGCAAGGCTGAATACCCTAGAGAGAATAAAGACACCTCGGTCGTTGTTAAAGGTAATAATATTACTTCTACTTCTCATAATCATGACATTAAATGCTTTCATTATCTGGGTTTTAGTCATGTTGTTTCACAGTGTCTAAACAAAAGAGTTATGGTTATAAAAGTTAATAATAAGGTTAAGATTGATAGGGAGGGTGAATTGGAAAAGATGCTACCATTGAAGGATGCTGATGATGTTTATGTTGAGTGTCCGATTATGGGAGAGGCACTTATGGTAAAAGAAAGCATTAAATGTATGTCAAGGTGAATGATTCAAAAGGTCAAATGGGGAACATATTCCACACGAGATGTCATATTCATAATAAGGTATGTAGCTTAATTATAGATGGTGTTAGTTGCTCTAATGTAACTAGTATTAAATTGATGAGAAAGTTGAACTTACACACTACTAAACATCTCATACCTTATAAATTACAGTGGTTGAATAATGGCGGCGAAAAGAAAGTGAATAAGTAGGTTTTGGTTGCTTTTTCTATTGGTAAATATTATGATGATGTGTTATGTGATGTTATGCCAATGCAAGCTAGTTATGTGTTGCTTGGTAGACCATGGCAATATCATAGGAGAGTCATGAATGATGGAGTGAAAAAATTGTATTACTTTAAGTTGAATGGTTATAACTCTTGTAACTTTGACACTTAAGCAAATATATGAGGAGCAACTAAAATTGAAAAATGAGAATATGGTTAAAAATGAGAACTTACATATCAGAGGGACCTTCTTTGCTAATAAGGTTCATCTTGGTTTTGATGATGATGTTATTCTTTACCTTGGTGTTGATTTGTTGACCTTAGAAGATGTTTTTCATCATATAGGTTCGAGGTCGAATCTTTTAAAAGAAAAGGAGGATGATACGAACCAAGTCAGGTCCGAATTGGACTTTAAAATATCTGCTAACTAGTTTTGTGAGATCAAGAATATCTATCAAACCATATATTAGAACGAGCTAAAATTTTACATGGAGATACTAAAAACATGGAACTATATCTTAGTAAATTTTTAGGTCAAATACAATTCAGAAACATATTATTTCAAAAGGTTGAAGTTACTAGACAAATCTTGTCAAATCTGTCAAACTAAACCTTTGTGTATTGTTTGGGACATATCTAGATCTATAGGTGGAAAAGTTCTATGATTCAAGTTGATCTAGAAACCAGATATCTTATGCAAAAAAACACTAGAAAACAGGAGAATTTGGCCTAGATAGGGTGGGGCTAGTGGTATACCACTAGTTCTACTCAGAACATCGTTTCCCTTCAGGAAACAAAAGGTCGATACCTAATTCCACCAAAAAATCTGTTTTGAACAATACCGCTGCCGTAAATGAACAATACCGCAACAAGAAAATTTTTATTTCTCTCTTTTTTTTAGAAAAATAAATAACAATCATAGCGAATAAAAATAATAGCACAAGAATCAACTAAAATTACTTCCTCGGCAATGGCGCCAAAATTTGTTGCGATGTCACGGTCGCACAAATTAATTACCCTAGCTTAAAACACAACACACAAGATAGTATAGAGCAAACGAGGGGTCTATCCCACGAGGAAGGTTCGAGTTAGATTTTTATGCTAGATGATATGCAATTTGAGGGGGGAATTTAGACATTATCTAGCCTAAAGTAAAAGAAAACAGAAAACTATCAAGCGAAATTAAATAAAATCAGAAAATTATCAAAAGAACAAACCTTGGTCGCAAGCACACATCCACCTACAGAAATCATAACTGATCATGGAAACGAAACATCAATTTATATTCTGAATAGTTATCTCTTCTTAACATTGGTTAGTTAACGGATTCGCCATATAACTAACCCTAACCATCAAACAACCGTAGTGTCCGCACTAGTAATTTAATTCAATGACAGCCTTAAGAACTAGATAAGTTGGTTAATCAAGAAAACATAACTGTTTGCAGTCTATGTTTGATTTGATTGAATGTTCTCCCTAAGATTAATAATGTAGATCCACCACAATTATTAAACTCAGTTGCTTCACAAGTTCATATACCATAACTCCGGTTTTGATATCAAACTTAGCAATAGATTATTTACAATAATAACTTAAAGTCCGCTCTAGTAATTAAAATAAACAATCAAAGAAAAAATAAGCATAGTAGAATAAACACATTCATCATATAAACTAAAAATAAAAGGTAAAATAAATCTCACAGTTCTTGAAATTCGAAGGTTTTTGTGTTTATGTAACCAAGAAAAAGAGTTTAGCCTTGCATGTTTGTTAAACAACTAATCAAAAAGAAGGAATGCATGATTTCAGGTTTCTTAGAGCAAGGGGGTGTTTTTCTCTTCTTGGCTGGCTACCCCCCTTCTCTTCTCTCATTCTATTTATATCCTAGGAAACCATAGTCTCTATTTTACAAAATAATCCTCCATTAAGTAGATAATTTACATTTAAGTACTTCAATAACTATTTTTCTAAAAAAAGAGAAATAGTCTTGCATGAAATCTTCAAGCTTTGACTTAGAAGAGCTAAATTGCTGAAATAAAAACTTAGATGTCGGTTTAGATGCTTCAGAATGTAATTTGGACTCGTTTCTTCACGAAACCTGTTTGCTGACAGAATTCAGTTGTCATCTTTGAAAAATCATATCTCCCTCATATGACATCGTTTCTGGCTGAAATTTGGAGTGTTGATAGGTCTTTGAGTCAGAAACCACCGTGACAATGTGATCAAAAGGTTTGCATCACCTAGGGAATGATTTCATAAGTCGCCTATTCAACAATGCATTAATCTCATTAATCAAGAACTAGTTTTAATATTTGTCCATTCAGTAGGACACTAGTTCCATTAACTAGGAACTAGTTTTAATATCTGTCCATTCAGCATGACACTAGTTCTATTAACCAGAGATTAGTTTCTACAATTCACCTAGTATACAAGGTAGTAATCCTATTAATCATGGGTTAGTTTCTCAATTTTAGCTTTCATGCTTTTCAATTTAAACTAAAATATAATTAAGAAAAATTTCAACTAACAATTATACAATTAAATAGCTTTCATAAAGGTGTTAGATACCTACCTGATGTCTGTGCACATGATGTGGTCATTTGTTGTTGATTGGGCCCTGTAACCTCTCTTATACCACAAAATTAATAATCATTAATCAATTATTTACCATAAGGGTCAATCTCATCTTCCATATAAATTTCAATTTATTACTTATTCGCATTAACACTTTTACAAACAATACAGAGGGATGTTTCCCCAACTGTATCTTACGTGATACCACAATTTGGAACATCTGAGGGGAAGGACAATCCAATGGACCGCCACTTGTGGTACCACTTGGGGCACCCATATCACATTGGAATTCTGCTTACCTAAAACAAATTATAAGATTAATGATGATAGGTATGTTTAGGATAAGAGGGGGAAAGGGTAAGGATAACCCTCAGACCCTAGTATATTGTGTATATAAGAGAAATGAGATGTGTTCTTTTTTTGAGAAATGAGGATTTCGAGATATCAGGAGAGTGGTTAAGAAAGGTGGAACAGTCCCTTATATGAATTCCTATTCTTGAAAATTTACAAGTGGACTGTATGGCCCAGTTACTTTCTGACACTGCCTATACCTGGTGGGAAATAGTAAGGGATAGGAGCACTAGAGAAGAATTATCTTGGGTAGAATTTAGAAAAGAATTTAAGGATAAATATTACTCTCAACAACACTGGAGGAGTAAAGAACAAGAATTTATAGGTTTACAATAGGGAAATATGATAGTGGTAGAATATGACAAAAGATTTCAGAACCTTTCCACTTTTCCTACTAACTTGAATCTAACTAAACAACATATGATTAAGAGATTCAGAGATGGACTCTAATAGGATCTAAAGAGCAGAGTAGTTACTGGTTAGTATAATACCTTTAGAGCATTGGTTGAAGTTGTTCAAGCTTGGGAGGTAGTGTGGAATGAAGAACCATAAGGTACAGACAAGGTTGGTCAGAATCGGGGAAACAAAAGGAGTTGATGTCTTTTACTAGAAAAACACTCATTCTAATAAAAGAAGGTGGATGTCAATAGGCTCAACTTAGCAAGAGAAAGGAAAGATTTCAGAGAAGGGGATCATTTGGTAGATTTTCATAATTAAACCGAGAAGGGTTAGTAAGTGGTGGAACTAGAATGGGAACCAAATAGGTAGTTCAATAGGAATTGCAGAACATGGGTTAGTTGCATATGCATAGTGTAATATCTGTAACTGAGCACATCTAGGCAATTATAGAGTCACAACATGATGGTGTTTTATTTTCCGCTACGAATGACACCATTAGAAAGATTATTGGTATATGGAAGGATGTCATTGGTGTGGGGAATAAAGAAACTTTAAAAGAATTGTCCACAATGAGCCCATACTCAAAGCTAACAACAATCTATCATAATGGATAGGTTTCCAAGAGAACATGTGAGGCTTGCTTAATAAAGAGCCAATGCTAGTAGAGGTCGAGGTCATTGTCGTAATGATAAGACCTAGAGAAGAGTTTACCACCTCAATAAAAAAGACGTTAGAGCTTTCTACAGTTATGGTAGTAAGTATGTTTTTAGTTAATGCACAACAAGGGTATGCTTTGTTGGATCCGAGGGCTACACATTCTTTTATGTCATATAAATTGTTAACAAATTGAATGTGAATGTGTAAACTTGATAGATGGTTAGCTAGTGGTACTCTTTTAAGGGAAATAATGAATGTAGATAAGGTTTATAAAGGATGCAATGTTTAGATATGAGGGTGGAATTTGAGGGTAGATTTAGTGCCCTTGAATATGAATGATTTTGATATAATTCTAGGGATGGGTTGGCTGAGTGTACGTCATGCCAAAATGGATTGTTATATAAATATTGTCACTTTTGAGGTAACAAATGGGGACAGGGTAAAATTAAAGGTGAAGGGATCATTATACCTAATAGTTTAGTTTCGGTGATTACGGCTAGAAAATTAATACAAAAGGGGTGTGAGGCATTCCTATCTTATGTGGTGGATACAGAGAAAAAGGTGTGGAGATAATAGATATTATAGTAGTGAGGAAATTTCTAGATGTGTTCCCAAAGGATTTCTAAGGTTATTTCCTTTGAGAGAAATTGAAGTTCCCATAGAAGTATTGTAAAGCACGACACCAATTTTTTAGGCCCCTTATAGAATGGCCCCTATTGAGTTAACAAAGTTAAAGGTTTAACTACAAGAACTATTAGAGAAAGGATTCATACGCCCAAGTATTTCATCTTGTGAAGCCTCTATTTTGTTTTTTAAGAAGAAGGATGGTATCCTTTTTGCTTTTTATAGGTTATCAATAGTTGAATAAGTGACCATAAAGAATAAGTATCCATTTCCCTAAATTGATGAATTTTTTGATCAATTAAAGGGAACACAAGTGTTCTCATAAATAGATTGAGATCAGGATACCATTAGATGAGAATAAAGGAGTAAGATGTGCCAAATGCAGCTTTATAAACCCATTATTAACATTATGAATTTCATATGACGCCATTTAGGTTGACAAATGCTCCAACCATGTTTATGAACTTGATAAATCGAGTGTTTTGACCTTGTATGGATAGATTTGTGGTAATGTTTATAGATGATATTTTAATTTATTCTTGATCTCCAATTGAACCTAAATAACACTTGAGGATTATTTTATGGGTATTACGGGAAAATAATCTATATGCCATGTAATACAAGTGTGAATTTTGGCTAAAGGAAGTGATGTTCCTAGGTTATGTAATATCAAAACAAAGGATATATGTGGATCTTAGAAAAATGAAAGCAATATTGAAATGGGAGAGACCTATGAATATGATTTAAATTCATAGTTTATAGATGATATTTTAATTTATTCTTGATCTCTAATTGAACATAAATAACACTTGAGGATTATTTTGTGGGTATTACAAGAAAATAAGCTATATGCCATGTAATACAAGTGTGAATTTTGGCTAAATGAAGTGATGTTCCTAGGTTATGTAATATCATAACAAAGGATATATGTGGATCCTAGGAAGGTGGAAGCAGTATTGAAATGGGAGAGACCTATGAATATGACTTAAATTCAATGATTTTTAGGATTGACAAGATACTATCGAAGATTTATTGAAGGATTTTTTTACCATTGCCTCCCTAATAACTCAATTTACTAGGAAGGGAATCAAGTTTGAATGGTTAAAATAATGTGAAGCAAGTTTTCAAGAGTTGAAGAAGAGGTTAACTCCAACCCCAGTATTAGAACTTCCAAAAAGACTAGAGGAGTTTGTAGTTTCTAGCAAGAGCTTTAGTTGTGTACTCATACAACATGTAAAGTCATTGCCTATGCCTCAAGGCAATTGAAGCCATATAAGGCAAATTACTCAGTACATGACTTAGAACTAGCAATAGTAGTGTTTTCTTTAAGGATTTAAATGCATGATTTGTATGGAACTTAAGTAATTTTTTTACGAATCATAAAAGTTAGAAATATTTGATGTCTAAAAAAAAACTAAATATGCGATAGAAAAGATGAGTGGAGTTGATTAAAGACTATGATTATATAATTGATTATCACTTGGGAAAGGCGAATGTGATAGTAGATGCCTTAAACAAAAAGAATAAAGTTAGAGGTTTATAAGGAGGAAAACATGAAGGGCTAACAAAATTAGGTAAGATGAGAGCACAATTATGTCTAAAAGTAGATGGGTCCTTATTGGCTAAGCTTGTAATGCAACTAGTAATTTGGGAGAAGATTCGAGAAGCACAAAAAAAAAAGATGCTGGAGTGGAATAATGAAGAGAATATAATTGGACTAGAATTTGCAATTTCAAATATTAAAAAATAGAGTTGTAGCGTTGGGAATGAGAGTTTATTTACCTAAATATAAGGTGTTAAAGGATGAAATACTAAGAGAGGATTATGAGTCTAGACTAGAAGTACAATCAGGGAGTGCCAAAATGTATAAGGATTTAAAGAAGAATTATGGTGACCTAAAATGAAAAGAGAAATGGCAGAGTTTATGGCTAAATATGCAATGTGTCAACATGTGAAAGTAAAACATCAAAAACCTACAGGAGAGTTACAACCTCTTCCAATCCCTAAATGAAAATGGGAGGATATCATTATGGATTTTATATCAAGGCTTCCTAGAAACAGAAAGGACAACGATGTAGTTTGGGTATTTGTGGATCGATTGATAAAATCTGTTTTATTCTTACCCATAAAAATGATAGACTTAGTGGATAAATTGACCAAGTTATACGTAGACGAAGTAGTTAGACTTCATGGAGTTAAGGTGTCAATCATCTCAGATAAGACCCTGGTTTACTTCAAGATTGTGACCAAGGTTACAATAAGCGATGGGGACAAATCTACACTTCAGTACAGTGTTTCATCCTCAAAATGATGGTCAGTTTAAAAGAACAATATAGATATTAGAGGATTTACTAAGGGCCTTTGTATTAGATTTTAGGGGAATTGAGAGGAAATAGAATTCACTAACAATAACAGCTATCAAGCCATGATTAGCATAGCATCTTATGAATCCTTATATAGTCGTGATTGTTACACTCTGGTATGTTAGGATGAGGTCGGAGAGAGGAAATTGTTGTGGCCATAAATTGTATAGCTAGTTACCGATAAGATAAAAATAATTCAAGTAGAGATGAAAAGGGCTCAAAATAGACAAAAAAAAATTATACTGATAATTGGATAAGACCATTGGAATTTACAGTGGGAGGTCAAGTATGTTTAAAGGTCACACCTTGGAAAGGTAGTATTCAGTTTGGAATAAAAAGCATGTTAGCACCAAGGTACATTGGTCCTTTTAAGATTAAAGAAAAAATTGGACCAGTGCTTATAAATTAATGTTATCGGCATATTTATCAAAAATCCATCACTTGTTTTATGTATCCATGCTATAAAAAATTGAACTGGATCTTTCTCGGGTGTTACCCCAAGTACCAATAGAGATTCATGAAGATTTAACCTTAAAGATGGAACCGAAGAGGATTCTAGATCTACATGTGAAGGAATTAAGGACAAAAAGGTTACTTTGGTAAAGATATTATAAGGAAATTCTCAATTTAAAGAACTTGGGAATGAGAATCAAAGATGAAGAGGAAAATTCCAACACTATTCATAAATAAAGGTAACAAACTTCGAATTTCGAGGATGGAATTTTTGTAAAATGAGAGGATGTGAAACCCCGGTTTGAATATAACTAAAATATTTTGAAGATTTGATATAAAATATAGCAAGAAGAACTAAATACTAAGAAATAAAATAACATATTAATGGGTATTGGGAAAATAATTATTAATGGTAGCATTATTTCGAAAGTTAAGTTGAAAATATAGACAATTCAGGCATAACATAGTACATGAAAACACTGGAAATTAATTAGGGAACAATCAAACAAGGTCTAATATTATTTGTTGGGGGTATAAATACACATAATACAAAAAAATCATCATGTTCATTCTCCTTCATTACAGCCAGCGGCCAGAACATATAAAGGAGGCCAAGTCTCTTCATCTTCCTTCACTTAAACACTTTGCATGTCCTTCAAATAGAGAGTTTTGGGTGTGAGGGTATGTGAGAGTGAGATGAGAGCAAAACATTTGAGAGTAGAGAGAGAAAGTGATAGTTTATGAGTGAAAGAAAAGAAAGAGAAACCAAAAAGTTTTAGGAGGAAAAAGAAGAAGAAAATTGTCTAGAAATCGATAACTTAACCTTGTAGGTACGATGACTTTCATTATTTAATTTATGTTCTTTTTAGAAATAGATGGACGAGGTAGTAAACCCTTATTATTATGACCTTAAGATTTGTATGAATGTTGGAAATAGAGAATTATTGAGCATACATGTTAAGTTAACCATAAAAGGACACCAAACTAAAGGAAATAAGAAGGAAAATAGAAATAAATCATGAGAATACCCATAACTTTAAGGTTGTCCAGCCTTGAACAAAGAAGGAAGAGATAAAATTGGTTGGAAAGAAGAAATGTTAAGTATTTAACAATTTTGTGAAGAGTAAGTGGTGGTTAAACAAGAAAAAAATGAAGTTTTTGTTAGTTATTTATTTTGATGATATTCTAATCTATAGTTAGAGTTTGGATAAACATGTTGAACATTTACATAACTTACTTGATGTTTTGTATAAAGAGTCATTGTATGCCAATATGAAAAAGTATATTTGTTGCATGGAAAGAATTATGTTTCTTGGTTATGTTGTTAGTGCAAAAGGTATTAAATGCAATTTTACATTCATCCCTTTTTTTCATCCTTATTTAATGGCACCAACTTTTCAAATCAATTTTAAAGAAAATAAATTATTTGTGTAACTAATCTAGCATATCATAAGGCCTAAGGATAAGATGTCTATACTTTATTATTATATTGTTTTTGGCTCGACAATCAACACACACCCTTTATGTCTCATTCTTCTTATGCACAAGTAACATTGGCACAACACAAGGGCTCATACTTTTTATGAATATACCTCTTCATCATTAGCTTATCAACTTGTCTTTGAAGCTCCTTCATCTCCTCGGGATTACTTCTACAAGCTAGTTGGTTAGGAATCACAGCTCTAGGTATAAGGTTAATTAGATGTTCCATTCCCCTCAATAGTGGTAATTTGCTAGGAATGTCTTCGAGAAATACATCTTTAAAATCCTGCAATAAAGAAATGGCCACACCAGGAACAACATGATCAAGATTGTTAACATTAAAGTAAACCTTCTTATACACAAGTAAAATCATTGGCTTGTTAGTATAAAATGCAGATTTAATCTCACCCTCTCTTGTATAGAGGATTTGTTGTTTCTTTAATTTTTCTACACAATGATCATCATCACACTTATTTTTTTCACTCCTCAGATCTTATCTCCACTCTCAACCGATTTAATTATTGGTTTAAAATTAGTTGAATTTGATGGTCTTCTTTAACCATTGCCCTCACATGAACTTTCACTCTCCCTAACCTCATATTCTCTTTTCAACTTTAATTAATCATTATACATTTTTTTTTTTTTGAGATAGAGTTATAAGAGTGATGGTTTTCTTCTTTTACAATAGTGTATTTATTTTTAAATCCATCACGAATAACCCTCTTGTCAAATTGCCAAAAACACCCTAAAAGCAAGTGACTAACATGCTTTAAAACCACATCACACATAACATCATCAGAATATGTACCAATAACAAATGAAATTAGCACCTGTTTAGTAACTTTCACCTTACCACATTTATTCAACCACTGCAATCTATAATGCTTAGGATGTTTCATAGTATTCAAATTTAAATTCCTAACAAGAGTAGTACTAGCTACTTTGGCACAACTGCCTCCATAAATTATCATATTACATACTTTATTTTAAATGCAATATCTAATATGAAAGATGTTCTCCTTTTGCTGATCCACATCTTTCACCTTGACTTGTGCATTCAAAACACGCCTTATAACCAATGCCTCCCTCTCAATTGGATATGCAATCTCCACATCACTACATTCCTCTAAAGGTGGAATCTCATCAATATCAAATTTATCACTTTTAGATTCAATATCACTATGCTTTATGATTATTATTCTCTTATTTGCACACTAAAAAGCAATGTGTCCACTCCCCAAACTCTTGAAACATTTTATATCATGATTACGCATAGGTTATGAATCGTTTTACCTTTCCCATTAGTAGGCGTGTCCTTTTTGGCCTTAGGTGGTTCGGTCTTAGTATGCACAAAGGACTTCGGTTGGGTTATCCCTTATCTCTTCAGATTTAGCCTTCAAACTGATAAAAAAGATGTCAAAATTGATATGTGGTCTTACGTTACCCCTTCTTTTGATTTGTCTCTTCACTTTTGTTGCCATATGTCTCATGTCCTCGAACTCCATATAATGTTGTAACTCCACAACATTAGCAATGTCCTTATTCAGCCCATTAATAAATCTAGTCATGATGGCTTCTGTATCCTTAACAATATTGGCTCGAATCATTATTATCTCTATCTCCTTATGATATTCATCTATTGTCTTTAAATCTTGAGTCAGATCTTGTAGCTGTAGATATAGATCCCTATAATAGTGATTAAGAATAAAACACCTTTTCATTAAGACTTTTATCTGCTCTCATGTCTCTACAGGTCACTCCTTATTCCTCATCTTACTAATCACAATCTAATCCCATCAAATCAATGCGTAATCCATAATCTGTAAATTCAATTACCACTAACTTCACATTTTTTTTTTCAGAATAGTTATGGCAATCAAAAATTCAATCAACGTTTTTCTTCCATTCTAAATAAGTCTTGGGATTGTTTTTACTTTGGAAATTAGAAATTTCAGTTTAATAAAGTCCAAGTCTCTATCCATATCATCGTGGTTCCTTATGTTACAAAAATTTACCCTCTGAATGAATTGGCTTATTTATCTTCTAAAATCCTTTCCATATATCCTAAAGTCTCAACCTCAAAATCTTCATCCCCAAAGTTATCATTGTCCTCCCTAAAATCAGCCTCCACATGCTTTTCAGCCTATTGTCATGGTTCATTCTTCTTTCAGCCTCTACCCTACGTACATCATGATTATAAAAGTTAGAGTCATCCCTATGTTTTTAAACCTTCTCAAGTCTGTCACTTATATCTCTCCATTTGCATATTTGTCAACATTTGCACTATGCCTTGAATCTTAAACTTTATGTCATCCTCGGGAGGGGTTGGCGTACTGTTCTAATATGACTTGTTTATAACTGCAAAAATTAGTTAGTGGTGATAAAATATCCTCATGTCTCTCATGTTTCACTCAAATATTAGGTTTTTCACTCTAACATGCTTGTCATACCTTTTCCTCTCATCTCATATTATTTTGGCTCTTGCAGAACTGAAATCAACACCAAATAGAACTACTTAGCAACATAATCCAAATGATTAAATATGACTCCATAAGCAAGAAAATTATGAAAACAAGCAAACAAAACTATGATTATAGTCTTGCTAGTAGCAAGCAAATTTGTACAAATTATAGACAACTTGAAGACACAAACAAACAATAGATGCCAAATATATGAAAATGATGTAAATAGAATCCAAATATACAAAATATGATGATAGTATTGTAAAAGATATGAAATCAACAGAAACAATACAAGTTTTAAAAACTAACACAAAATAGACTCGTTACGACAAGCTTGAACCCAAATCTAGACCCCAAAGCAAACGATGTCCAAATGACACAAAAAATAATATATAGTGTGATTAGGATCCCAGTAAATAGAATATTAAATTTGAGTTAATTTCAAGTCATTTTAATATATAGACACAAAACTAACGCTTTTAATACCTAGATTTAGAACTTAAAGCAAATGATGTGTAAATAACCTAAAATATAATATATAGTATGACTAGGACTCCTGATGCGATGTCGCGGTCGCACAAATTAATTACCCTAGCTTAAAACACATAAGATAGTATAGAGCAAGTAAGGAGTCGATCCCACGAGGAAGATTTAGTTTAGATTTTTATGTTATATGTTATGCAATTTGGGGGTTTTGATTTGTGATGATCTAAACTATGGAAGAAATTAAACTAGCAAACAAAATCAATTGAAACCAAAATTAATGAAGAAAACAAACCTTGGTCGCAAGCACACATCCATCAACGGAAATTAGAACCGATCCTTGAAACAAAAATTACAGTTTATGTTCTGAAATTTTTATCTTTTCTTAACGTTGATTAATTAACAGATCCGCCGTATAACTAATCCTAAATAACAAACAATCAAAGTGTCTGCACTAATGATTCAATTTAATGGCAGCTTTAAGAACTAGATAATTTCATCAAGATTAACATACAAGTTGTTCGCAGCTTGTGTCACTTTATTCAAATGTTCTCCCTAAGTTCAATAACGTAGTTCCGCCATAATTATCAAGCTTAGTTGCTTCACAAGTTCATATATCACAACTCCGGTTTTGATATTAAACTTAGCAATAGATTGTTCACAACAATAACTTAGAGTCCGCTCTAGCAATCATCAACAACAATAATAGGAAATATGCATAGGAAAACAATCATACTCATTTATAATATAAACTAAAAATAAAAGGAAGCATAAATCTCACGGTTCTTGAAATCCAAAGGTCTTTGCGTCCTTGCAACCAAGAAAAGAGCTTAGCCTTGCATAACTATAGAACAAATACTTTTAAAGATTGAAGAGAGCATGATTTTAGGGTTTGTAGGGGAGAGAATTTGTGTTTATTCTCTGCTGACTACTGCCTCCTTCTGCTCTCCCTCTTTTCTGCTTTTTCTTTTAATATACTAAGAAAACCTAGTCCCTATTTTACAAAATAGTCCTCCCTTAAGTTGACAGTTTACATTTAAGTACTTCAATAACTATTTTCCTAAAAAGAAGAAATAGGCTTGCATTAAATCTTCAAGCTTTGACTTAGATGAGGGAGCTAAATTGTTGAAATAAAAACTTGGACGCCGGTTTAGATGCTTCGAAATGTAATTTTGGACATGTTCCTTCACGAAACCTGTTTGTTGGCAGAATTCAGCTATCATCTTTGGAAAATCATATCTCCCTCATATGACATCTTTTTTGGCTGAAATTTTGAGGGTTTATAGGAATGTTAGTCATAAATCCAAAAAATTGAGTTTGCATAAATTGGACTTCTGTATATTCAAGTTGGAATGGACGAAGGTCAACACTGGCAGATTGCGAGATTTGACTTTGAAAGCTGTGATTTCCATGATCTTCCTTATTTTATTTTCTTGCCTTAGATTTCCAGAAAGGTATGGATGTTAGCTTTTTAATGCCACTAGAATCACTTCATTTTGACCTCTAAAGCTCACGCTCTGCACAAAATATCGACTGAAGGTCAAATCTGCCAATTACCTCCAATTTACTCATTTTTTCATCTTTCATCCAAAAGTGCCTTCAAAACATAAAATAAAGAATATCAAGGCATTTTATATATAAAACGTAGGCAAAATACTAGTTAAATGTGGGTGAAACTATCGAATAATATGGTTACATCAACTTCTGTAACTGGAATATCAAGTTTGAGCTAATTCCAAGTTAATTTGATCTAATTTTACCTTGTTTAGCTTTTAGTAACAGAATCTAAAACTAATCTTTTGAATAACTTTTTTTTTTTTTACTTTTATGCTATTGACATGTTGAGAGACAGTAAAAAATCAAAATAATACTTTTTTTTTTACTAAGAAGATGTCTCTACTGAATTGAAGAGAAGAACATTGGAACAAGAGAAGAACAAAATTAACATAAGGATATAACTTGATTAATAGAGCTAAGATCCGATATAAAATGATCTGAACCCCGTGAGCACTTGGTCACGTAACCTATACGTAAATGATACAACTCTCGAAAAGCCAAGAAATCAGGTTTGGAAGTGTGACACAAAGATTACCTTAAATATAAGCACCAATACTATTGGAATTTGAAACCCTCACCCCAAAAATAGCAATTCACAAACAATAAGTCTAGGATGACACCACAAAGACAATTGTTCTTTGATAAATCAATTCAGTTCGTTAAAGAGCCAAAGTTCACCCTCACACACTTACAAAAAGAGATGTGAAAATTTGAATTATTATTAAGCAAAAACATGAAAACTGAGACTTACATTACAAAGGTGTTTTTATATATGTAATAACCAAAGCTAAACCCTAGAATACCCAAGATGTGAACTTGTATAAGGCCCACTTATAATTACACCCAATACCTTAATTAAACAAGCCTAAATATTGATAATCAAGCCCAAAACATGAAAATAAAAATTAAAATAAAGGTATGAAGCATGTTGCCATAAATAATGAAGCAAATAACATAAATGTCTTATTTCCTAGTCTAAATAGTCTCATTGGTCGAATAATCCTTCCTTGTAGCTCTAGGATCAATTGTCGATTTTAGGAATTCCAAAAATTGTTAGATGTGCTGGCATAAATTACAATGAGAAGAGGAAAAAAAAGAAAGATTTCAAAGATACATCAAAGCTTTGAATACAACATCATCGTTGCAATAAAAAAGTTCTCGACAAGATGAATCCAACAACATTGAGAAAGATTACTAATGATGACGAGAGTGGGTCATAATCTCTATCTAAAGGCAGATGAACAATTACAATGAGGAGATGAGAGAGATGTGAGAGAAAAAGAAAGAAAGAAAAAGACCTTAGAGACACATAAAAGTTTCAATTACGACACCATTAATATTATTAGATAGATCTTGATAAGACGAGTCTAATGATAGTAAGGAAGGTCACCATGAGTGATAAGAGGAGGCCACTCTCGGGGTGGCTCACTTGCATTTAGACTAAAAGTGTGGTCCACTTTGGTCACCTTTGATGATCATTCTTGGTGTAATTAGACTCTTTTCGTCCATAACGTTTTGATGGTATTAGTGGTATCATAATTGGAGTTTCGGTGTGCCTACAATATTTCTTTCTTTCTTTATTTTCTTTATTCTCCTCTCTCCTAACTGCTCACTTGCCTTTTGGACAAAAAGTATAGTCCACTCCAGTCACCGTTGATTACCTTCTTTGATGTTGTTGAATTCATCTTATTGATATCTTTTTTATTATACCAATGATGTTATAATTGGAGCTTCAATGTACCTTTTGTGTTTTTTAATATATATATGTATATATATATAATTTTTTTCTCTTTTTTTTCATTGTAATTTCTCACTCGTTTTTAAATAAAAAATATGATTTATTCGAGTTATTATTAACAACTTTTTTTAATATTATTGAATTCATCTCGAGATATTTTCAGTTCAATAAAAATGATTTCGTAATGTAGCTTTAACATGCCTTTAAAATTTATTTATTTCTTTTTTTCTCATCTCATTGCCCATTGTAATTTGCGTGAGTCCCATTTAACAATTTCTTTGAAAAATATTGCGTTTCTCATCAATAATGACTTTATTTTCCAATCATGATATATTTCAAACTTTACTTGTCGCTGTGTTTTTTGGCCGATTTCTATTTTCTTCTGAAATCTTTATTTTCCTTTTCTATCTTCCCTTCTTTCTTTCTAGGTGATAGTATACAAAACGATGCCCTCTTGATAAATACAGAGATCACTTTATTTTGTTGATGTCTCTCCCCACCAAACGCTCAGCCACAGCCAGCACTAGCACAGCCAGCACTTCCGCCTCAAATAATTTCCTTCCAATGAAGAAGGCCAAGTCCCAGGCCGCCGCCGCCTGTTCTCCTCTCGACCACAACAAAAAGGGCCTCTATCACTCTGACGATGTCGTCTTCGATCCTTCTTCCATGTCTCTCGACGACGATCTCAAGCTCGTCGACTACCGCACTCCTCCTGCCGCTGCTAATTTATCTCGCAAAAAAGCCACCCCTCCACAACCCGCTAAAAAGCTCGTAATTAAGCTCGTCAAGGGTAACAACTGCTCAATTCGCTTGCATGATTTAAGGGTTTTGCTTATATAAACCACTAAATTAATGTGGATAACATGTTGGTTGTGGAGAGTAGAATTTGTTTGGATATTGGGATCTCGGTACTGCATAGCTTAATTTGGTTGTTTGATTTCATTTTAGGAGTGAGCTAAGCAATTGTAAACAGAAAACCCTATGTTTTCTTTCTATTTTGGATCTGGGTAATTAATTGCATTTCAATTAGCTTCTTTCGGAATTTGTTATTTATACAAATTGCTGCTGCTAAGGATTTGCACCTTGGTTACATGAACTCTTTGTAACTTGGAATGTTTCTATACTCTTTAAGGTTGGTTTTCTACATGTATACATGTTACGTCAAAAGCTTGGAAATATCTAGTATTGTTTTTTTTCATTCGATTATATGTCGGGGTAACATCACTTCTTGTTCTCATTAACTAAGCTCTCCCTCTCAACACTTTTTCTTGAGCCCCCACTCATCTAGCTCAATTGTACGAGCTCATTTTCGTGCATGAAAATAATTGTAGATTGAATGAATTTTAAGGAAATAATTTGTACACATTAATGCAATTGATGAATTGGCGTGTCATTCTTCTTTAATGAGCTTTTTTCTTTTACTTATGGTTTTTCTGTGATTATGAATGAATGGGGTTGGATTTAGTAGCAGTATTGAAATCTAGATTCTGGAATTACAAATCGTAATAAAATTCTGTGCCAGGTATGTTTCACCTTTAGCTGATTTTATTTTTTTCGTGAAGCTAAACCAACTCTGCCTACAAATTTTGAGGAGGCCACATGGGCAAAGCTGCAGTCAGCTATTAAGGCTATATTCTTGAAACAACCAGCTCCTTGTGACTTGGAGAAGCTTTATCAAGTATGTACTCCTATGTTTCTTTCTCCTTGTATGATCTGTACCCTTGTTTCAACTCAATGTAGCAATTTGTCAATGCGAATTTGGTTTTTATTGGTTTTGGTATTAATCATCCTGTTTTTTTTAGGCTGTCAATGATCTTTGTCTGCATAAGTTGGGGGGAAATCTCTATCTGCGTATTGAAAAAGAGTGTGAAACACATATATCTGCAGCATTACAATCCTTGGTTGGTCAAAGCCCGGATTTGGTGGTCTTCTTAAAGCTTGTTGAGGAGTGCTGGCATGATCTTTGCGACCAGATGTTGATGATTCGTAGTATAGCCTTGTATCTGGACAGAACATATGTGAAACAAACTCCAAATGCACGTTCATTGTGGGACATGGGTTTGCAGCTTTTCCGAAAACATCTTTCTTTGTCTCCTGAAGTTGAGCACAAAACTGTCACCGGCCTCTTGCAAATGATTGAGAGGGAAAGGTACTTCTAAAAACTAACATATTAGTCTTAACATATATTTCTGGTTTCTAGTTTTCTGTCAATGGGTTCCACATGTCTGGGAAACTTTAATGTCCTGTATGTGTATGGGGTGCTTTAAATTTCTTTCAAAGCTAATTCTACAATTAACTGAGCTACTATTAAGAGTCAAGTTTGATGAACCATTGTCAACACATGTCTGGAATGCAGACTCCTTGCAATCTGTAACGTAAAGATATGCTTTCATTCTCCAATTGGATTATTAAATATGGAGTGACAAAAAATGAATTGTCAAAATAAGTGAAAACTAATCTGTAAATCAAATTGAAAGTAAAACATCCACTCTCTTTCCCATAGATTGGAATAAGGAAATTTGTTTTCTATTACGATATTGGAGGTCAATCATTGGAGTGGTCACAAATCTTGCAAATGAGAACTCTGTGACATTAGATTATTGGAGTGTTTTGAAGTATCATAACTTTTTTTCCTTCTTGGACACTTCATAGAGATCCTTTTCTTGTGATTGCAGATTAGGTGAAACAGTTAATAGGAAACCCCTTGGCCATCTTTTGAAGATGTTCACTTCACTAGGAATTTATGCAGAAAGTTTTGAAAGACCATTCCTTGAGTGCACATCTGAATTTTATGCTGCCGAAGGCATGACATACATGCAGCAGTCAGATGTTCCGGATTACTTGAAGCATGTGGAGGTGCCTTTTGTTTCTCCTCTGATATTATTCGGGATTAAAGTAGTTATGAAAATCAATTTTAGTTTTAGCTACAGCTTTTATGTCATTTCTGTTACTTAATATTTGTTAACTGCTGGAAAATTTGATTTGTCACATATTCCTGCAGTCGAGATTGAATGAAGAACAAGATCGATGCAAGATTTACCTTGATTCAAGCACTAAAAAGCCACTAATAGCAACTGCAGAAAGGCAGCTACTTGAACGCCATATATCTGCTATTCTTGATAAGGTGCAAATGTCCTTTAGTTATACATAGCCTCCTTCTAAAGAGCAATCTATTTGTGTTGCTTGAATAATTATTTGTCTCCCTGATCTGTCCAGGGGTTCATGATGCTTATGAATGGACATCGGATTGAGGACCTTAAGAGGATCTACTCACTGTTCTTAAGGGTCAATGCCCTTGAATCATTAAGGCAGGCCCTTAGCATGTACATCCGAAGAACCGGGCAGGGCATGGTTGTGGATGAAGAGAAAGACAAAGATATGGTTTCCTCCTTGTTAGAGTTTAAGGCTTGTCTTGATTCAATATGGGAAGAAAGCTTCTCCAAGAATGAAGGATTTTGCATCACCATAAAGGATGCATATGAGCATTTAATTAATCTTCGTCAGGTTAGTCTATCGCTCTGTTGGTTTGATCGTAATTGGTTGCAGTACTAGATCCTACTATTAACATGTAAAAGTAAGCTTATCACCTGTGTGCTGTATGAGATTACTGCAAAATCTTATTAAAAATTAAAAATATCCTTAAAAAAAGTAATTGAAAATTTCTAAAAGAATAAAAAAATGAAATACTTTTTTGCATCCAATTTACAGTAGATTTCAGATAATCAAACCCCACAAAAAGTTGGGTTCAAATCTATACTAAGCTTTCACCATTGTCATGTTGGAAGAAAATGAAAGGACAAATAAAATAGAAGGTAAATGATGATGAATTAAGAAAGTAAGCAATAAACAAGTGAATGACAATGCATACCTTTTAGAAAGACTAAGTGGAGAAAAAAATATGAATGAAACTAGCCAGAAAATGGTAGGCTTGTTCATCTTTTTGTTACATGCGTCCACTGATTATGCATTGAACTTTTTTGTTAAAAGCAATTATTAGATCTTAAAAGTTATGCAGGTAAGAGAGGTAAAATGAGAGCCATTGAACTTTTCCATGAATGTCCTAACTCTTTTGCTTAAAACACTTGAAATGTAATAAAGGCAGGCTTAAACATATTTGTTAAGAAATGTCACCAAGTTTCTTATCTCTTAGTTTGCAGATTTTCTGAAACTAAGACAAATCTTCTCTGGGCTTCAGACATATCTGAAGTATTTGAATGGTGGAATTTTCAATATATACATAACTATCTGACGTAGTTAATGGTAGAATTTGCAATAAAAATGGAAATATTAAAGTGATCAGAGTTGGATTAAGTTTTCTTTAAAATTAATTGTGCAGTTATTTGCATTTGCAGTGTCATTCACCAAAATGACACATCATGAATTGTCAGAATCAGACTAGTGTTCAGTCAAAATTGATATTGGGATAATATGCTAGTCTTCTATCAAAGTGATGCATTAATAATATGCCTCTCCTTTCCAAAAATGTCCCCTGATATGATTTACCCTGTAATATCTTTCTTGAGATATCATAGGGTGAGATTCTCCTAGTATTTTGATGTAGGCGGGGGAGTAGTCTGTTTGGCATTGCTCTCAGCTTCATTTAGCTGCTTTTGGTTCTTAACACAGTGTTTGGTTAGGGTGCTTGTCTTGGAAAAAAGAAAAGCACTAGCCTCTTTGTAAGGGCACCACTTTGTTTTTGGATCAAAGCAAGGTACCCCTTTGTTCAACCAAAAGCAAGGCAACTTACTGTTGGGTCTGTCGAGTAAAAATATAATATTTTTAATACATAGCAGTTACCAAAAATTGCCTTTTTTGGTGTCACTTTCATTTCACACCTCAGCACACTAGCCACATAGCACAACTCATCAATACCAAACAGGCTCTACAAATGCTTATTTATTGGTTGAGAAATGTTGCACTAGCTTATTTATTGGTTGGCAAATGTTATTGATAGCACTAGATAAGTTAACTGCTAAGGGCTCTTGGAGCGTTGTATACTTGAACAAAGCAAGGCACATGCCTACAATACCTAATGTATGATAATTTATCTTTTCCTTTTTTCTTCTCGGTTTCTTGGGAAAAAAAACATCACAAATCATTCTATCCTTTGCTTACAAAATATACCGGGTAACTGTACTATTTATAAGAAAGTCGTTAAAAGTGTCACCTTTTTTTTGTCAAACCACTGTAGATCATAAATTAAATCACGTAAATTTTTAAATAACAATCGCATGCCCTTGTAAAACTTGATATGAAAAAGAAACAGGTGGCATCTTCACCTAGCCATGTGTTTTGTTTTTCAATCTTTTTCTGTGCTTCTTGAGCGACCTTTGGAATCCTAGTTGAAGGCGCCTCACCCAGGGTTTGAGAAGTGTTTTGGCCTCCTAGCTTTGTGTCTAGCACCAAAGTTGCACTTTTAACAACACTAGGGCTAGGTTTTGGGAAAATAGAGAATTTCTAGGTTTTTATCTTTATGAAGGGTTTGAATGTAGTGATCAGGTTGTGGAAAAGCTATGGCATAGAGACTAAATTGGCTCTTGCATGAAGTAAATATCTACCAGTGTCAGAAATTCCTTTGAAGATGGTATGTATAATTAGGCAGTAATTTTATCAGTTTAGAGCAAGTTATAGTTGGCCACTTTGCCAAGTCTGGTAACTCATCGCATTGTTGTGCAAGTAGCAAGCCAAATTGTGCATGAGTCTTCGTACATGTATAATAGAAAATGTCCTTGTCTATTATGTGTTTCTACTGAGTGGGTTTCCTTGTACTCATTGTTCCTTATGGAAAAGTACGATGCATTGCTCTTCAATTGGAAGTCCTTTCAGCATTTCTCATTATGAATGAAAGAGCCAAAATTTTCTAGAAACTTTTCATGTACATTTTTTTTATCCTTTGGAAAGGCCTCCCCTGATGCACTGCTTCCTTATAGATGTTAGAGGATATGCATGGAGTATTATCTATCATTGAATTTGGATACACACTGAATATTTGGGTAGAAAAAAGAAAAAGAAAGAAAGAAAAACTAAATCATTTGGAGTGCATGGTCCTTGTTATTGCTATCCTCTTCCTGTTACTATTAATGGAATTATTCTTTTCTTCTTGGAAGAAAGGGAGGTGGAGAGGAGGTTGAACTATCCAACTTCTTTACCGTGGGAAAGTCGGTATTCAATAATTGAAATTGTTTTGAGTTCTACAATATACTTGTCCAATGATCAGCCAAGAAAATTGTATTGGAAGGATATTTGGTGGTTTTTCTGTCTAATAGTCACACAATAGCCATGGGGAAAAACATTCCCCAACTTTTTTTTTTTTTGTTTAACTCGGCTTTTAGTTGTTTTTTGTGAGAAAATATAAAGAATCATGACAAGGGCTGGGCTATTTGACACCTATGTTGGCTGCAACCACATAACAAGGCTAAGCAGCTGCTAAGTTAATGACCAACTGAAAAATCCCCCCTAGTATTAGATTGTAATGTTAAAACAATTTCACTGAATTTATGGAAATACATATTTAGGCAATAATAGATCAGTTGTGGGATGGTCATTTGTACTCGTGATCATCACTGCTCTTTTCCTTTTTTGTTTTTCTTCTTCTTTGTTCCGTTTCTGTTCCGTTCCTGGGATTTATATCTGGCATATTATTAGATGTTTTGCATGTATGCATAAACACAAGCAATGAAATTTCATGCAACTTGTATTCTTTCTGTGCAAGGAGGTTGTACACTTTCATTATGCTCTTATGATGATTCATCATCTGAGATTGACATGATGCAATGTGGTGATTTCTTGTTGAAGATATAAATAACATAACCTCACACTCCACACCAAAAGAAATGTATATTATTCTTGATAGTGCTGTCTATATTGTTCTTTTTTTTTTTTTAAACTGTGTTTCTGCTTACAGTTGATTTCATCATGGGAATGTGTATCCTTGAGGGTTCCTCTATTTATTGGCAAAAATTTTTTGGCACATGCTTATTTATCTAATTGTTAATGTCAATCTTAGATGATGAAATTCCATAAATTGTTGTTTTTCAGAGTGCCATGAGTTTTTGATTACTCAGTTGTCAAAATTGATTCTATAGTGTTGTTTTCAACTTCCTGCCTAAATATCCAATTTTGTTCTCCATTTGATAGAACCATCCTGCTGAGCTGATAGCAAAATTTTTGGATGAGAAGCTTCGTGCTGGGAACAAGGGTACTTCCGAGGAGGAGTTGGAGGGTACACTTGAAAAAGTTTTGGTTTTGTTCAGGTTTATTCAGGTAGTCTTGGTGTTAAAGAAAGTATTTTTTCTGCTAGCTCAACAGATTTTTCATTACTATCATATTTCTGGTCTTTTGGGAAACAAAATGATGTTAGACACGTCTATTTTTTTTTTTTTTTTAATCTTTTTTGTTTATGAAGGGTAAGGATGTGTTTGAAGCATTTTATAAGAAGGATCTTGCAAAAAGACTGCTGTTGGGAAAAAGTGCTTCTATTGATGCGGAGAAATCTATGATATCTAAGGTTAAGCATGGCAATTTTTACGAGTACATGTTTCACCAAGTAATTTTTTTCTATCAATCAAATTAATATGTTTGCATTGTCATTGCAGCTGAAGACTGAATGTGGCAGCCAGTTTACAAACAAGCTTGAAGGAATGTTTAAGGTCTGAACTATTTATTTAAGTTCATTCTAGATTCTTGTTTGTTCTATTTTTCTCATTGAAACTTCTAAAGAGGATGGTAGTGATGCGAACCTCGTGATTACATGGTCACACAACCTATAATTAAGATTGAGATTTGATTTTGGAAAGCTGAAAAAGGTCTAATAGGATTGTGATACAATGGAAACTTGTCTTACAGCACTAGCACTATTGGAATGAAGTCGAATGACACCATGAAGCTAGTTAATTTTTGACAAGTCAGATTCAATTTGTTTAAGAACCAAAGAATGCAAAAATCTTCCTCATATTAAAACTGAAAAGTTCAAAAGTATTATTCATTAAAAGTTTTTTCTTTTGAAAGTTTTTTCTTTCTTTCAAAATTTAGGCTTTACATGTGTTTAAATAGTTTTGAGAAATTAATCCTAATGAATCTACTCTTGTGGGCTGAATTGATGTCACTTAAAAAACTGACCCAAAACTTTTACTAGTAAGCTCAAACCTTGATCCAAACAAGTTTTGGATCTTAGCTGAAAACCTAAGTATTAATTAAGCTCAAACATAGAAATAATAATGAAAACAACAAGTCTGAATAGTAGCTTGTCGATGCCGCATATAATAGAAAGAAAAACAAGAAAAATATCTTAATTCACTAGCTTAAGTAACTTTTGGCCGAGATCCACCTTCCTAGATACTCTAGAATTGCTTAGCCAGCTTTTAAAGTCCTTTTGATGCTAGGAACTCTGATCTGAATAGGAATTTAAGGTGTGTTTATTTCCCGGAAAGTGGTTTTTGGGAAACCACTTTCCAAACTTTCCTGTGTTTGTTTGCCATTAGGAAAGTTGGTCAACGGAAAACACTTTCTGGTCAACGGAAAACACTTTCTGGTCAACGGAAAACACTTTCCAGTCAAAGGAAAATTTGGCTTGGTTTCCAGGAAAGTGTTTTCCTTCTATTTATGGTGGAAAACACTTTCCGGAAGTTGTGAAAAATTTAGAAATGTCATATTATATGTTGATTATATCAAATTTGGTCTTCAAACTTTTGATTGCTATATATGTTTTGTTTTGAATATTTGTTTTTCAATTTCATCCCTTACAATTTAATTTTTATATAACTTTGGTCCTTGTTTTTATAATTGTTATTTGCTTTTCCCTTATCATTTTTTAATTGAAATTTTTTATCTATCAAATTTGGTCCTCATTCTTTTGATTGTTATTTATTTTATTTGAAATAATTTATGAAATTTTAATTATTATTATTTTAATTTCTTCATCTTTCAATTTTTTTATTTTTTAGATTTGATCTCTATTATTTTGATTATTATTTATTTTATTTGAGATAATTTATTAAATTATATTTTTTTCAATTTCATTCTCATTTAACTTTTTAATTTGTAAGATTTGTTCTTCATTATTTTAATAAACTTGAAAAAAATAAAACATTAATAAGTTATTTTCCAGCTCATTTTTCATGACATAACCAAACACTAGAAAATGTTTTCCAACTTATTTTCGATTACACTACCAAACATCGGAAAATAATTCACTTTCTCGGAATTCACTTTCCAAAAGGAAACTACTTTCCAGCAAACAAACGAGGCCTAATTGAAGTTTTCTTTCCTTGTTGGACTAGGATTTCCTTTAGAACATGGAATACATTCTTAGAAATTCTTCTTTGTAGCCGCCCCTTACTTTCCTTCTTTGACTAGGAGAATCAAATCTTTAGCATTAAATAATCATTCCAAGTCTAGGATTCAAATCTGACAGCCTCCTTTAGTTTCCTTGCATGACTAAGAAACTTCCTCCTTTTTTGCTAAATATTCTCCTAAATAATAGGGATAATAATAAACGTATTTTCCTTTCAATTTTAGAAGAATATTTTTTTGATTCTTGTAAGAATCTTAATATCTTAATTAGCCTAAGCCAACTTTGGACCCCATGTGGCCTAAACTCATACTCATAATATAACCAAAATCAAACCTAGTACAAGCTCCCAATAAGCCTACTTTGCTGCCCAAATTAGACGTATACATGGGCTGACTTGATTTGACCGAATAAACCATCAAAGAGATTGGACTGATCCCATCATCATGCATAAACCAAGGCTAGCTAAAACTATCCCATTCCAAAAACCCATCATGGCCGTATGGAACACAAGCTAAATTCCAAGAAAAAACTAACATAATTTTGGCCGAATGGCCTCCCCATCAAACTCAAGCACAAAATCGAAGGCCCTTCATGAGAAATCCATGGCTGAACCGTATCAAGTAGTTTATTTTTAGCCAACGTAATTTGTGAAGCTTTCATGCCTCCAAGAATGCATTCATGACGGGACACTAACAAGAGGTGGTAATATGAACTGGTTGCTAAGATTAACATGGAGCGAACTTTATATCCCTCTCACCTGCTTTCAGTTTTGCCGCATTGCACTAGTAGTGTAAAATGTCAGCACATGTGCTAAGTTTGCCTTTTTCACAAGCATGCCCAATCCCTCTGACATATCATGCATGCACACGTAAAAATGGAATTAATAGAAGACAAACAGTAAATGTTACCTTTAATTCTAAACAATGAGGTAGGTCATCTTGTGACTGTAACACACATTTCTTGACTGTTGCACGTGTATATAATTTTGTTGAAATGGTGCTTGATTGGACTTCATGAGAGTGACACAGGGTCATGTTATTACTTCAAGGTAGTTGGTACGAGTGTTAAGAGAGGTAAGAGTATGAACTTAAGAGTCAATATAAATGTAATGTACTAGTATAATGAGAACATTTGTTTTCCTGAGAAAGAAAATTTCTCTTGCAGTTTGATGCTGGTTTCATACATGGATTTTTGTTTATTGAATTTGATTTGTTGGGGAGCAACTACTGCTTTGAATTTCTTATATAGCCCATTAGAAGTGCGTTCTATGCTATTGTGGGCTATTAAATCCTAATGTCTTCTCTTTTATTAATTTAGTAATGTCATGTGGGTGGGTTACCAATGATGAAAATGGCTACATATTTACCACTTGCTTTTTCTTGGTGTTACTTTTTCAGGATATTGAACTGTCAAAGGAGATAAACGAGTCCTTTAAACAATCATCTCAGGCCAGGACTAAACTTCCATCAGGAATTGAAATGAGTGTACATGTCTTAACTACTGGGTAGGTTTAGAGCCTAATAGCCTGTATTTGATTGAAATTTTTGTATATTTAGTCCCTTATTTCCAACAGAAGTTTAATTTATGTTTGGTTGGTTTCTCTGCAGGTACTGGCCCACATATCCACCCATGGATGTTAGGCTTCCTCATGAGCTGAACGTTTATCAGGTATTGCACAAGATACTGATTTTTTTCTCTCCGTTTCCAACTACTAAAATATTGAATAAACAATTGCCTTATGTGTAGGATATATTCAAAGAATTCTACTTAAGCAAGTATAGTGGAAGACGCTTAATGTGGCAAAATTCATTGGGTCATTGTGTGTTGAAAGCTGAGTTTCCGAAAGGTAAAAAGGAGCTGGCAGTTTCTCTATTTCAGGTCGGTCTTGTTTAGTTTTCAATGCATTGCTCTTTTGATGTCTCTTACTGTCATTTGTTTTTATTGATGCAACCTGCACAGGTGGATTTGTTCTAATAGCTTACCATCCTGTCCCTTCTATTCCAGACTGTTGTTCTGATGCTGTTTAATGATGCCCAAAAGCTTAGTTTTCAAGATATCAAAGACTCCACTGGCATAGAAGACAAGGAACTTAGAAGGACTTTGCAGTCTCTGGCGTGTGGAAAAGTTCATGTCCTGCAGAAGGTAGGTGATGATTATATGCATCATGATTTTTGTGTGTTTGAGTTCTTACTAATGCTTATAAAATTGTTAAATGTTGAGTTTTCCTTGTCTCTTCCCCTTAATATTATAGAATTTATGGTTTACAGCTGCCCAAAGGGAGGGATGTGGAGGATGATGATTCCTTTGTGTTCAATGAAGGATTTGCTGCTCCACTCTATCGAATAAAGGTGTGTCTGTTTCATACCTATCTATAGTAATAATAGCATGTTGTCTGACTTGCATAAGCATGGCTAATGCCAAGAATGACCTTGTGAAGTCAAGTGCTGTGCTTTTCCTTTGTTAGCTGGATTTTGGATGTTTAAGCTAACAGTTGTTTGGGGATGCAGGTAAATGCGATCCAGATGAAGGAAACCGTAGAGGAGAACACAAGCACCACTGAGAGAGTATTTCAGGATCGTCAATACCAGGTTAACCTTCACTCAAGTTCCATTTTTATTAAAACAGTTTCTGGTGATGGACATTTAACAAAGTTGTGAACTTGCTGCTTTTAATGTTTGTAATAATTACTTAATATATTCCAGGTTGATGCCGCGATTGTCCGGATAATGAAGACAAGGAAGGTGCTAAGTCACACACTTCTTATAACTGAACTATTCCAGCAGGTAAATTTCCTCTTTTTTTTTTTTTTTTGTTATTGTTGTCATTGTCGTTGTCGTCTTGAGTAGGGATAATGAAGCAAGGAAGTGCTAGGATGTAAGTTATAAGCATATCTTCTCAATTTTGTTTTGGGGGGGAGGGGGGCGGTGGTGACCCCTGACCACCCTCTAGATTCATCACTGGTCTTAAGCATACGCATAAGATGTATGTGACCCCTGACCACCCTTAGGATCTAAAGTCTCAGGTTACTATCACATTACACCAACGCATAGTAGAGTTGGGTACCGGTGATCTCAGTTTAACTTTATGAATGTACCGTGATTAGTTAGTTTGATAGATGAACTGGGTGAGAAAAATGGGATGCCCAATTCTGAAACTTCCATGCAGTGAATGGATGGATATTAATAATGATGAAAAAAAAATTGTATGTTGTGAACAGCTGAAGTTTCCTATAAAGCCAGCTGATTTGAAGAAGAGGATAGAAAGCCTTATCGACAGGGATTACCTTGAGCGAGACAAGAGCAATCCTCAGATATACAATTACTTGGCCTAACACACTGTCACACCAATTGTGTCCTTGTAAATGGCACAGGAAACTTCTGTTCTATCCAAGGGGCAGATGTTCAATCCTGGTCAGATTAATGTACAGTATGTTTATTTTTGCTGCAATCAATACTGTAATTGTAAAGCGTATTCTGCCCCCTCTTTCGACACTTCCCTGCTGGTATTTGATCTTCGAGTCACTTGAGACAAGGGGCGAAATTGATTCAAAAAAAAAAATTGGAAAGAAAATAAGCTCCGCCAGTGGGTAATAGAAGTTTGGAGAGTTACAAGCAGACAGATTGGCATTTTCACCAGCCATAAGAATTGGAGCATTCACACCTCAAAATGCACGATTAATGTTCAAATAGAGGTCAGTTTTATTCTTATTTTACGGCCGTATTAACAGCTCCTGTGTCATTTGAACGCTTGGTTCTCATGCTGCCCTTTGTCTTGTTTTTTGTTGCCTTTTGTTTCATCATCTTACATCAATCTAGTCCCACTCGTACGACCCCATTATCAGTATAGTCCCCAAACCTTGCAGCACCATCAATTTTGTCCTAAACTTGGTTGATATTATACTGTCATCCATCCACCGGTAACAAGTAACCTACCTTTTTTCCCATTTGCGTATGATCTCTCTGTGCTCGTTGTTTCCTCCCAAAGAGCCGTCAAAGTATGTTTCAGTTAAGTCATAATTCACAACCGCTGTAGTGCCAAAATATCAGTAGACTAAGATTTTAGGCGTAAAAAATGAATGCAACTCCCCCTCGTTTAGGGTATGTTTGTTTGAGCTAAAGCTACAAGTTAGGGCTTGGGGAGAATAACAAGAATTAATGAGTGAAAATAATGTTTGGATTTAAATGGAATGTTTTTAATAAATGGATAGCAAGGCCATGCTATTATGTTCGAGATAAAATCGACAAGATTCAGATAAAACTAAGAGGTTTGGAGCTCTGATAAAGTTAAACCGACACAAGATAATTCTGTTGTTTTTGTCCTGGTTAATGTGAAATTAACGTTAAATTTCTTATGGAATGGCGCAAAGGAAAAGGAGAGGAGGGTTTAATAGTTAAATGCCAAATATTATTAAGGTTGTGCAGAAGTCATATTCTCTAATTATGTTATGAAGTCGATCACGAATCACGTGCAGAAGTCATGCCAAGTGCCATGCACTCTTACACTATCAAAAGCTCTTACATCAATCAATCAGATGTTTCGATTGCACTTGTCACTGCAGCCATTGATTTTCACTCCTCCTGTCCCCACCCAATATTCAATGCTTCTTGCCGGAGAGAGAGCTCCGTTGCCGGAGAGACAGCCATTGTCTTAGTGGCCCAGCCCAGTCAGCCATATAGGTTCATCAACCACTACTTTCAGAGGCTAATTGCAAAATAAACTCTCGCTTTTGCTCCCATGCTCCCATGGAACAATCAACTAGTCCCCTCTTTCCACCCGCGCCATGCTGCGGGTACTATTTTAAATAAATTTTTAATCGTAACAGAAAAAACAACAATGTTATGAATTTTTTTTTTATATATATTATGATTTTTTTAATTGAAAAATAGAAAGATGGTATTTGTATTTTATAAAATAAATTAAAAAAACATGAAATGATATATAAAAAAAAAAGAAGAGTTTGAAACTAGTTAACTAAAATACTACACTACGTTGGTTTTTCAAAGTAGTTCATCCACATTTAAATATGTCTAGAGCTACAGTGAAATCGTCTTTTTACCCTTCATCCTTCAATGTTTAAAGCTTTATTTGAGACGTAGAATGATCTTCACACACGATCAACTTGTCATTCTTGATTTATTTGGGGGCAACACTGTCTTTTTATTTTTTTATAACATTACAATTACCTTATTGCTCTTTGACAGTAAGCAATTAGAATCTTTTGTCCATGAACCGTATGATAATTTTAATTTTGTCATGAACAATTAAATCACGCATGTATCTTTATTATGCAAATTTGTTAGCCTTGGTTTTAGGGGCTTAATTGTCATTTTCTAATGGTTTTTTTTTGTTATTGTTATTTAGTTACAAGGGCATTTTTGTTTTTTTATATATAATTTTATGAACAATTGAGTTACTCCATTCCCCTTGCCATTTAATTTTTTCAGCTTTGGCTTCAAGGGCTTAGTTGTAATTTTATAAGATTTTTTTTTATTGTTGTTTAGTCATTGGAGCATTTTTGATTTTATGCACTTAAAAAAGATTGTTGAAGTGTACTTGGCATATGTCTTCATATTAGTCGCTCCGCCGTCTGTGGGTGGTATATGTGGCTGACGACAATGATTGAAATCAAGCTTCCACCACATCATTTGATATGTCTCGACGTCCTCTTCTTCCCTGGGTGTCACATGTATAATAGTGATGTATGGTTAAACGTTAGTTGACTTTTCTTTCTTTTTCTTTCTTTTCCTTCTTATTTTTCTTCGGATTGCATGCTAACCATGAAAAAAATTATATGAGCTCTTCAATTTCTTTTGATTCAGTCTTTTTTTTAATTTTAATTGGTTTATTTATAATGTTTGTTTCTAATTGGATTTTATTTTTGATTTCATCCTCGTTGTTTGATTTTGTTAGTTTTTTTTTTATCAATTTTAGTTCTTATTCTTTTAATTGATTGTTTTTTGTTTTCAATCATTTTATGTAAGAAAAAAAAACTAGTTCTCCATTTTTACTTTGAAAAAATTAATTAAGTTATTTTAATAAATAAATAAATAAATTTTAAAACCAGCATAGAAATCTATTAAATTTCTTTAAATACACAAAAAGAAAAAGAATGTATTCTTAGGTTTAAGTACAGGGTGATATGAAAATTATCTAAAACTGTGCCTTGAGTTAAATAAATAAAATTAATTTCTCCATTTTTTTTTATAGACACACATTGAATTCACAAGCATGATTAAACCTTTCAGCTCTTGATCAGCTTCCTTTCTTTCTTTATGTTAATGTAACATTAAGTAATGTTCTAAAATCGTAGAGAAAGTATTGTAATTTTTTTTATATTTTGTTTTGTTTTGTTTTTTTTTACATGTTTTTTTTTTTTTTTTTGGGTTTTACATGTGTTTTTTTCTTTTTCAAGATTGTCTTCTTCTTTTTTATATATATTCTTTTTGTATTTTTTTAATTTTCTAGTAGTATTTTTTATCTAAAAAAATATTAAATTGATGTTTTTTAAGTATTTTTTATTATTATTTTGATGTATTAATGTTAAAATAAAAAAATTATATAAAAAAAATTATTTTTAATATATTTTCAATTAATTTTTTTTAAAAAAAAACATCTTAAGCCAGATTAACATACAAACACTAAGATGATCCTCACGATTTATCATTGCAAATATGCATATATTGTAGTGCGTTTCCTCCAAATGATTGGTTTAGGTGGTTTTTTTATTTATTTGCTAACTTTATAAAAATATTTAATAATATTAAGTGAGAGTTTTATAATTAGTTATCTATAAAACTTTATTTATTTAACATTATGATTAGATTATTTATCTAACTTTATATATATAATAAATAATTTTATTTTTTAATTAGTTGGAGAATAGAATGATCATCTAAGGGTATGATTATCTTAAAAAAATATAGACTGTTTAATAATATTGAGTAAAACTTATATACTTAGGTGTTTTCATATGAAAAAAATTACTATGTTTCTTGGTTAACAAATTTTATTCTAGGCTTCTTGGTAGATAAACATTATCTGGCATTCTTAATGAAGAATGCTAATATTTTCATCTGATCTATATAGGCCAATCAATGTGCCTTGCAGATGGAGCTCAAACACAATGAGACCTGAAGAACAACCATCTGCGAGACAATGGAATATGCCATCTTTTTCATGCAATCATGCTGACTCATATCACATGGAAAATGAATACATTAATGAGAATCTCAGAAACTCCTCCTGTTTTAAAGCTTCACGGCAGGTCTCATCCCCAGAAACAATTAGTGATCTTGAACCCCATTCATACCGATGCCTCAGAGTTTCTTTGGATGATTTAGAACTCAACTCCCGTCTCCTCACTATGTCATGAACCAGAGGCAGAAAAGTTGGTGTGCAGTGTAATACAATGCTAGAAGAAGAAATGGAACAGGATGAAGTAACGAGTTCTTACGTTATCGAGAACAATTCTAATCATCGAGGGGGAACTGGCAAAGCAGTTTCTATTGATGAAGCAATTGCATGGGCTAAGGAGAATCCCAGTCACTATCTTTTGGCAAACAGCATGAAAATGTTTTGATAGACCACCACCACTCAGATGAACTGCAAGGTGAAGAAATATCTTAATGTCTTCTCTGAGATTTGATTGAGAATTCGTTATTATAATTTACACGTTCTTTCTCTTTGTCATCGAAATCATGCAGAAAGGCCTAATATGCATGATTTTGTTGGGCATCTAATGGATGGAGATGGAACAAGGCAATTGACTAAGGCAAACCACTTCGCCCCCCCGCCCCCAAAGCATTAACAAATGGATTGTGATAGAATGATGAAATATTTGTATAGCTCTTAGAACAGTGTATATATCAGTTCGATAAACTAGATATCGATCACTGCCGTCTAGCAACAGACTAGTCAGCTTTGGTATGTGCTGGATCGTTTGCTGTATTGTCAAAATTAAAGACATTTAGCATCGATGGCATTGTAGCTAGATCGTAGGTATATCATTAAACCTTCGAAGGTATTGTAGAACCAAGTTCCCCAATGTTCTAGTTCTTCTCATAGTTTTAAACTTACAGATTTCACATTCTAAGGATACCCTATTTTAACAATGAATCGAGAGAGCACTACTACTTTTGAATAATTCATTTGTGTTATTTTCCGAATATGAATATTGTTCTGACGAGGAGAGAAATCAAAATTTTAAAGTGGGAATAAGTGTAATTCAGTGGTATATTTCCCTTTTACTTTGCAGGAAGAACTATATAAATCCAGAAGAGAAGAAGTAGAACAATCAGAAAATATTAAGCTCCTGAACTAACAATGTCTAATATTGTCAACAATAAACATTTACTTGAAAGAGTATAATAACATCCCAGCAGTGCAAAATTAACTAATTTGGAAATTAGTTATGAGATTTTTGATGGATGCTTCTGTTTCTTTTTCTATTACATATATACATAGATGGAGATGGAGCTATTGGATGAAGAGGTTGTGGTCAGCTGGCAGGGAAACTAATATCCGTCTGCTGCTATCAACACTACATCTCGTAATAGACATATTCTCTAATTTAGCTGTTACGTACTTCATATATATATATATGTATATATATATATATATTACAAATTTACAATGTTTTGATAAATGAATGAATGCAGATTCTGTGGCCAGACAGTGGTTGGTATGCAATCCCACTAACAAGCCTTGTCGAAAGCTCACAAGTCAAAAAAGTTTATCAGAAAGCAAGGCTATGTCTCCACCCTGACAAGTTACAACAAAGAGGAGCTACGCTCCCACAGAAATATGTTGCAGAGAAGGCCTTTTCCATCCTGCTGGTAAGTTTTTGACCTGGCTGGAACCAAGACAAGAAGAGGATACAGCAACAAAAAGTTTTTAAGGCAATGGACTAGTTTATATATGTTGTTATTTCATGAATACTAGTTTCAAGAACACCGAAAATCTGAATATTATTCTTGTTTCTGAATGTGGTTACAGGATGCATGGGCTGCTTTCGTTTCCCAAGATTTTTTGTTTAACTAGAGACGATTCAGGATCCTTTTTATACTCATTTGAAAACCAACAAAGAGAAGCTAGCTTGCTCGATCGGCTAGTTAATTTGAAGAATGAAGAAACATATCAAGAGCAGATGGGCACGACCCAGATTTCTAGACTGTGAAAACAAATCAATAACAGTTTATGTTCATTGTATGCAAGCTTTCAAAGTTCCTAGATTAAGTTCACTAATGAGAGAACCAAAAAAGCTATGCTAAGCAACAAGGAGAAAGATGGATGATGTACTAATGTTTCTTTTTGTCTTTTTCTTAATTTTATTTTGTGGTGAATAATTAGTGACTGTATTTTGGTATTTTACTTTTACATGAAATTTTTGAGATCAAACCACTCCCATGCAATCTGCCCAGTCCACCCCAGTAAGCAGATCTTGTCATACCTTCAGAATTTGCATTGACTGATAGGCTGAATGAAAATTGTTGGTACATTTTAATTGATTAATAATCTGAATTCTATAATTAATATATAAAATATACATATAAATTAATATTTTAAATTAATTTACAATATTTATTGATAGAAAATAGACTTAAAGAAGTAGATTAAAAAAATGATCAATTTTTTAGCATTAAAATAATTTATTGTCTATCCCCGGAAGTTCTAGTAGCATAATTGCAATATTGATTTTTATTTTTGGTAGCGCAAAAAAAAATAAATAACGAACCAAAATTTATAATACATGTCCTTTTAAGTGTTTTGAATGTCATATAAAAGAAATTTTTTTTCTTCTTAGACCTAGGTTTTCATATTCATGAGCTTAAATTGCACAATTCTAGATTTTCAAAATACTCAAGTCAGGTTTACATTTTATTCATAATTCATATGACGTAATTATAACTGACTTAGATGACACATGATTAAGTGCATATGTGGCGTTAATAGTGCATCACCTAGTAGGTGATAAGCAAATTTATTTATGCTATCATTGGCTTAACCATTTAAAGTAGGGTTATATTTCTTTTTTCCACAACTCTATTCTGATATGACATTCCATGGATAGTCAATTGTTATTCTATTTGTCTTTCATCACATAATTCTCTAAGTTGATTATATAAATACTATCATCCTCAATCGGTTCTCAAAATTTTTATTTTCATGTCTAATTGATTCTCAATAAGGTTCATGTATTTTATGAAGCAACTTAAAGCTTATGATATATATATAACATAACCATATCAAGTAAAATCATGCATAAAGGTAATGAAATAGACACCCCTATATCTAGGTCTCACATTCATTAAATCAAATATGTCATAATAAATTAATTGCAATAGAATTCAACTTCAGTACCTTTTCCAAATGGTTTTCTTATTGTTTTTCTAGCTACACAATATTTACAAGTAGACAATCTACTTTTCCAACATTTTCCAATAAGTCTTTTGATGAGAATCAGCTAATTATATCAAAAGATCCATTAGAAGTGCTAATTAGATGAATTATAAGGTTAATAATCAAGAAGATTAAAGAGACATTCAATGGGCTAATTTATAATATATGGGCCAAGAAAAGCTTTAAGACTTTTATAAGTGATGATTAGATTTTAATTAATTAGATTCATATAAAGGTAGGGGCTAATACATGGCCTAAGATATTTGACAATTTGGGTAGCAATAGAGAGCATGACAACTTGTGTTTCCATATGAATTATGAATTATGGATTACATACAATACCAGGATATTCTACAAGGATACATAGAAAAAAACTTGGGAGTTAATTATTTTGCAAAGTTTTCATATTTGCTAAGGAAACCAAAGTCGAAACTAAAGTCGACAACTTATGTTAATTAGTAAAAAAACAAATAAATAACTATTTCTTTTATTTCAAGGATATCTAAGTTGGCTACACATCCTAATTCACTAAGGGATGGAAAAGTCGACTACATTTTCTATTTAAACAAGGCTAATTTTTTTGGCCTTTTATTAGGAATTTCAATAATGTTTAAAAAAAGGGGTTATGATTATTAGAGAGCATAGGAGATTGAATCTAAAAATGACAAATTTGAAGAGGATGAGATGTCACCACTTGAGGATGATGGTGTGGAGTAACCAAAGGAGATCATCTTCCATACTAGATGCTAAATAAGTAACAAGGTATATAGTATGATTATTGATAGTGATAGTTGTTTTATTGTTGCTAGTGCTATTTTTGTTAGAAGATTGAATCTGAACAATGTTGAGCATGAATAACCTTATAGACTTCAATGTTTAAATGAATGTGATGGAGTAAGAGTTGTTAAACATGTTTTGATTTCTTTTTTGGTTGGAAAGTATAAGGATGAGGTAATGTGTGATGTGGTTATTATGAATGCTACTTATTTACTTATGGGGTGTTCTTGACAATTTGATAGGAAAGTTAGGTATGATGGATTTAAGAACATATATTGTCTTGAAAAGGATTGGAAAACTTTCATGCTTATACTATTGTTACCTAAACAAGTTTATGAAAATCAATCAAGATTGAAAAAGGAAGATGAAGCTAAAAGTTCAAAGCAACCATGTGAGGATGTGAGGAAGAGTGGAAATAATAGGAGCATTTTTATTTAAATAAAATCAGTGTGTTTGCTTGAGAGTAACTTTTGTCTCTTTGTTTATAAAAAAATAAATCAAACTTACCAAAGTATAATTGACTTTGTGGTGTTCTTCCTATACTTGTGATTATTGTTTCATATAATTAACAAGTCTAAATTCATTCCAATAATTTAGGTTCTTTGATTCAGGTAATCTATCGGTTAAGCTTCTTTTCTATCCTTGGATCCGTTCTCCATATTATTATGTCTGGAAAGGTCACTTTTTAAGAAAATCCACAATTGATTCGTCTTAAGAAACTATTCGAGATATCAGACCCGAGGAGACTATGAACCATTTACTATGGTTCCTAGGCCATATCCCACGACCCTTCTCATCTTGTGACTTGTTTCTTTAGATTAGCATTGTACTGTTGACAAATTGCATGCACTTCAGATCATTCTAACCTCGATTTGTATCTTGTGTGGTATACATGTAGAGACTCATGAACATCTTTCTTTGAATGCACCTTCTCGGCCTCGGCTTGGGGAGATATCTCATGTAAGACACTCATTTCATAGCCATCTATGACATAGCAACCTCTACTTCAGTGGGTATGCTTACACGTTCGAAAGAGGAAAGAGTTCACTCATATTCTAGCTTGGTTAGTCCTTTCAGCTACAATCTACTTTATCTGGAATTAAAAAAATAATAGGATATTTTCTCAAATCTTTTAAACCCACCAAAATGTTTGTTCAAATATCTTTTAATTAGCCAGATCCTAACTTATTGACTTGGATCCTAAAATTCAGGTTTCAACTTAATTAAGGGATATTTGGTGGTTGTCAGGATGACTTTCTATATGCTCTAGAAGTTGATTGGTTCTTACTAGCAGTATTGGTTGACTGGTTTCTGGGATTTCCAGAAACCGATTGACGTCTCAGAAACCGGTTGACGGTTATTGAGTTTTTTTAGACTTTATCTAAATAATCGGTTGACTGATTACTAGGTTTCTATAAACCAGTGAACCTGCTATTTTTTATATTTCTGGTTTTCTAATTTATGAGGTTCATCTTTAGCTTTTTCTTTGTTTTTCTATTTCCTAAAGGCTTTTAATCCGAGTAACAGATCTAAGTACTTCTTGGGGTATACCCCTCGTATTTTGTATAGTTTTTTCCTCTTTATTAAATTTACACTTATAAAAAAAAAGGTATTAATAAGATCATACATTTAACACAATGCATTCATAATGATGTTTTCCTTACCTTGCTTATACTTGAATAACATATGGGAGCATCTCACTAAATTCAATCCACATGGCATATCGCCTATTAAACTTACCTTGGCTTTTTAAGTGTTTTAAAGATTGATGGTTTATATATATCACAAACTCCTTATGCCAAAGATATGTTTTCAAGTCTCCAAGGTCCTCACCAATGTATACAACTCTTTATAATATGTTGGATAATTAAAAGTTGCTTCATTAAGCTTCTCACTGAAATAGGCTTTGGCCATTTTTCCTGTATTAAAAATGCTTCAATACCTATACTAGAGGCATCACATTCAACCTCAAAAGTTTTTGTAAAGTCAAGTAAAGTAAGCAATGGGGGCCAAAATCATCCTTTCTTTTAACAATTTAAAAACTTTCTTGATCATCATCTAATTTAAATCGTACCACTTTCTTTACAATTTCATTCAATGGTGTAGCTAGAGTCCTAAAATCTTTGACAAATCTTTTATAAAAACTAGTTAAACCATGCAAACTTCTTACCTCACTTAACGTCTTAGGTGTAAGCCATGCTTGAATAGCCCTGATCTTTGCCTCATTCATCTCAATCCCTTTTTCACTAAGAACATAACCTAAGAACACAATTTATTCCATGAAAAAATCACACTTTTTTAGATTAACATATAATCTTTTCTTTATAAGAGTATTTCAAGAACCTATCTTAAATAATTAATATGCTCATCTAATCATTTGTTATAAATCAAGATATCATCAAAATAGACAATAACAAATTTTCCTATAAAAGATCTCAACATATGATTCATTAAGCTTATGAATGTACTAGGGGCATTAGTAAAACCAAAAGGCATTACTAAACATTCATACAATCCATATTTAGTTTTGTATGTTGTCTTCCATTCATCTCTTTCTTTCATTCTAATTTGATGATAACCACTCTTAAAAATAGTTTCAAAAAACACAGAAGATCCTATAACCCATTAAACATATCATCTAATCTAGGGATAAAATGTTTAATATTGTTAATGGCTATACAATCAATACATACAAGACAAGTATTTTTCTTTTTAGGCACAAGTAATACTAGAATTGCACAAAAGCTCATACTTCTCGAAGTTACTCTTTCGACATCAACTCTTTTACTTGTCTTTGAAGCTTCTTAGTCTCTTCGGGATTACTTTTATAAGTTAACTGGTTTGGAATTGATGCTTCTAGGACCAAATCAATTTGATGCTCAATCTTTTGAATTGGTGGCAAACCACTAGGGCTCTCTTTATGAAAGATATCCTTAGATTTCTGCAAAAGAACTTTAGCAACACTAAGAACACAAGAATTCAAATCATCAAAATTAAAATATGCTTCCTTATACAAGAGTAAAATCATTAGCATACTAGAATGATAAGCATAAGTAAAGTCACTTTGTTTTGAATAAAAATTAAGTTATTTTCTTAATTTTTCTGTACTCTTCTTTTCTCACCTTTACTTTCTTCTCTCCACTTTCAGACTTCCCTATGTTCTATTTTATTTTTTTTTGAAATCTTCAAACTTATTACTAATGGACAAAACTCCCTCCCCCCAAATGTTTCACACTCATGGCTCATCTTATTTTCGCTCACTCTCATATCCATACCATTATTTTTTAGGATTTCTTGTTTAGCTTCCTCAGCTTTCTTAAGCTTCAATTGATCCTTATACACTTACCTTGGTGATAATAGAGTAAGTGTGCAAATCTTTTCATTTTTCTCCATAGTATACTTATTTCTAAATCCATCATACTCGGCCTTCTTTTCAAATTGTCAAGGTCTCCCTGAAAATAAGTGTGTACCACCCTATATAGGAACAACATCAAGTACAATCTCATCATTAAACTTTCTTATTGTGAATGGAACCAAAACTTTCTTAGTCACCCTAACTTATCCACATTCACTCAACCACTAAAGCTTGTATGGTTAACATGTTTAGATGCATTCAAGTTTAATTTTCTAACCAAAGTTCCATTCATTTTAACTTGAGATTTTCCCCCGCCAAACAGAATGCGGAAACAACGAACTTGTCTTATTTAATTAGTTGGACTATCAAACTTTATTTATTTTGAGAGGAGACATTTTATTTGGGTCTTAGACTTGTTTATTTTGTTTATTTTAATTAGTTTAGGCTAGTTTTAGCTTAGGTTGATTATTATTTAAATTGGGTTTATGTGAGACCTATTAGGGAAACTATTGATTTGATGCTTAATTGTTGAGTAGGTGGCCACATCTTAACTTGGTGACAATCCTTATTTTCTTGTCTAAACAAAACATCATTGCTAATGTCAGAATTTGAACAAATAGTCTTCATGAAAGTTCTAGAAAATTATCTCAAATTTCCAACGAAAAAAGAATCGGTGCATTTGGACTTCTAGAACTCGAGATATAGGTTGAACACTAAATAGTGTCTGGGCTGCAGGACATATTCCGACTTCTCCGTTGTTGCTACAATTTGAACTTGAAAACGACCTTTTTGAATCTTGGACTCTACATGAAAGTTTTATGCCTATGCCTTAGCTTTTCATCCATATAAACCAGACCAAAATCCAAGTTCTACATCTCCAGGTATGATCCAATAACCGAATAGTGTTCCAGTTTGGACTGAACCAGCATCTCTTTTCTAAGCTTGCCCCTCTCTTTATCTTCTCAATTTCAGTAGTTAAACTCATCCATCAATCCTTTGATTTATATGATAGGCCTGCATTTAAGATGAACATTTACCATAAATTAAAGGTATCTTATAGTATCAGACTTGTTATTATAAAACATGCTTTAGTTAAGGAGTTATTGATACTTCATGTGCAAAATGATGATATAAAACCTTGATAAAAATGCACTTTTTAGTACTAATCACCCCCCCAACCAGCTTATTACTAGTCCCTAGTAATCAAAGCATTAAAATAAAAAAATAATTTGCAAGTTCCACAAAGCAAGGCATTCATCATTCAATCTCCATTAATCTATCCAAATAAATGAACTCTCATTAAATTTATATATTTGCTTCATACTTCTTAAACAAGATATTAATAAACTTTCTTTTTTATGAGCTCAATGTATGAAAACATAGATGATGGGGCTTTTATTGGAAGAAAACAATATTATATTCTAATGTTTTTCTAAGGTTAATTTCCTTGGGTTGGGATTATTATATTTTTTTTAATATATATACATATAACTTAAAACACAATGCATCTTTAACCCATGTAACGAGCTTTCGGCTAATAACTCCTACACCGGTTGGTCTTAAAGCATTAGATGTTGAGATACTCCTACAAGCTTAGTAACTCAGGTTGTAGATACTGATACGTAGATAGTGCAATGTTTGATTCATTTAAGCTTTTCTTCTTAACCCATGTAACAAGCTTTAGGCCAATAGCTCCCAAGTCAGTTGACTTTAGGGTATTAGGTGTTAAAACACCCCTTCGGGCTTAATTGCTTAAATTAGGGAGGCTACGAAACCAAACTCATCTACGTTTTTATTATCATCAATATTATCATTTTTTTTTTTTGCAAATTATATACTATCCCTTTCCCTTAGTTGTTACAAAAGAACATAAATAATATAATAATCCAATATGCAACCCACAATCATATGTTAAAGTGTGTGTGTGTGAAAATGAAAGTTTAAGAATACTTGTTAAATAAGTATATAAGCAGAATCAATTGATAATAATACGAGAGTTTGTAAACCTGAATATTTCAAGAAGTATTCTGATAGACCTTGTTAAGAATGTTTATTAAGATGCGTCTCAAGAGTCACTTTAACAAAAGAACTCCTTTACTTTGTCATCCTAGTAACAACAGTTTTGCAAATGGTTTATGAAATAGAAAACACAGTTAGTTTTTTATTTTTTTTATTTTTTTTAACATCAACTAATGTCCTCTCCCCCCCCCCTAACCAAAACAAAATTTTGTCCTCAATGTTTTAAGGCAGAAAAATAGAGTATAGAAGATATCACCTGAAACAATGAACACTAACAAACCTGAAACACACTTAAAGAAATATAAGAAATAACAAAACACAAATATTATGCTATTAATAAAACCAAAAGACACAAATTTTTACAAACTAAGGCTTAAATCGTAGTTGTGATTGTGGCTCATATCTTCCCTTGATTTTACGTCCAAGAACGGCTTAAACACCCTCTATAGGTCAGGGATAAGCTTCACATCCAGTTTTCTTAGAAACTGACCAACAAGGTCTTTTTTAGTCAGATTCTCAAGACTAAGTCGATCATGTTCTTTATGAAAATAGGGTCATAAATCATGAATTGCACGATGCACATCTCTACTAGGATGCGTCTCAAGAGTTACTAGAAGATTATCTAAAGACTCCTTACTCAGTCCATCCTTAATGAATTGTATTTTATCTTCACGGTTTATAGATAGCATTCCTAAATAACGACATTGTGCATTACAAGTCCATCTGGCACATCGGTGACACACTTTCAGTCGTTTTACACGACGTTTCTTCGCAAAAGTGTTTTTACATGTTCCAGGCATGTATGAAATGAAAGAATTGGCAGACTCACCTGATAATCGGACAATTGCTTCAATTAGCTAGCGAATATCTTCAGGAATTATATGATTCATTAACAACCTCAATCTTTCACACATAGCACAGTAAATTTTTTAAAAAAAACATGTCGTATCAAAAATATATTTAGTGAAAATATGATTTTATCGGTTGTCCGAGTTCTCTCTAGAACCTTCAAGTTGACCAAGTCACATTAGGTTAACACCACACGGTTTAAATCTTTTTCTACTAAAAAATATGTTAGCAACACCTAGATATTTTTTTACATTACAAAAATTGATCTACCCCGCAATGTAGTGTGGACAATCATCTAGTACAAACTAAAAGAGCAAGCAATTTTACTTTTGTGAATTCATTGTTCATCTTCTCACATTTCACTATAGATTTCAATAGTGAATTTTTTGAAAATTCTAAATTTGATCCTCAAACTTTTCTTTTGTACAATTGAATCCTTTTGAGCCCAGATTAGAGCTCAATTGCATATTTTTTTAGGGTAAGGGTTGAATTAAAAGATAGGGGACTGAAGTGAAAAACATGAGTAAAATAGGTGGTGACTCTACAATTTATTTGCAAAGTCCATTTTAGTCCCCCATCATTTTAAGCTATAAGGTAACTGGTCCTATAATTTTTAAAAATTACATTTTGTTACCGATATTCATTTTCCTCTTTGTTTAGTCCTTTTTTTGTGGAGGAGAGAGGGGGATGCTGAATTTCAGCTTAGAGAGAGAAAGGTTTGGGAAGATTTTGGCCATCAAAATGATTGATTTTTGTGTCAAATGGTTTTATATGATAAGGAGAGTTAAGATTATGTGTTTTTGTACCTTGAAAACACCTAAAAACATATCTAAGCCCTGAAAGATTTTTTTTTTGTTGATTTTGTGTTTAGGGGATTTTTTTTGTTTTGTTTTTGTAGGTTATTGATTGATTTAAAAAGTTCATGGGGGTGTTTCTTAAGTGTTTTGGGTCAAAGAAGTTGAAAACAGGTTTTTAGATTAAAAAAAATGTTCCAACCACATTAGTGGCCAGACTTTGGTGAACTACAAATGAAGCATCGTCTGTTTTTTGTCAAAGCATTTGGGATTATATAAAAAATTAAAGGCTCGCGCGAGGGCCTTTTATAGGTGGGCTAAGCGCTAGGCCTAGCAGCACCTAGCCTCATTCATTTGTTTTTTTTTTAAGTATTTAATTTTTTAATTAATAACTTTTTTATATGTCTTTTGTAAAATAATTTCTATATTTTATGTTTTAATTAATACCCCTTTCTTTATGATTTTTTTTTCTTAAAATAACAATCATTGTTTAATTATGTTGGGTGTGTTTAAGTTTTTTAAAGGTTAGAATAATTCATCTATAATGTTTCTTATATATATTTTATATGCTTTCAATATGTATTTTTTTATAATATTTTTAATATTTTTAGTCTTGCATAGTATTTTTTTTCCTTTCATTTTATTCAATAAATTTTATGTGTTGACTTATATTATAAATTTATTTTAATAAACAAAATCATTAAACACAATCAGTAAAGGATTTGTGTTATGATACTGATCTACATTAATCTATCAAAAATTTTAAATTATGTTTTTATTTATCGTTCATGACTTTTTTGTAAAATTTATTTACAAAATGGTTTGTGATTTATTTGATTGGTGATGCAACCATATTATTCAATAGTTTCACCCACATTTAACTAGTTTTTTGCCTACGTTTTATATATAAAATGCCTTGATATTCTTTGTTTTATGTTTTGAAAGCACTTTTGGATGAAATATGCAAAAATGAGTAAATTGGAGATAATTGGCAGATTTGACCTTCAGTCGATGTTTTGTGCAGAGCGTGAGCTTTAAAGGTTGAAATGAAGTGATTCTAGTGGCATTAAAAAGCTAACATCCATACCTTTTTGGACATATAAGGCAAGAAAATAAAATAATAAGAGCATGGAAATCGAAGCCTTCAAAGTCAAATCTCGCAATCTGCCAGTGTTGACCTTCGGCTATTCCAACTTGAATATCTGGAGCTACAAAATTCCAATTGATGCAAACTCAATTTTATTTGATTCATAACTCAAATTTCTATAAACTCTCCAAATTTCAGCCAAAAAAAATGTAATATGAGGGAGATATGATTTTACAAAATGACATCTGAATTCTGCCAGCAAACAGGTTTCGTGAAGAAATACGAAATTATGCATTCTTCCTTCTTTTTGATTAGTTGTTCAACAAACATGCAAAGCTAAACACTTTTTCTTGGTTGCAAGGACACGAAAACCTTCGGATTTCAAGAACTGTGAGATTTATTTTACCTTTTCTTTTCAGTTTATATGATGAATATGTTTGTTCTCCTATGCTTATTTTTCCTATGATTGTTTATTTTAATTGCTAGAGCGGACTCTAAGTTATTATGGTAGACAATCTATTGCTAAGTTTGATATCAAAACCGGAGTTGTGGTATATGAACTTGTGAAGCAACTGAGTTTAATAATTGTGGTGGATCTACGTTATTAATCTTAGGGACAACATTCAATCAAATCGTACATAGACCATGGACGATTATATTTTCTTGATTAATCAACTTATCTAGTTCTTAAGGCTTCCATTGAATTAAATTACTAGTGCGGACACTATGGTTGTTTGATGGTTAGGGTTAGTTATATGGCGGATCCGTTAACTAACCAATGTTAAGAAAAGATAAATATTCAAAATATAAATTGATGTTTTGTTTCCATGATCAGTTCTGATTTCTGTAGGTGGATGTGTGCTTGTGACCAAGGTTTGTTCTCTTGATAATTTTCTGATTTTATTAAATTTTGTTTGATAATTTTTTGTTTTCTTTTGCTTTAGCCTAGATAATATCCAAACCCCAAAAAAAAAAAAATTGCATATCATCTAGCATAAAAATCTGACTTGAATCTTTCCCGTGGGATCAACCCCTTGCTTGCTCTATACTATTTTGTGTGTTGTATTTGAAGCTAGGGTAATTAATTTGTGCGACCGCGACATCGCAACAAATTTTGGCGCCATTGCCGGGGAGGTAATTTTAGTTGATTCTTGTGCTTATAATGTTATTTTTATTTGCTGTGATTAAAAAAAAGAGAGAAATAGAATTTTTGCTTGCGGCGGTACTGTTCATTTGCGACAGCGGTACTGTTCAAAACATAATTTTTGGTGGAATTAGGTTTTGCCCTTTTGTTTCCTTAAGGGAAACGACATTCTGAACAGGACTAGTGACGTCACTAGCCCCATCCTATCGAGGCCAAATTCTACTGTTTTCTTAGGTTTTTAGGCAGTTTTAGTTTTCTAGCATAGGATTTTCATATAATTTGCATTGTTTTTTTTTTTTATCTCTTGTGTGGGTTGCTTTCTTTTGAGTTTTCTTAGTGATTTATGCCCGTGACCCATTCTATTAATCAAATTCAAGTGCAGGTTGATCTTGAAATATAAAGCACTTTACATAGGTTAAGAAAGGAAGCTCGCCTCAACATCATGGCGACAAACACTCAAGGAGCTTGCTGCTCCTAACGTGGAAAATCAACCATCAGGCATAAACATTGACAATATTGTAAACTTTGAGCTCAAATCTGGTTTTATACATTTGTTACCAACATTCAATGGTATTGTAGGAGAAGATTCTCATACTCATCTCAAAGAGTTCCATATGGTTTGTGTTGGCATGAAACCGAATGGAGTTGATGAAGAACAAATTAAGTTGAAAGCTTTTCCTTTCTCTTTGAAAGGGATAGCAAAGGCATGGTTTTTCTCTATTCTCTCAGGTTCCATTGGAACTTGGAATGCCATGAAGAAGATTTTCCTTGAAAAGTATTTCCCAACATCTCGAGTTGCCAACATAAGGAAAAAAATATGTGGGATTCGATAATCTTATGGAGAGACACTTTCCGAGTATTGGGAAAGATTTGAGCAACTGTGCATTCAATGCCTTCATCATCAAATACCCGATCAGTTGCTCATTCAATATTTCTATGAAGGATTGATTCCTACTGACCGTAGTATCATTGATGCTGCAAGTGGAGGGGCATTGGTAGATAAGACACCTGAGGCTGCACGCCAATTGATCTCAAACATGGCAGCCAACTCGAAACAGTTTGGCACTCATGGAGACTTAGCAAATAAATGAGTAAATGAGGTAAGTATTTCTAACCTTGAGAATAAAGTTAATGATCTTACTTCTCTTGTGCGTTCTTTGGCTTGTGGCAACGTGCAATAGGTGAAAGTTTGTAGCATATGCTCCTTACAAGGACATGCTTCAGATATGTGCCCAATAATGCAAGAAGATTACATTGAACAAACTAATGCAGTTGATGGAGCATTCAATGGACAACCTCAGCATAAGTATGATCCTTTTTCCCACACGTACAATCATGGATGGAGAGATCATCCCAACCTACGGTATGGGAACCAGCCTCAATAAGGCAATCAAGGCCGATAATTCCATCCCCATGGATTTCAGCCCCAACAGAATTATCAAGCAAGACAACCTCCTCCATTCACAAACTCCAATGTTATGGGGTCGTCATCCAGTGACGATCTTCATGAGATGATGAAAACTTTGGCTTCTAACACTGTGACCTTGCAACAAAATGTCATGTCTTTTCAACAGGAAACAAGGTCAAGTATTCACAACTTGGAGAAGCAAATGGGGCAAGTAGCTTCAAGTGTGGGGAAATTGGAAGCACAAATGAATGGAAAATTGCCCTCCCAAGCATTGAATCCAATAGAGAATATTAGTGTGATCATGCTGCGAAGTGGGAAAGAATTTGAAGAGAAAAGGTCGAAACAAATTGAGATGGAGGAAGAAGAAGAGATAGAAACCAAATTGAGTACAAAGAAGGAACATCCTCCTCCTCCACAAACTGAAACATCGACCAACACTCCAAAGGTAACTCCTCACTCAATGAATTTCAGTTTTAAAACAATTTCACCTTTTCCTGTGAGTAAAGAGGACAAAGAAAAAGAGATTTTAGAGGTTTTCAAGAAAGTAGAATTCAACATTCCTTTGTTTGATGCTATTAAGCAAATTCCCAAGTATGCCAAATTCTTGAAGGAGTTGTGTACTACCAAAGAGCTTTCAAACTAAAAGGTCATGAAATGGTAAGTATGGGTGAAGTTGTATCTGCTATTATTCAAAAGAATATGCCTTTGAAGTAAAAGGACCCAGGTGCGTTTACTATCCCATGTGTTATTGGTAATGCTGGTTTCAAAAGGGCCTTGTGCGATTTAGGTGCATCCATTAGTGTTATGCCTAAACATGTTTATGATTCTCTTAGTCTTGAGCCTTTGAATAAAACTAGCATTGTAATACAACTTCATGGATCGTAGTTTTGTTTACCCACTTGGTGTGATAGAAGATGTCCTAGTCAAGATTGATAGTTTGGTCATTCCATGCGACTTTTATATTCTTGGTATGGAACATGATTCTTGTGATTCATCAAACAACACTCCTATATTGTTTGGGAGACCATTCTTGAAAACTGCCAATACAAAAATTGATTGTGGTAAGGATACTTTGTCTATAGAGGTAGGAGATGAAAAAATTGAATTTAATTTTCATGATGCAATAACATATCCTTGTAGCAATGTTTATTTTATCACATGTTATGACCAAGTTGATAAGTGTGCGCAGCAAGTTTGTGATTTTGATAGTGAGGATGGATTAAGCGTAGCTTTGAGCTATGGCTATGATTTTACCAAGATAGAAGAGATGGAGAGGCATATATGGGTTTCCCAAAACGTGCATAAATCAGCATTGGCTTTGCAAGCTTTGCAAACTGCTCCCTATGATACAAGAGTCATTCACCCCATCAAGGACAGTGAATGGGTGGCGCCTATCCTTTTGGTGCCCAAAAATATTGGAATTATGTTGGAAGAAATACAAAATGATGCTTATGAGAATGCAAGGATTTACAACGAAAAGACTAAGAGTCTCCATGACCGAATGATTACAAGAAAAGAGTTTAATGTTGGAGACAAAGTCCTTCTTTATCATTTGCGTTTGAAATTTTTTCCTGAAAAGTTGCGCTCTCGTTGGATTGGACCCTTTGTTGTTTCTAATGTTTTTTCTTACGGTGCAGTTGAAATTAAAAGTTTAGAAACCAACAAAGTACTCAAGGTCAATAGGCATCGCTTGAAACCTTTCTATGAAGATTGGACGATAGAATTCACCGCTTCTGCGGAGTTAGCTGAACCAATCTATGAAGAATGAGCATGCAACATGTCGAGCCAATGACATAAAACAAAAGCGCTTACTGGGAGGCAACCAAGCACAAAAAAAAAAAACAGATTTGCTTTCCTTTCCCTTATCTTTTATTTTTCGTATTTTACTTTATTTTTGTCATTCTCCTATATTCCTTTTCTTTTATTTCAACATTGAGGACAATGTCGTGTTTTAAGTGTGGGGGTATTGGAAGAATGTTGGTTTTCTAATTTTGGTTTTCTTTGTTATTTTTCAAAAAAAAAAGTATGCTTGATCTTTTGAACTTCCATTGGTTTTTGAGAATATGAGTATTATGTATGAGAATTAGTTGAGATAGATGAAGATATAAATCAAATGAAGGAGTGTGCATGCAAGTTTTAAGGTTTAATTGGTTTAGGAATTAACTTTGAGAATATGCCATGTTGACTTTATAATGTTATACCAATGTAAGCTTTTGAGCTTTCAACATTATATTCTTTTATTGTGCCTTCTTTCAATGATATGTATCTTTAGAACTTGCTTCATATCTTGTTGAGATTACATTCATATTATATATATACATGAAGATGATAAAGGCATTAGGAATTTTAACCACTTGAGCCAAAAAGCCAACCTAAAGCATATTATCCTTAGTGAGTCCCTTTTGAGCTTGTTTATCTTTTCTTTGCTTTATCCATGTATAAGCCTTAACTTTTTATATGTTTTCCTTTTCCCTTGGCCAAGGATTAGTAGAGCATATACTTATGATATCTCATGGAATTATGGTTGGAAATTATGTGAAAAGAAAGAAGAAGTGATGTTTGATGAAAAGATAGGCAAAGTTGCCAAAGGTAAAAAAAAAAAACAAAAAGGAAAGAAAAAGAAAAAAGTGTTCCTTTATGTTCTTAAGATTTTATATTGAAAAAGCTTGAAATCAAAAGAAGTTAAGCATTGGTGATTAAAGATGGAAAATCTATGTGTTTTGATGGAATATCTTGTTTGAAATATCATTATTCAAAATGCTCTACTTTCTTTCGTTTGAACCTTTTTTTTTTACTCTCTTTTACCTCACCTTTACCTTAGCCCCATTACAACCAGAAAATAAGACCTTTTCATTCATGCATTGTTTGTAATATGTTATTAATGGAGATGAGATTGAAGAGCAATCTTATGGTAGAACATATTCATTGATTGAATTTGAGAGATTTAAACACATAAGCCCTAAACACGTGAGTGTTGGAGTGTATATCAATGAGAGAACCTATCACTTTGGCATGGCATAGATTTCATTTAAATCTCGACGATTAATTGAATTTTGAAGTTTGCATGTAAATAAATTCATGAAAATTTATACTCTTTATCCTTCTTAATTGTGTTCTTGTTTATAATGCATATATTCTTGGATATTGATGGGAGATTAGAAGATTAGTCATAGTGATTTCATTTAATTTAACTTCAATTTGATTTTACCTATCCTTTTTCAAGGACGAGCAAGAGCTAAGTGTGGGGGTATTTGATGCAACCATATTATTCAATAGTTTCACTCACATTTAACTAGTGTTTTGCCTATTTTTCATATATAAAATTCCTTGATATTCTTTGTTTTATGTTTTGAAGGCACTTTTGGATGAAAGATGCAAAAAGGAGTAAATTGGAGATAATTGGCAGATTTGACCTTCAGTCGATGTTTTGTGCAGAGCGTGAGCTCTAGAGGTTGAAATGAAGTGATTCTAGTGGCATTAAAAATCTAACATCCATACATTTCTGGAAATATAAGGCAAGAAAATAAAATAAGAAAGAGCATGGAAATCGCAACCTTCAAAGTCAAATCTTGCAATCTGCCAATGTTGACCTTCGGCCATTCCAACTTGAATATCTGGAGCTATAGAAGTTCAATTGATGGAAACTCAATTTTTTTGGATTCATGACTCAAATTTCTATAAACTCTCCAAAGTTCAGCCAAAACAGATGTCATATAAGGGAGATATGATTTTTCAAAGATGACATCTGAATTCTGCCAGCAAACAGGTTTCGTGAAGAAACGAGTCCAAATTATGTTTCGAAGCATCTAAACCGGTATCCAAGTTTTTATTTCAGCAATTTAGCTCCTCTAAGTTAAAGCTTGAAGATTTCATGCAAGGCTATTTCTCTTTTTTAGGAAAATAGTTATTGAAGTATTTAAATGTAAACAGTCTACTTAATAGAGGACTATTTTGTAAAATAGAGACCTAAGGTTTCCTAAGATATAAAAAGAATGAGAGAAGAGAAGGGGGCAGCCAGCCAAGAGGAGAAAAACACCCCCCCTCCTCTAAGAAATACGAAATTATGCATTCTTCCTTCTTTTTGATTAGTTGTTCAACAAACATGCAAAGCTAAACACTTTTTCTTGGTTGCAAGGACACCTAAAACCTTGATTTCAAGAACTGTGAGATTTATTTTACCTTTTCTTTTCAGTTTATATGATGAATATGTTTGTTCTCCTATGCTTATTTTTCCTATGATTGTTTATTTTAATTGCTAGAGCGGACTCTAAGTTATTATTGTAGACAATCTATTGCTAAGTTTGATATCAAAACCGGAGTTGTGGTATATGAACTTGTGAAGCAACTGAGTTTAATAATTGTGGTGGATCTACGTTATTAATCTTAGGGACAACATTCAATCAAATCAGACATAGACTGCGGACAGTTATGTTTTCTGGATTAATCAACTTATCTAGTTCTTAAGGCTTCCATTGAATTAAATTACTAGTGCGGATACTGTGGTTGTTTGATGGTTCGGGTTAGTTATACGGCGAATCCGTTAACTAACCAATGTTAAGAAAAGATAAATATTCAAAATATAAATTGATGTTTCGTTTCCATGATCAGTTCTGATTTCTGCAGGTGGATGTGTGCTTGTGACCAAGGTTTGTTCTCTTGATAATTTTCTGATTTTATTAAATTTTGTTTGATAGTTTTTTGTTTTCTTTTGCTTTAGCCTAGATAACATCCAAACCCCCCCTCCAAATTGCATATCATCTAGCATAAAAATCTAACTTGAATCTTCCTCGTGGGATCGACCCCTTGCTTGCTCTATACTATTTTGTGTGTTGTGTTTGAAGTTAGGGTAATTAATTTGTGCGACCGCGACATCGCAACAGTTGCGTGCATAGTTTTTTTCATGTAACAAACAAGTTGAAGAAATCTACATGTTTAAATTTTTATCATGTATTGGTGTTTTCAATTTGATCCTTATTCTTAATATTTCTTAGTTTTTTCCTTAACTATTTTATAAAAGTTTTATTGTTTATAATTTCATATTTCAATCTAAGTTGATAGTGTATTGTTTTTATAAAACCAACTTATTTAGTTGATCGACACTATAACCCGACTTATTTGAATTTTTTTTTTGTTTTGAAATATGCTTGCGACATCTAAATATTTTAATTAAAAAATAATACAGATCCACACTCTAGCATTCGCTAGCCTAGTAAATACTAAAAAATTTAAGCTTCCTTATCCCATTAATCAATACTCTAAAAGGCATGGGAAAAGTATTGCAGCTTTCCCCACTCCTTTTATTTTTGCTGTACTTATATATTATAACGCTTTTTTTTTTTTCGAGCTGTCTTTTTTTTTCATTTTTAACTGTTTTTTTCTTATTTTGTTTTTTATGTGTTTTGGGTTTTTTTTTTTTTTTGCTTCTTTTTTTGTGTTTTTTCTTTTAATAATTTTTTTTATTTAATTTAACTTTCATGACACGGATCCCGGGTTTAACAAGTTAACTGGATTGACGAAGTTAAACCCCCTATATTTTTTTTTTTTTTCTTTTAAATTAATTTTTTTTCATTTACTTTAGTTCGTTAATGTTAAATTAATTATCAGAATTTCATGACACGTATCCCAGGTTTCACGGGTTAATCTGGTTTCACGGGTGAACTCAGTTAATTCTAGATTGACCCGTCAATTTTTTTTGTTTTTTTTCTTTTAATAATTTTTTTATTTAATTTAGTTTGTTGATATTAAATTTATTTCTATTTAGTTATGAGACTTTCATAACACAGATCTTAGGTTTGACGAGTTAACCCAGTTAATGTAGATTTTTTTTTCTTTTTCTTCATTAATTTTTTTCTTCCTATAGGTTTTTTTCTGTTTTTTTATTTTTAATTATTTTTTTGTTTAATTTAATTCATCAAAATTAATTTTTTTCTATTTAGTTATCGCACTCTCATGAAACAAATCTCAAGTTTGATGGGTTAACCTGATTTGATGGGTTAACCCACTTGATTTAGATTTTTTTTCTTTTTCTTCATTAGTGTTTTTTCTTCAAATTTTATCTTTTAATATTATAAATATAACCAAAAGAGATCAACCTTTCACCGTGGATTGCGCTATGCAAATCCACAATGAAAGGTAGATACCTTTTAGTTATAGGTTTTTTTTTTGTTGCTTTTTTCTTTGATTTTTTTAATTTAGTTTGTTAATATTATTTTTTTTTCTATTTAGTTATCAGACTCTCATGACATAGATCCCAAGTTTAACGGATTAACCTGGTTTGGCAGGTTAAACCAGTTGATTCAATTTTGCAGTACACAGTAAAAAAGCTAATGCCTTTAGTTTTTTTTTTTGGTTTTTTTCTTTATTTTTTTAATTATTCTTTTAATTTATTTTCTTAATATTTATTTTTTTATTTAATTATCAGACTTTTATGATACGGATTCCAGGTTTGACGGGTTAACCTGGTTTTACGAGTTAACCCAGTTGATTCAGATTTTTTTTCTTCATTAGTTTTTTTCTCTTTTCTTTTTTCTTTTTAATTAATATCTTTTTTTAATTTAGTTTATTAATACTAAATCTTTTTTCTATTTAGTTATCACACTTTCATGACACGAATCCCCGGGTTTGTGGGTTAAACCTTGATTGATTCAGATTTTTTTTTCTTTTTCCTTATTATTTTTTTTTCTAATTTCATCTTTTAATATTACATGCATTCTACAGTGAAAAGATTGATGCTTTTAGTTTTTTTTTCTTTTTATGCCTTTCATTGTGGATTGCATGGTGCAGTCTACGGTGAAAAGGCTAATGCTTTCTTTTTTTCTTTTAATTAAATTTTTTTATTTAGTGTCTTGATATTAAATTTTTTTCTATTTAGTTATCAAACTTTCATGACACGAATCTCAGGTTTGACGGGTTAACCCAATTAATTTAGATTTTTTTTCTTTTTCTTCATTAGTTTTTTTCTTTTTATAGGTTTTTTTCTTTTATTTTTTCTTTTTAATTAATATTTTTTTATTTAATTTAGTTCATTAATATTTAAATTTTTTCTATTTAGTTATCGGCTGATGCCTTTAATTTTTCTTTTTTTTTCTTTTTTCTTTTTTGTCATTTTTATGCCTTTGACTGTGGACTGCACAGTGAAAAGGCTGATGCCTTTTGATTGTTTTTTTTTCCTTTTTAATTAATTTCTTTCGTTTAATTTAGTTTGTTAATGTTAAATTTTTTTCTATTTAGTTATCAAACTTTCATGACACGGATTCCAGGTTTGACGATTTAACCTGGTTTGACAGGTTAGCCCAGTTAATTCTAGGTTGACCCGTCAATTTTTTTTCCTATTTAGTTATCAAACTTTCATGACACAAATCCAAGGTTTGACGAGTTAACCTGGTTTGAAGGGTTAACCCAATTAATTCAGATTTTTTCTTTTTAATTAATCTATTTAATTATCACACTTTTATTACACGACCTTGCAGCCCGACTCATATCCAAGGCTATTGGGTCTGGTATTGCAGTCAGACTCACATCTAAGGCTATTGGGTCTGGTATTGCAGCCAGACCCACTTAAACTTGGGTCATGCAAGTTTAATGTTATTATAAATATTATTTTTGAGTCAAGCGTTGCAGCTAAACTTAAAATTTTTTAGAATAATTTTGCAGAAAAACTTGATATTTTTAAATTTTAATATTTTTTATATAAAAAAAAATTGACCTACGGGTCATGTAACTAGTAACTAATAATAACAGGTTGCTTTCGGTACTTGCCGTCCGGCCTATTGTCTTCATGGAATCAACTCGATCACATATACTGTCGGCCGATGCCCCTTGTGAGAAAAATAAAGCGGAAAGTGCAAGAAAGGTCCTTAAAAGGTCTGCAATGGACTGCCAAAAGGTCGATGAGAATTGAACAATCAAGTGTTAGGAGTGGTCCTTCAACTGCTCAGTATGGCTGACCGACTGTTCATGCCCTGGATAAAAGGCAAATGTGTTAAGAGGCACAGAGAGGTGGGGTGTGAGTTCGTCTCAGCCACGGCAAACCAACTGTGAACGCAGGGCTAGTTCATTGTCATGAGTCATTATCTATATCCATTTAGGCCTCAACATCACCCTTTTATATATATATATTCAGTTAGCGCCGAGCAATCAAATTCAAGCACCAACCTCCAAGCTAATTGCACTTTTGAAGAGCAAAGAGCACATGTAACGCAGCCAAGTATAAGGAAAGTTAAAAGGCTATTTGAGATTGACCTACACTAAAGTTTGTGACTGAGATAAAGAGTTTTCATGAAATTGCTAGCTTTTATAAAAAGTTTGTAAAGAATTTTAGTTCTATTACAGCACTTTTAACTAAAATTATGAAAGAATCTACTGGATTTAAATGGATTGATGAATATGATAAAGCTTTTAATTTATTAAAAGATAAACTTTGTTCGGCGCTTGTTTTAGCTTTGTCAGACTTTACAAAAGCATTTAAAGTTGAATGTTATGCTTTAGGTATATGTATGGGAGTTGTCTTAATGTAGTATAGGAAGCCCATTGCATATTTTAGTGAGCACTTTAATGAGGCAGCCTTGCATTACCCTACATATGATAAGGAGCTCTATGCCTTGGTAAAAACTTTAGAGATGAGGCAGCATTACCTATGGCCCAAGGAGTTCATGATACATTTAGATCATGAATCATTGAAGCACTTGAAAGGGTAAGGTAAGTTGAATAGGAAACATGCCAAATAGGTTGAATTTATAAAAACCTTTATGTATGTAATCAAGTATAAGCAAGGAAAAGAAAACATTGTGACTGATGCACTTTCACGCAAGTATGTTCTTTTATCTACTTTAAATGCTAGATTTCTAGGATTTGAACACATAAAAGAATTGTACAAGGATGATAATGATTTTGCTAATGTTTATAATGCTTGTGAAACTTTGGCTTTTAGGAAGTTCAATAGACTTAATATGTATTTATTTAAAGAGAATCGTTTGTGTGTTCCATTACATTCTATGCATGAATTGTTTGTATGTGAAGAACATGGGGCGGGTTAATGGGGCATTTTGGTATTGTTAAGACTTTGGATTTGTTGCATAAGCATTTTATTGGCCTAAAATGAAAAAGGATGTACAATGCATATGTGATAAATGCATAACTTGTAGGAAAGCAAAGTCTAGTACTCAACTACATGGCTTGTATACCCCTTTGCCTATACCTAAGGAACCATGGGTAGACATTTCAATGGACTTCGTCTTAGGTTTGCATAGGTTAAAACGGGGTAGGGATTCAATATTTGTAGTTGTTGATAGGTTTTCAAAAAGGGCACATTTTATTCCATGTCATAAAATTGATGATGCAACTAACATTGTTGATTTTTTCTTTAGGGAGATAGTATGGTTTTATGGGTCCCTAGAAGCATTGTATAATAAAGATGTTAAGTTCCTTAGCTATTTTTGGAAGGTATTATAGGGAAAATTGGGTACTAACCTGCTGTTTTCAAACTACTTGTCACGCCTAAACAGATGGACAAACCCAAGTAGTTAATAGGACCTTAACATAACTTCTGCATATTGTCATTCAAAAGAACTTAAAGAATTAGGAAGATTGTTTGTCATTCGTAGAGTTTGCATAATCGTAATGTGCATTCTACGATTGAATTTTCACCATTTAAAATTACGTATGGATTTAACCCTTTAACTCTCATGGATTTGATTCATTTGTCTATTGATAAAATGATTAGTTTAGATGGTAATCATAAAGCATAAGTGGTGAAGACACTTCATGAGAGTGTGCAGCAACATATTGAGAAGAAGAGCCATTTGTACACAACTAAAGCCAATAAGGGGCGCAAACATGTTGTCTTTCAGCTCAGCGAATGAGTTTGGGTGCATATGCACAAGGAGAGATTTCCAGCCTATAGAAAATCCAAGCTATACCCACGAGGAAATTGACCATTTTAGATCCTTGAGAGGATCAATGACAATATTTATAAAGTTGATTTGTCAAGTGAGTATAATGTCAGCGCTACCAAGCTTAATCATGCTAAATACCCATTAGAGGTGCCAAGTGGGCCCAATTACTAAAGCTGGGACAAGCCTAAAGAGGCATTAAATAGGCTTGTTCAGAACATATGGAGCAAGATGAACCTAGATGAGCTTGAGACATCTAGGGAGCATAAAGGACAGTCTCTAACTCATCTAATCCAAGTCCAAGAAGAGCTCAATTCATGTGGGTCAAGGGGGTGATGTGTTTGTCCCCACAACAACCTTGTTAGGTTTGTTTTTCCTAATGTTACAAGGATAGAAAGTCAACAATTTATTTTCCTAAACAAACAAGGAAAGTAATTAAAGCAAGGAAATTGGCTTTATTATTTGTCCAAGTTATACAAGGAAATCCAAGCTAAACAAAGAACTAAAAGAGCAGCAAATCAGGTATTTTCCTAATCTACAAAGGACTTATAGTGGCGGTAACTACTCCTATGAATGCAAGGAAGGGTTATTCAGCTATAACAACTTATAAACTAGGGAAATTAAATTGTTTAGCTTTTATTTTCTTTGCTATATGCAGCAATAATACCAGGCTTTGTGTTATTTTTATTTCTTTATGTTTTGGGTTATATTTGGGTTTAATTGTAAGTATACCTCATATAAGTCCACATAAGAGGTCTATTAGGGTTTATTTCAGTTTAGAGTCAGTATAAATAAAATCACTATCAGACATGTAGGGTTACACAATCTTGAGATTAATAAGACTTCTTTGCCGTACCTTATTGTGTGAGTTGGTGAGATATTCTCTCTTTCTTGGTTCTCTAAAGAACGCAAAAGAACTTATCGAAGAACAATTGACTTTGTGACGTCATCTTTATACTTCTTGTTCGCAAATCAATATTCGTTAAGTGAGGGTTTTCATTTTCAATAATATTGATGCCTAGATATAAGTTATCTTTATGTCACACTCCTATCAAACCTAATTTACTTGGTTTTTCCAGGAAATTAGTATTTTTAGATATGGGTTGTTTGCCCGCGTGTTCTAGAGGTTTGTATCGACAAACTATAACGGCAACGACAAAAATGTTTTTGGAATCAAGTTCAACAGTTAAACGTACGGCCATTTTACAAAATGCTCTCTCATCTTTCCCTGTTTATATTCATCCATGCCTTTTCTGATCAATCTAGTTTAGTCAGTGGACTAAAATATTTACAATCTTTGGTGTAGATTTCCTCAAGCTGTGGCACAATGAAATTCGAGTCAGCAAAATAGGGCTCTTTCTTCCCCGAAGAGACAAGAAGGTTTGGCAAGTTTCCTGTTAACATCGTTAATTGCTCAAATCTAGCCGAAGCAGACAGTTGAGACTCTCTCTCCTAATTAAGCGAGTACCTAGAAAGTTACAAGGATTACCTTTTCTATCAAACACATCAACTGACAGATGGCATCAACTGGCTGCTTCTTGTTATGCCCAGAAAAGTGCAGAATTGGAAGCCATCGTTCACAACAAAAACCATATCTTAAGAGATATCTGATTCTTCCACGAAAGTGACACATACCAAATTATGGACCTACCACAAGATCATATCCTGAAACTATCTTGCAAACATCAACCGTTGGCAAATAATACCAGAAGTTTACTTGCGGCACAAACTGATAAATTTAATTTCACTTGATCTGTTTGATTAGACTACTCATGATTCAATTCCAGCCTATATATTTCAGTTCTGAAGCTCAACCATAGCACGAGTTCATACTCATCCACAGCGAAGCCTCCTTCCAACAAACACTTCATCCTTCATCTTATAGCTTCTCCTTCTCTTGTAGCTCTTGAAACTCCCAAGAAAAAAATATTTGAAAAGAATGGCAAATTCACGCATAGCAAAGTTCATCACAGAGGCTGCACCACCACAATACATTAATGTCATTAGGCAAAGAGCATCGAAGCTGCTGGATACAATTAGCGAAGAGGACAGAGATGTAGCTGCGAGTGATTCTTCTCCCATGTCACCAACTTCTTCCACCATTGTCACTACTAGTGCTACATATGTTGCTGCTGCTAATTCCACGTACTTTCCCAAAGGGATTCAAAGATCTTTTTCAACCTTTGAAAACTGAAAACACTTTCGAGAACTGTTTCATTACTTTTGAAAATATCGTGTTTTTTTTTATTCTCTCCTTTATTTTGTTTTCTAGTTAATGAAAGTGGGGATGGAATTGCTGCTATATATATATATATATTGTCCAAGATATTATAAGTTGTATTAGGCAACAGAGTGCCAGGAGGGTGTTGTAATTTCCATGTTGTACAAAGCTGTTAGTTGATGCTTGATATCGCTAGAAGTTTTTTTTTTTTTTTCTCTGTTAAGAATATATTTATCTTGTTTACAGTGGATTATGTATATTGCAGAGGGTGCAGTATAGGAATCGAGAATCTCTGTAGATGGTTTAGAATTACAACAGGTCATGGAAGTTTTACCCTAAGCAGTATGGAATACATTAAAAAGGATCTGAATACAACTAGCTAGGAACCAATACTTAGAAAACCACTCCAAAATCATCATGAGTCCAAAATCTTTGATACTTGCGATTAAACATTTTCCTGGAAACCAAATCAAATTTTTTTTTTACTGGAAAGTGTTTTCCGTTGACCGAAAAGTATTTTCGTTGATTGGAAAATGTTTTCCGTTGACCGGAAAGTGTTTTCCGTTAACCAACTTTCATAATGGCAAACAAACACAAGAAAGTTTGGAAAGTGATTTCCCGAAAAGTGATTTTCCGGAAAGTGAATTCCGGAAAACAAACATGACCTAAAAGCTATCAAGACCTAAAGCAAATAATCATGACTGTCAAATATCTTTGATGCTTATGGTTTTGGATAATTACTTTAAGTACGGGCTGTTATAAATTAGAAGTTGTTTAAATATTCAGTCTCTGATAGTACTAATTTATACAAAAATTATCTAAATATCATCTTATTTCAATATTGTTCTCTACTTACCGTTTCACCATCCTCATGAAATAAGATATATAACTTTTTATTTATAGTAAAACTTAAAAACCCAATAAATGAAAAATTATTTATTCGCCACTTAAATAATATCATATATATTATTTTAGGCTAATTTTAGAAATTTATTGAAGCAAGTCCCTACTTGATTTTTCGTGTCTAGAATTGTAATTCCCTGAATAAATTGCACTCTAGTCCTTAATTTCTAAAACTTATTTATAATCAAGTCATACTTTATTAATCATCTCATTTTAATTTTCAACCAATTGTTCTTATATATATGACCCATTAGAATATTCCCTAATAAGTTGGCCCAAATATAAATCATAATTCTAAATAAAATAAGATTAAATTAATTAATTGATTATCAATTTAACAATTGATTGATTTATATATGAAGATCAAGTACAACTTTTATCAACCTATCATGATCTTTTAAATATTAGGAAAGTCATAAATAGTTTGACTTAACCTTTCAAGTGACTAGATTCTTAGTGTAATCATTATTCTTTCATCAACAATGTTTCGATTTAAACATTATAGCATGAAGTGTGTCTGCTATATCAAATCATGTTTATTCTCAATATCATAGTCATTGCTTCTTTGTATAAGATTTGAAACTCTTTTCAAGTCTCATTCCACCTTGTGCAAGGTTTACAGTCAATACTGTTTGAGAACATATAAAATATTTTCTTTAATTTACCAAGGGTGATGAATCCTCTCTTGATTACTTAAATATCTTCATATAGTTCATGTTATATCCAATATATGTTTATTTATCACCCTTAATGAGGACAACGTGTAGCAGGATGCAAATATAATACTTCTCATATAAGATAACTTAGTAACCTCAAGTTTAAGGATCACTTACACAATTATCACATGAACCTTTTCATAAACACAAGTGATCTCTATGGGATTTTCATGTAAGTTAGTCTAGTGTCCATGTCATCTGACAAACACCTACATATTAGTTCTAGGTATCCCTCATACCTCAATTTATAAGAAAAACTGTTTCTTTTCATAAAAAAAATAACATAATATGTATCAGTTTTAACAACTCTAATTAATATCTAGTCCTAATAGATTATTTACTAAGAACATTTAGAAATAATTCTTTGATGCAATAGAAATTCCATAATTATAACTTTATAATTTTTTTTTCAAATCATTTTTATCTTATGAATTTTATCTTTACTCTAGACTCATTGATCAAATATTTGATGAATATTAAAGATAAATAAATATTTATTAAAAAATTAAAAATATATATATATGAACAAAATCGATATCACGTGTAACTAATTGATTAACTATAGGACATATATTTATATAATTCTCAATCTATTTTTTTTAATATATGCATCATATTTTAAGTTTAACTTCTTCTTCTTTTTTTTGTCTCCATTTTTTTTCCTTATGTTCACACAAATTTTGCTTCAATTTGATGCATAGGTTACTAATCTAATTGAACTCTATCCAAAAACATTTTTGGAAAGTACCTAAATTAACTATTTTGTTTTATTTGTTATTAGAATTGATTTGGGTCATTAATGTTTTTTTTTTTTAATAATACCCTCTCTTGAATAGCACCACACCACTTTTTCAAGAATTAATCAAATGAAAAATAAAGTAGGGAACTTACAAAACAAGAATAAGAGGAGGAGGAGGAAGAAAAATCCTAATCCATGGCATCCCGATTTCGTAGTCAAATTTATAATACATATATTATTTTCCGAATCTTTTTCTTCATCCTTAAAAAGAAAGGCTTTTAAGTATTACCAAAAATACTACATAACTATACAATCTTGATATTATCATTAAAAAATTATTATGTATTAATTTTACCCTTATTTTTAAAAAATAATAATAATTCTCATGTTTTTGGTTTATATTTTCATTCATATTGTACTGATTTTTATAGAAAATGATAACATTTTATAGAGAAGTTAATGGTTTCTGTTAAGGTTCTTTTTTTTAACAAAGATTATTAATTAAAAATATAAATCTTAAAATTAATGTAAAAAAATAGTTTGGATGTGAAATTTTAAAAAAAAATATTTATAAATTTTAATATTTGAATTACTTAAATATATTTCAATTAATTTTATAAATTCTAAAATTAATGATTATCTAAATGTTTAGTTATTATTATACTTATAATTACAGGGACGACCATATGATTGCGCTTTTCTCTTTGGATCAAAGTCGTCTACGCTCAGAAGATGTGCTGTGCTGCTTTATAATAATAATAAAAAATAAATCTTTTGCAAATTTTATCTATCAAAGACAGAGAGAGAGAGAGAGTCGGGGTCCAATGGGCGAAGAAGGAGAAAAACAAACTGTACCTCCTCCTCCTCCTCCTTCCGCGGCCGCTGAAGAAACTAGGGCTCGGGAACTACAATCCGATCCTCCAACTCCATTCGATCCCAGTCGAAGTAAACTCCCTTTCTCTTCTCTTCTATTGTATTGTCTTGTTTTTAGGGTTTTCTGTTTTGTCTATCTTCTATCTACCTGACTGATTAATTCACCTTGAGATAGTGATTGGTATTATTAAGAGGAAGGGGTTGATCAAAGAGCTGGCAGCGGTGTACCACGCTCAGTGCCTTTTTTATTGTCAGCAACTTTTGGATCTACAGAAAAATTGCCAAGAGGTCACTCCTTCCCTCCATCTAACTATTTCGTTTTCTTATACTTGCTCAATTCAGTTCTTATCACTTAAGTGTTTGTCAAAAAACTTACTTGCAGCCATTTGTTGAATTAAGAGCTGCTACTGCTGCTGATGATTCAAGAAAAGAAACAATGAGGCCCCCCAAACGCCTCAAGAAGTCCCGCTGATAAAATCATACTGTTTTGTTTTAGTAGATCAACATTATCTTGCTTGTTTTGTCTTTTGATGGATTACTCTAGGTTGGAAAGGTCACTGTCAATTTGTTTTCACCAAAATCATGTTCTCCACTTATTCAGTGTAGCTCCTGCTTGCAATGCCTTGTGTCCTCTGCCTGCTCGTCCACCATCTTGTAGAATTGAGGGGGAAAAAAACTCTTGTGGCTTCATTGTTTCTCTTCAAGTTTCACCTATTTTCAATGTTTCGATTATTTCCTATTTATCTTTTAGCTGCATCACTCGAGCTTGTCTGCCTAAAAACTGGGTTCTTGCACTTGTTACTGAGATCCAACCATCTCATACTACAAGTCTATATGCTACTGCAATTGGTGCTATGCTGTACATACAACTTTTTTTCAGTTTAACCGGCACCACTTTGGGTTCCGTCAATCACAAGTGTGGCACATGTATCTTATAACCTGTACTGTTTACTGTTTAGAGGGAAAGTAGTATACATCTTTAACAAATGTTTTTCGTGCTGTGATCAACATGTTGTTATTGTCATCATAATGCCCAACAAATACATTGGCTATGATATATCCATTGCTCAGGACAAGAATGGTGCTATGCTAGTCTAGCATCTTTGATAATTTTGGTGCTGTAACCTTTTCTTATTTTGTGGGTTTTATGAATGATTAGTTACTTAATGGTAGAGCAGTGTTATTGTTGACTGATTTGTGGTTCCAATCCGTGCTTGGACTGGTGTACTTTGATGCGAATTTGCAAACTCAGACTTGGTGTAAGCAAGGCTTGTGTCGGTCACAGTTTTCTTGCCATGCTATTTCTGGCTATTCGTCAGTGGCAATGCAAGGGAACTGAAGGGCCAATTCTATACATATGAGAATCGTTTGGGCTCCTCCAAAGTTCTATATACCAAAGAATGATCACAAATAAATTAAAGATACCATAGCTTTCCGGGCACAAATAAGCACATATGCAGACACTAAATGCAAAAAAGACAAGAAGATCTCGAAATTGCATAAAAATGGATGAAATACTCACAGCATCAAGCAAAGAACTATCCTGGTTACCATTCTCAAGCATGGAAGGCCTAGACAAAAGATCCTTCACCATACTCTTCATCAAACAATCCTTGACTTATAGGCACTGAAATATTGGGAAAATCTCATTAATTAACAACCATCGCTAGCAGATAAATTATTCCAAGTTCATCCAATTTAATGGAAACTGTAACAATGGTTGGCTAGCAACAATTGTCTTGTTCAAGAGAAACCATTATTCTCAAGTTTATGCACTCCAAATAAAGAATATTTAATGGAAGGAGATTATATGTGTCAGGGAATAATCTAGGTAAACCCTGGAAGATAAATACAAAATGACTGTTAGATGGGAGGAGGTATAATGTATTTTTTTATATAATGTATTTCGATAAAAATCTAAAAAACTCTAGAAGAAAACCATAAAGATGGTCAAATAACAAAGCTGGAGAGATGGGGCCCACATGCTTGGCATAATAGAAGGCCCCACTCACATGGACCTACAATGTTAAACTTTGATATCGAGAGGGTTTGCGAGGCCAAACCCTCACAACTAGTCTTCTTGTTATTTTGGTTAGATGTATACAATATATCATCTACATTTTAAAAAAATAGCGTAGATGATGCATCGCTTGACTACTTAGATTTCGATCATTAAAAACGTGGTTCAAAATTTGAGTTGGGGTTTCTTAGATCCAACAAAACTATTTTTACTCATTTAGTCTAAAAAACACTTAATAAACATTTTTGAAACCTTAATAAACTAATTTTTCAACTCAAAACAACTCTAAATAAGATAAAAAGAATAAAAATAAATCATAAAAAAATCTCTTTACAATCATGATTTACTTTTATGGGAAATTCGGAAGCTAAAAGACATTTAAATAGCACTTTTCTTGTCAAAAGGAACACGTTGACACTAAATTTGGTTTTTTTTGTTTCACGAATTTGGTCATCCAACTTTTTTTCTCTCCGCCATCATATTTCGATGACTATCTCTCTTCTATCTCAAACTCATAGATTGAAATATAAATAAATAAAATTTTGGACTACAATGTAAAAGTTTCATATTACGGGGACCCAAATTGAAAAAGAAAGATTTTGGAGGAAAAGAATTTTAAAAAATGAGCCTTATGAATAGTTTAAAAAAGCTTGTATTTTTATCTCACTAACAAATTTGGCCCTCACATTTTAAATGTTTTTGCAAGTACTAAATTTGTTTTTTTTTTTTTTTGTAAAATGAAATATTAACCTAATGTCATGACACTTTTTTTGACATGTGATAACCTTATAAAAAAAAAATTATCAAATCTAATCCTCGATCAATATAATATGGAAAAATGAATTTAAAAAAAATTGATAACCAAAGAAGAAGTACTTTAAAAAACAAAATAAAAAGAGAAAAACACAACTCACGTGTGAGGAGGTATAGTATTTTTCCCATCTCATTTAGATTTCTTTGTGATTGTAATTTGTAATTGTTGATCCCAGGTATAAATGTAAATTATAAGAGAAATTAATCAACACTGATGAACAATTGTATAGTATAAGGTGAGGATTTTAGAGATTAAGTAGTAATAATAAATAATTTAGAAAAATAATAATTGTTGTTGTTACCTATTTTTTACCCAAAAAATAGAAAAAAAATCCAAAATACAAGAGGTTACACATAAATAAAACTTAGAAGATTTTTTAAGTTGGTGGAGAATGACCAAAATAACAAGTGGAAAATTTAGAGGACCAGAATGTACAAAGATCAACAAAATTATGATCCAATTACGATTGACAAAAGACTCATTTGGTAAAATGTTTTTATTTAGGGTAAAAAAATACAAATTTGGAGGAGAAAGGAATCAAAGAGGATTTTAGAAGGCTTAATTGATGACTTAATTGTAAGAAAAATCAATTTTTTTAGAGTTAATTTAGATGTTAATTGAAAAAATTGAAGTTTAAGGATTGAAATTGAAATTTGAAAAGTTTATTTGGTCAAATAAAGGGCTCAATTGTAAAAAAAAATTAAATTTTGATAGCCAATTAGGGGTTTGATTGAAGAAATTCAAAATCAAGAATCAAATCGTAAAGGCGTAAGACTTCAAGGGTTAAAACTGACTAAATCAAAGACCAAATTTAAAAAAATAAAAATTTGATGATCAATTAAGGATCCAAATGCACATATCGAAACTAAGGATCAAGATGAAAGTGAAGTTAAACTTTTTGGTCTAATAATTGAGTTTAGCGAGGTGAAATTTCATGAAATTAAGAGTTTGGGAGGCAATTACTAGTGCAATTAAAAGCAATTGGAAGAATGGGGATAAAAATAAAATATGTGGATCCCAAATTAGAAACCCTAATTTCTAGAGATTTAACCTAGACGACGCTTTGTTCACCCACTGTTCATCTCCTTCCTTTGTAGTTTTGGATGACCAGGTTAGCACCTTCCAAGAGCTCGTTATAAAATTCTAGACCTCCAAATGGCATGGGGTATTTTGCAAATGGAAGAAGAACATCCTCTACAATCTCATTTCCACAAAATTAGACATTTACATCCCAATTATTCCATAAAAATCTCCAACATCTTGTCCCCAGTCAACCATCATTGCATTTTCAGATTCTAGGCTAATCAAGTTGGCACCTTTTAAGCGAATAAATATAGAGTTATAAACCTTTGAATAGAGCAAGGATAGATCCAAATGAAAGGTGTGCGTCCTCTACTAGGTTCAAGTTCGCTTTAATGATATTTACATTGAAGTTTCTAAATAAAACCTCGAAAGTGGTCAACTCGATCGACTTTTAATGAAATATCCATTTGTGCGGAATCACTTATCCTTTTCATATGTTCACACTTAGAAACTCTCAAAGAGTCCTTATCAAGAGCCATAAATCTTTCATCCAATATCAGAATGTGAGAAATGCATGCCTTTGTTTCCAAGAAAAAGAAAACCACCTAGGCAAAACCATCATCCCTAAAAACCATTGAAAGACAAAGGTTTCAGCTGTTAACATTTGTTTAGAGTTCTCTTATTTTGATCAAATGAATGAGCTTTAATCAATATTTAAGGGAATTCACAAAAACAATCTAGAAAAAACCCTATAAATATACCTAGAAATCAAAGAAAGAGAGAGAGAATGAAGAGAAAAACATGAGGATATACTCTGTGAAAAATAACCCTAGTGTGAATGTTTAAAGACCTAACATAGCATTTAACAAGCTTTAGAAAGAATAGAAAATTGAAGAGAATTAAGAAGGAAGAAAAAGAGAAGGGAAGTAGTAGCCTATAGCTAACAATCTTGGAGAAAGTATAACCATGTGAAAACTCAAGGGTGGAGTTCATATGACCTGCTCATTCATGCTTTTTCAATGCATAATATTGTTTTTGAATTTTTTTTTGCATTATTTTGTGTTTTAGTATTTATATGGATTTATGAATGAAAATGTTGTTTTGATTGATTAATCTTGTTTTGAAATTGTTAATATTGTTAGGATATTTAAAAGGTGTTTATGTGTTTGCTTTTGACTTAAGTATAGTAGTTTTGGAATCACAAACACATGTGAGTAGGTGTTTAATGGCTTTTTCTTAGTTGTTAATGCATGTTCTTGATTTTTGAGAGCATTGTGAGTATGGCAGTTGCCAGACCAATCATAGGAGCAGCAATTGGTGGATGGGCGAATGACCGATATGGGAGGAGAAGTGCAATCCTCATAGCAGATTTCCTATTCTTCACTGGAGCTGTTATCATGGCTTCTGCCCTGGCCCAGCTCTTCTCATCATTGGTAGAGTTTTGTTGGACTCGGTGTTGGAATGGCATCTATGACTGCCCCTCTCTACATTTCAGAGGCTTCTCCTGCAAAAATCCGAGGTGCCCTTGTCAGTACCAATGGATTTCTCATTACTGGCGGCCAGTTCCTCTCTTATCTCATCAACTTGGCCTTTACCAAGGTAAAGCTAAAACTGAAGCTCTGTGAATTTGCCCATTACCATGCAAGCTTAATTGAAGTTGGTTTTATACCCAAGTTTGTACGAGAGATTTTTCAGTAGACAGGTTTATTTGATACTTACTTGTACATCATATGTTCTGTTTGGTAAATATGACAATGCTATAACTTGCCATGTGTTTTCTAGGCACCAGGAACATGGCGGTGGATGCTTGGGATTGCAGGAGTTCCAGCTCTGCTGCAGTTCAGCCTAATGCTTCTTCTTCCAGAGTCCCCCCGCTGGCTATTTCGCAAGGTTCTCCTTCTATTTTTCTCCAACATTTGCTTTCCTAATTCTTCATAAGAAATTCTATTTGTCCTACCTCTAAGATTTTACATACTGCAGGGAAGAGAAGAAGAAGCCAAAGCCATACTCGGGAAAATATATCCAGCTGATGACGTTGAAACAGAAATCCAGGATCTAAAGGAATCAATTGACAAAGAAATTCTGGAAGAAGGGGGTTCTGAGAAGATCAATCTCATCAAACTATTGCAAACCCAAACAGTGAGAAGAGGACTCATTGCAGGTGTTGGCCTTCAGGTTTTCCAGCAGTTTGTGGGCATTAATACAGTCATGTATTACAGTCCTACCATAGTTCAGTTGGCTGGTTTTGCTTCTAACCAAACTGCACTCCTCCTCTCACTTGTCACTGCTGGATTCAATGCCTTCGGCTCTATTGTGAGCATATACTTCATTGACAGGACAGGAAGGAAGAAACTCCTAATCATCAGTTTGTTTGGTGTCGTAATCTCTCTTGGACTTTTATCAGGAATTTTCCGTGAGACTACAACTCACTCACCGATCGTTATAGCAACTGAATCAAGCTTTGCTGCCTACACCTGCCTAGATTACAGTTCAGTCACAAATGCTGTTGGTTGGGACTGCATGAAGTGTTTGAAGGCTTCACATCCAGATTGTGGGTTCTGTTCTTCAGCTTCTGATAAGGTACATTACACCTACCACTATATTAATCCTACCAATAGCATGGTTCTCATTAACCAGTAACCAGCTATACTGCAATAAAATCTCAATTCTAAAATACGAGATGTTCAAAAAGCTAACAAAACGTTCAACAATTTGGACCTACTTGATATTGAATCGCTAAGCTCACTAATAAAATGAAGCGACCGACATGAAACACGGTATCCTTCCCGCTACTGAAGAATGAGAAACAACTAGTGTCTGAGACATGGAAACAAAGAGAAATACTTTTGTCTCAACTAATTCAAAAAACCTCCTTCTAAGAAATCCTGCCAGAGTAATCTATGATGATGTTTTATTGCAGCTACTGCCAGGATCATGTTTGATCTCAAATAGCACAGTGAAGGATCTTTGCCATAAGAGCCATAGGGAATGGTACGCAAGAGGATGTCCAAGCAAATACGGATGGGTTGCACTAATTGGCCTGACACTCTACATCATATTCTTCTCTCCAGGAATGGGTACTGTCCCATGGATTGTCAATTCTGAGATCTACCCTTTGAGGTTTAGAGGGGTCTGTGGAGGAATAGCTGCCACTGCAAACTGGATCTCAAACCTCATCGTTGCCCAGTCCTTCCTGTCCTTAACACAAGCAATTGGGACATCCTCGGCATTCCTAATTTTTGGGATCATATCTGTTGTGGCTTTGATCTTCGTCCTAATCTATGTGCCAGAAACAAAAGGGCTTCCAATCGAGGAAGTTGAGAAGATGTTGGAGCTTAGAACCCAGCACTACAAGTTCTCGGAGAAGAGTTCTGGCCCATTAGAGAAGAGCCAAGAAATGTGAGGAGTGGAAGGATGGCATCCGTTTGAAATTCGAATTAGGGTTTTCTTAGGGTATGCCTTGTTTACAATCTAGCAAGGCATACAACGTTTCTTACCAGTTGATGCCTTCATGAAGAATGGGACAGTCCTCAATTTGAGTCAATAGTTCGAATGCTAATCAAGTCTTACTTAACATACTCTCTCTTTTCTTTTCCCAAGGTTAAATGCCGCTGTTGATAAAATTCTATTGACATCATTAGCATTCAAAATTACAGGATAACTAATCAAGTCTTATTTATTAAAAAAATATATATTCTTTTCTTTTATAATATGATAGAAAATAATAATTATTCAAATATATCCACGACTTCCATAAAACATACATACCTCATTTAATTCTTTTATTATTTCTTATAAATAAAAATAAATTGAGGAGAAATCCACCGCTTGCATACCGATCATGAACCACTCATGCATTAAGATCTAATCGGAGCAATAACTCTTGGTATCAACCAAAATATTTCATTATCACCTTGTATACCAACTCTTAGAATCATATAACATGCTACTTAATTATTTTCATATAATTATCATATTTTACACTAAATATACCAATAACATTTATTATTTCATTTTCCACGCGTTCATGAATTGGTTCGACTAACTTACCTTTTAATATCAAATTTTCAAGTGGAAAAGAATGGGAAGAATATTTGCTTGGTTGTTCTCCCCTCCTTTTTTTTTTCCTTGTTTTTCCTAAATTCATCTCCTTCTCCTAAGTTTAATTCCTCCCAATTTGTATAAATACATCTCCCAAATCTTTCAATTTTCCTTTTTACCTCTTAATCTAGTGGTTTTGGTGAGATTTTGTGGAAGAAATTTAAAGAAAAACATGAAAATCCCCCCCCCTTCTCTTTTTATTGTCGTCGGCTGCACTTGGCTTCCTTAGCTAGCCAAGTGGCTATTTATATCATGGGGAAAGTCTCCAAAATTACTATAATGTCATTATAGTTTATTTTGGTCGTATCTTACATTATAAGTCTACAACCTAAATATTAAGTGAAATTGTTAGAAACACATGTGAGGGACCCACAAATAATTTTAAAATGATCCCTAAATTTTTTCATAATTTTTGGAAATTATTATGGCTTGTTTGGCAAAAGCACAAAAAAAAAATATTGGAAAATCATTAGGGTGTATTTGCTAAACATGTCCTTAACTAAAAGTCGAGGTTTAAAATTATCTTAAGATCGTGTTTGACAAACATGCCTTAAGAGCACAAAAGGCATTTTTTCTCTTTGGTAAAACTTTGACTAGCCAAACATGCTATTATTTCTAGAATAGGCTCAACCTAGCCATGTGGTTTAAGCCTCTTAACTCGAGGCCCAAGCCCAACCATATGGTGTGGGCTCATGCTTACCGACCAACCTGATCCGGTTGGTCGCAAAACGCCTAAAAATCCTTATTTATATGAAAAGCCCGCCCAAAGACACCCTAACGATCGGGCTTAAATGAGAGGTCTTGTCCCCATTATGACTTAATTAACCGCCTAATGGGCGTTGTTGTTAAAAGCAGATTCTAGCAACCACACGTGTTTTCATTCTTTTACAATGCCTTAATACATTATCATGCAGTGGATTTTACATGAGGAAGCAAGAAGAGAAAACGTTACCGCCTGGGGGGAGGTCTCTTCGGTTAGTGGTGGTTTGACCGAGAAGTGGTGGTCGTCCCGATTGCAATCGATGCAGGTGGATGGGAATTTGGAGGTGAAGAGGTTGTGCAAGAAGGCTTACGATGGTGTATGACGGTAAGGTGGTTGGAACTAGGGGAAGAGGAGAGGTGACAATGAGTGATGGTTGGTGTAGTGGGTTTCAGCTTGGATTATGGAAACCGCAAGGGAGGCTTTTTTTCCTTTCTTTTTTCTCTTTTTCTCTCTTTCATTTGGTTGAGACACACTCATATTTATAGGAGGTGAAGGGGTTCTTGGGGTCCCTTTTGGCTTACATGGCTATTGATTTAGCTTGGAAAGGATCTCAACCATTGCTCACAAGCCAACAACCCGGTAATGCAAAACTAGGTTGTTAACGCTGGCCAAGTCTCTTTAGACTGGTATTATAAATTCGTACAAGGTTGAAACCCAATGGGGACAAGGCTAAAGATGTAGTACAATGTCGTGGTGTGAAGGCGGTATGTTTTTGTTTTGTATGGGGAGAAATTATGGAGAAAAAGGCACTTAAGGAGGAACCTCAGCCATGATTCACTAGTTCTTTTGACAAGATAATTAATAGTGTCGGACAACATGTCATCTGACTTTTATATTTTTTTGTCTTAATGTTAGACAAAATGGTGTTGTTTTACACCAAAACAAGTCCTTTTGGTAACCTTAAATTCAATGAGGTCATAAGTTCCCCTTTTGATTTCAACGCCTAATCTTTGAATTTGCTCAATTGGAACCTTAATCAATTCGATTTCAAGAAACAATTCAATTTTACCCTTGCGAAGTTTTAAAAGGTCCCTTTTATCTTAGCATCTTTTTCAACTTACTTCATAGTCTTAGATATTTTCAATTTTGTCCTCAATTAACCTTCAAACTTCTAATTTCTTCAATTTCACTTTATTTTTAACCAAATTTGGTCCCCGAATACGGCGGCTTTTTTACAAGAGGTCCTTGGTCTTGAATTCTTCAATTTGGCTCATAATTGACCCCCCTCAAACTTTGATTTTCTTGCAATTCTTCCCTTGATTTTATCTCGATTGAATTTGTAAAAATTAAATTTGACCTTCCAGAATCTCAATCTTCTCAATTAAACCCGAATTAGGCTTCCAAATTTAAGTTTTCAGCAATTACATCCTTAATAAAATTGATTTATCCTGTTAAAAGTCTATTCAAGTCCTGTGCACTTAATTAATTCTTTTTAATTTCGACTTGGATTAATTCTTAAATTTGATAAAATTTTTAATTAGATTCGTGATTAAATCAAATTAGCTTATTAAAAATCTAATTAAGTCCTCATACTTAATTATTATGCAAATTCGTCTGATATTCATTTAAATTAATCTTGAATCTAGATTATCCTTCACTCTTAGGTCCTTTTAAAGGTGCAATTGAGTTTCCAATTTTGTCCAAGATTCTAGTTTGCCTCCCTGCATGCTTTTAAATCCCTTTTGAGCTTGTTATTGTTAACCAAGTTACTAGTCCTTTTTTTTTTTTTTTTTATTTTTTTTTTTTTTAAGAGAAAAAGGCAATTTGAGAGAACCCAAAATTGGGTTATGACAATGTGTATTTGATGAAAGTCTAAGTCATTTGAAATGTTTGAATAATTCAAAAATGAAGTTGAAATATAAATTAAAAAGTATATTAAGATACTTCGATCTTATCGAGATGGTGAATATTTAAGTCTATATTTTCAAGATTATCTAAAACAGGATGAGATTCTCTTATAATGGACACTTCCTAGAACACCACAATATAATGGAGTTTCTAAAAGGAGAAATTGCATCCTATTGGATATATTGCGATCCATAATGAGCTATATAAACCTTTCATCTTCTTTCTAGAGTTATACCCTATAAACTATTGGTTACCTTTTAAATAGGGTTCCATCAAAATCTATTGATAAGACTCTTTATGAGATATCAAATTGTAAAAGACTAATCTCATCATACTTAAAGATTTGAGATGTGACGTTTATGTCAAATATATTGTATCTAACAAGTTAGGAGCTAAGTTAAATAAATATAAGTTTATGGTCTATCCAAAAGAAACTATAATATATTATTTATATCATCTCATTTAACAAAATTGTTTATCTCAAAACATGCAAACCTTTCAAAAGAAGAACTAATAATGTTTTTCTTGTCTATGGCGAAGATGAACTGGTAGTTCATGGTTATTTGAATGCTAGTTTGCAATCAGATGTTGAAAATAAAAAAAAAAATCAATTTGGTTATATTTTACTCCAAATAATACTTCGTTGTGAGTTAGAAGCGTTTCAAATAAGAGACCAAAATAAATTCTACAACTAAAGCTTAGTATAACTCTGTGTTTGAGAGGATAAAAAAGATTGTTTGAACCAAAAAATTTATCACTAAATTAGATGTGGTTACTAGCTTTGTTGATCCAATAGCCTTGTATTGAATTAACAATTGATGTATTTCAGAAGCAAAGAAGTCATAGTCTCATCAATGATCCAAAAATATATTTAGACAATTCCATTTTATTAAAGAATCATATAAATAAATGATGTGAAAATAGAGTGAATACTCACTAAAGAGAATCTTGTAGATTCTCTTACCAAGACATTATCCTAGTAAAAGTATTATCATCAAGTAAAGCAATATGATATTTGATACATGAGTTACTAACTTTAATGCAAGTGAAAGATTGTTAGTGTATATGCCATGTAGTCATGGGTTTGTTACACGTGGCATTGACTTTTCATGTAATATTTATTTAATTTAATTTTCATAAAGGCTTTATTTATCTTTTATTATTCATCAAATATTTGATTAATGAATCTAATATTTGATTAATAAATTTAGAGTAAAGATATAGTTCTTGGAATAAAATGTTTTGCAATGAAAATTATAAAGTTGTTATAATTATGAGATTTCTATTGCATCAAAATATTATTCCTAAATATTCCGATAATGCTCTATTAAAATTGAACATTAATTAGAGTTGTTAAGATAAGTACATATGTTCTTTCCTTTATGAAAGGAAGCAACTTGTTATCATAAGATCGGTATAAGAAATACCTAGAACTAATATGTGGAGTTTCTTCGATGACATGTATGAAAATGACCTGCATGAGAATTTTATATGGAGAGATTACCTATGTCTATGGAAAGGCTTCAGGTGATAGCCGGATGAGTGGATCCTTATACCTAAATCACTAAATTATCTTATATAGAAAGTTATGCTTTAATCTCGCCACAAGTTGTCCTAATCAAGGGTAATAAACTGTAAATATTGATATAGCATGAACTATATTAAGGTATTTCAAGAATCAAGAAAGGATCCATTACCCTATATTAATTAGATAAAATATTTTATTTGTTCTCAAATAATATTGATTGAAAATCCTGCAAAAGATGGAATGAGATTTGAAAGATTTTTAAATATTATTCAGATAATCAATAACCATGGTGTGGAGAACAAACATGATTTGATAGAGTAGACACATTTCAAGCTATAATAACTAATTCAAAACGTTATTGATAAAGGGATAATAATTATGACCGAGAAATCAGTTATTAAAATGTTAAATCAAACCACTTGTAACTTTACTAATATTTGGGGGATCATAACACGCTTAGACATTGTACTTGATCTTGAAATATAAATCAATGAATTGATAATTAATTTATTTATTTAATTCTATTTTATTTAAAATTATAATTTATATTCGGTTAACTCTAATAAGTTATACACATAAGAATCATTGGTCGAAATCAAACCGAGATGATTAATCAAGTGTAACTTGATTGTAAATAAATTTTAAAAATTAATAACTTGAATATAATCAATATCGTGGATTACAATTTCGCACTAAAGAAAAATCAAGTAGGGGCTTGATTGAATAAATTCTAAAATTATCTTGGAATAATATATTTGATATTATTTAGAGGACAAATTGATATTTTTTTATTTATAGGGTTTTTAGATTTTTTATAAATAGAATATTATACATCTTTTTTTTACAGCACAAAACTCTTGAAAAACACAAAATAAAAAAATTAGTACTCAAAAGCATAATAATTCTTTCCTGAAAAGGTTAAGGAAATTTTTATTAATTGTTCGTGTGTGGATTATTACTAGCGTTGTATGTTGTTCATTTACCTGAGCTGAACATCCACTTTACCACCTGGAGTGAATTGTAAAATATTCAGAATGGTTCGTATATATTATTAAGGCATGAGCGTGACATCATCACAAGGGAGATAGGAGTGATTTAAGAATCTCATTCGTGGCATACAAGTCTCTTAATATTATACTAATTAATTAAATGTTTTTCTAATTACGAGTGGAACCATCAACTTAATTTCTCCTTGGTTGGTTTTGCTTCAAATATTAATTAAGATTTTCTATTCAAACCTAGCTCTCATTTTCAGAATTCCCTTTGCTGGGGCACAAAGTGATTTCTCGTTTATTAAATAAGTGTCTATAAAAACAACAAATATCTACGACAAAGTGATTTCGTATTATTGTGTCGGACATATCCCAAGTCATGACTAAAACCATTGTTAACCTGCCGTGAGTGCATCCTACCATTGTGTGGTGCATACAAGCAGAAACATAGCTTACCAATTATATATCGATAGCCTACTTCCAGTAAAAAATAGAGTTTATTTTATTATTATTATTATTATTATTATTATTATTATTATGCAGCATAAAAGGGCTATCTCCCATTGTATAACCCAACATCCATTGGGCCTTCGTGAAAAATAAAAAAAAAATAAAATAAAAATCTGATTACAGGCAAGGTGCTTGAGATTGAGGAATGGGGATGCATAACCTGCACTGAATTCAGGGGTTATTTTTGTTGGCTTTAGTCATTGAGGTACAGAAGCAAAACTGCAATAACACACAGCAGAGCAAACTGGAAATCAAATAGATGATGCTAGGCAACGCAAAGACTGAAGTCTGTTACAACTTACAAGCAAGCTTGCAAACCAAAAAAACAAAAAAAAAAAGGTACTTTAATCAGTTCAAATGCCAAGAAG